>JAYKKI010000001.1:75875000-75990000 GCA_039881145.1 Druceiella hillmani | reverse complement strand
AAAATTTAAAATTTTTAAGTAAATGGAGTAAAACTTACAATGTAGAACTATACAGCGTTTTTATCACATAAACACTTTTCAATTTTAGATATAATTTATACTAAGATGACGTTATTCAAATACAATTACATAATATTATTCAGAACTTTTCATATTGATAGGAAAGTAAAAGAATGCTTTATAGTTAACAGTTTACAAAATGGACAAATTGGGATTGAATAGTAAAGTCAGACTAATTTCCGGTCGAATGAAAGCGTTTCTCGCTTCGCGAGCACAGCGTTGCAGTTCACAGGAAGCGCCGCAGACTCCTTCGGCAGAATTCGCTCTGTGGGATAACTCCACTGCCGTATTTCATTTCTACATGAGCTTTTTTCAAGCTTTTGCGTAGTTAAATATGATCATTTCCGTTTTCGTGCGGCAAATATTTCATCAAAATGAACTGAAAATAATTTATTCCCCCTTAGCGACTATTCTGTGTTGGCCTAATAGCAAAATGTTTTATATTTATTTCGAGCTCTTCCTGTTCTTTAGGTATGGACACAGAGATACTCAGTCAGCAATTATGGGTAAGAAAACATACGCCTAACATGCGTAAAGAATGGTATCCATATTACTTGAAGCTGTTGACCTACAGAAGGGAAATCATGTTAGTGGAGAGATCTAGACAAATGCCAGCGTTCAGACCTTTTTTATATTTTTCAAAATTATGGTTGCATCATCATCAGTAGCTCGACAGTCCAGGATGAGTCAAGGCTTTTCATTGAAGCGACTTTCATGTAACCCTCTGTGTGACAATCGATCTCCAGTCACAGACCTTCTGCACACCAAATTCCTTCTCCACCGCATCTTCCCATCTCATCTTAGGTCTCTCTCTTCTTTTTAGTTCTTGCCATTTAGTCAAAAAAATTCTTTTGAGAGGGTTTGAACCCTCTATTCGAACGAAATGAACGGCCCAATTTAGTCTGTTTCCTTATTGCACTACTGAACCTTAAAAATACTTACAAAAAATCACTTTCAAATCATTCTAATTTTATATTCATTTGACAAGTGGTACATTATTGCTAAGGAAATTGTTGTTCTGGTTTCAAATTTTGATCTTATTATTTTTTTTAAATAAAAAACAGGTCATAATCACAAGAGAATTACGTTTACTGCATTGACGTAAAGCGCCGAACCAAAACAAAATTTCTTAATAGAATAACGCGTAATACAAAGTCTATCTTTTTAACTTTTTTATTGTTCCTTTTCGCATTAAAACAGCTTTTAAGTGTGAAGGTAAAAGCTGCTGCACTTGCGCCGTAATGGGGAATATGGGCACTTCAAAGGCTGAGTCCGCCTCGCCCGCCTGTGCATAATAGGCCACGGCAAGAGGAAGTGAGGTGCATTCTTCTATAATCATAAAAGCGAGCGAATGCAGTAAGCTGTGCGAGAGATGGATGCAGGCTGAAACAGATATTATATTTGTCGGATTTCTTTCGACTGAAAAGTTTTAAGGGGCAAGCAAAGCCAACACGAAGCGGGAAACAGGTATTCATTGCATTTCACAAAAGAGATTGAATGCCCCCCAGTGCTATCGATTATTTATAATCAGATCTTCTATCTAAAAAATATCAAAAATTTTGTTTTTATTGACTGTAATTTCTCTTCCTTTATTAATCTAGGGTTTAATTTATAAATCTTAGTAAAAATTGATCGGAGAAATTACTAACATAAAGAATCGTAGGCAATTTCCTGTTTTCGAACTTTTCTTGTGATGACGATAAGGTTGAGTGATTTCAGGAGTTGTTTTCTCTCGAAGTTACTATGGCTTGTTGAATACTTTGCGAATGTGTTCTTTATTATTGGCTAGAGTGCTAACTTCGAGTTTTGATCGTGTGAGTAATTACTATTCAGGTAATTTTACTACTAATCAATTCTTAATATTGATTTTTGAAAAAGACAATGTTAAATGTATATTATTTTGGTTTATGCCTATATATTTGTTGGTTTATACGTATATACGTATGAGGACAAGTTACATGTCGCAATCGTTAAGTATAAAATAGAAGTATATTGATTTTCACAATGATATGTAAATGAGTTTAATTTTTATGAATAGTTTCAACTCATTTTTTTCGTATATGGTGACTACTCTCGGCCTCCGTCCTATTTTAATCTACTTGCTCTTTCTCTCACTTCTCTGCAATTTTTAACTTTTCAACATTATTCAAATGGTTTTTAGTTTTTTTGGAAGGTTGATGGTTCTATTTTCCTTTGATATTTGCCTGAATATTACAATTAACTAACGTAAATTTGCTGTAGCAGATTAGATAAAAAAACATGAGAATAAAAAATATTCAAAATTAAATAATATTACAACGTGGACTTTTAGTGTTACCAATGATTTATAACTTTTGTCATTTCCTCATAAACATTAAAATCATATATTTATGTATTATGACAGCAGTAGCCTTGGAAAAATTTAACAACAGGAATTAGTCGGTAATAGTATTATTATTGAAGTGTAGTCTTAACCGGATGCGACATGGTACAGATTTTAAAGGATGCATTCAAAATGTCATTAAAGCAATCCCTCAAAAATATAACCTTACTATTGGGCATATCCTTTGTGTTACTATTTATTTAATATATAAACTAGATATATTTAATATATATATATATATATATATATATATATATATATATATATATATATATATATATATACTGATTGCATTTCACTAGCCATATAACAATATGTTGACAAGAGCTTGCCCAGAATCGAATAAATGGACCAGAGTCACGTAAGTTTGATTTGTTCCATCATATTGATAGCGGTTCTAAGGTTTACACAGTACGCGATATGAAAAGGAAAAAAATAGTGGTCGACAGTTAATTATAGTGTTTGACTTTAACCGCCAATATTTAGTCTTCTTCAAGAAATACACTCCGTATATATATTTTTATATTTCATTACATGAACATTTAAGAGAAAAAAACAT
The DNA here is from genome assembly GCA_039881145.1 of Druceiella hillmani. Classification (NCBI taxonomy): domain Eukaryota; kingdom Metazoa; phylum Arthropoda; class Insecta; order Lepidoptera; family Hepialidae; genus Druceiella; species Druceiella hillmani. The sequence continues at coordinate 75,987,019 of JAYKKI010000001.1, read as the reverse complement.
TTCTAAAGAGGATTTTATTTTAAAGGTACTAAAAATAATAAAATCTAAAGAACTTATCCAGACAAATAAGATAAGTCCAAACACGACCGGTCTACTATTATCCGCTAACATTCTTTGTCCAAATATCATGTCTATCGTCAGATCCTGACACCATAATGATTATCACGTACAAATGCTTGTGTTAAATTTCATGTTTCTAGCCTATTGTGAAGTGGGCGAAATATCGACTACAACATTTATTGCAGATAGCTAAAGAAATCTAAAGATAAAGCTTTCAACAAAGTAAATTTCATTTTGATATAAATAATTTTATATCAAAATATAACTTACAATGGAAAAAATACTTTTGTAACAAAATGAAATTTACAATGGTACAAATACTTTTGTAACAAAATGAAATTTACACTGGTATAAATACTTTTGTAAGAAAATGAAACTTACTTTATTGAAAGCTTTAAAAGAATAGTAACAGATTTTACATTTATAAATTAGCTTCTGCCCGCGACTTCGCTCGCGTGGACAATAGTAGGCAACGGTAATGTCGCCATTTTGTCAATGCAGTCTGCAATGACAGAATTGCGATAGATCATTTATCTCTTTTCCATTTTTTTTTAAATCCGTTCACGTTATTTAGCAGCAATTTATAAAAAAAATATTTTGTATGCTACATCCGTAGTATTTTGGATGCTATACTATGGGAACTACACTCGACGGGGACTTCAGGATACAAGGTATGAGTTAATAGGTGCCAATATCAAACTTACAACGTTTTTCTTACAGAATATTCTATAACATCAAACAGAGGCGTAATGTACATCATAAGAGATAGGTGATGGTAATTTGAAATAGCTCCAGAGGGATCTCAGGTATGTCAGGAACCATTTCAAATTTCGGAATGAAAAGTAATATCCCTGTGTAAAACCTATATGTTAATATAGGCTGTAATCTATTCGTATGGAAAATGTAATCCATTTAGAAATTATGATGTTAGAGAGTAATAAACATTAATCCATTTATGCAACCTTTTCCATTTATAATATTAAATGGGAAGTAAAATATATTGTTTTCTTTTTTTTTTGTTCAACTCTGCGTAAAATTAACATCCGAATTCTTTATTTTACTCTTTTTTCGGGTATGTAACACTTTACAGACCAGACATTTTGGTTAATTGTTTACTTAAAATTGATCTAGAATTTTATCTCGTTGAACTGGAAAAAATATATTAGCACTTTTTAGAAATTGTTGTATTGCTCTTTTCCCCGCATTGCTTTACAAGATCTTTTTGTACATCCTTAAGGCGATACGTTTCTAGGGTGTTACGATTATGGGACTAGTAGATATATTTTAAAGCGTTCAATGGAGCTGGAAAAGTTGTCACCTTTGCTGTCATGGGACATAATGGAAAACTCTTCCGACTATGTAAAAACTTATGAAATGTTGTGCTCGTGCCGTATATTAGAAAAGAGAGTAAAATAAACAATAAGTTCCTATGATGCGAATTTGATGCCTTCACATTAACTTTGGAAAATTAAGTTGGAAATTAGAAATAAAAAAGATTTAAAGTAAAATGAAGTTACATGTATACATACGAAAATTTCATACAGACTTTGCCTAACGTACATTCTTTTGCAATCTACAGTACCAAAAATATTTGTCTGATTGCGATAAAATTTTCTGACATATAGTATTTTGTATTATATGCGTTAATGTGGCGTATTAACATAATATGATGTATCGTGTTTTGTATTATATACTTTTTGTATCTTCGTTTCACAAAACGAAGATAAAGGTGAGGCAAGGCAGATAAAAAGTGACTAAAATATTTTTTAACGTGTATGATGCCTAAACTGTCACAGAAATATCTAAATGATAGAGTGGGAAATTTCGCAAAATATTTGCGGAAGGATATACATACAATAGGTAATTTAACGGAAATAACGGAAATTAGCTTAGCAATGAAAAAATTAATTTTAACCATACGAATTAATTTCTTCCTGACCTGTAAAATATTTACGGAAATATTTTCGTCATCTAATATTTTATAATTATTTTAAATCCTTAGTTCAATTAACTTTCAGGAGGATTTCAGGAAAAAACCTAATGGTTGTCAAACTGTTTGCGTAATTTTTATTAATAAGATTGAGTTGATATCTTTAGAGCTTTAAGTGAATTAATAGAATTTGTACAAGTATATTTAACCTTTTTCATAGTTATGATAAGTCAAGTCATGCAGACGATTAGGATATCTAAAAAATATAGTTTCATTTTTTTTAATTAACCCTCGAAATGATTACAGTGAGTAGCTTATGGCAGACAGCACGGAAAAAGTTTCGTTGCAAATTGAGTTTCACCAAACTACGTTTTGCCTGTGGCGTCTGGAGGGATGATATTACGTAAGGATTTGACCTTTTCTGCAGACACTTTCATACAGTGTTTATAAAAAGGGTTTGAAATACATGTCTTTTTCTTATCATTTGTTTCGGAACCTCTTAGTATATTAGTTTAAAATACCATGCTACATGTACCCAAAGGAATATATAAAGAACTGTCTGCGCGCAAAGATCTTTAGAATCATTAATTTTAGGGTCATCCGCCAAAATTAAGATACGAAACCCTTGTAGGAACACTCGGTTGTTTGTCCGTCCATCCGTTCCATTCCATTCGTCCATTTGTTGTACATGTTTTTCAGAAATGGCTTGAGATATGAAGTTGAAATTAACTTAGTATGCTGTGGCCCATAAGTTTACATTGCTTTAAAAAATTTAAATTTGTTGGTTTGCTCAACAAAACATTACGTCCCTATAAAGTATATTTTTTATCCATTTACCATCAGAACTTATAGGGTACTTCCAGTCAACTTACAATCTTGAAAATTGGCACAATAAGAGGTTTTAGAGCACATGTAAAGGGAAGCACCAAAAAAAACTATAGTTCCTAATTCTATATGGTATTACACATTTTTATAATTGGTCTCTTTTTACGCCTGTGAAAGATAGGCACTATATTTACGTTGTGAAAAATTTATTTTGCAAATAGTTTAATTAGGCGTGCTATGTATCCTCAAATGTTCATAAGTGCCTAAATGTGTACGGAACCCTCATATTGTGAGTTTAACTCGTGCTTGACAGGGTTATCTTACTTATTATTTTTGTTTAAAAAAGATATGGTTTTATTGAGTTACAAAAAATATCCGAGTTCCACAGTATTACTAATATATTTTTCTTCTGTCTGGAATACAGGAGGTCCACTTTCGAATTTCGCAGTTAATTTTTTTATTTTGGGTCAAGACTTTTTATTCCGTATCTACGTACGTGTGTAACATTTTATATGTTCCGTAAACTGTTGCCATTTTTGTTTAATGTAATTTCTACTAAAGAGATTTTTTTTCAAGAGAGTTTATTTATCCGACTTTGATTAAACTGAGTTGAACATTTTATTTCTTAAATGAGCAAGAAAAGAAAATATTAAATAAAATTATTGAAAGAAAGTTTGAACTCGCTTGCATAAAGTTCCATCTCTTCTTACCAAGCGGAAATAGGTCACAAATTGTAATAATATTGATTCAATTGAATCTCAAATTCTTTATTATAAAGGAAAATGTCAGGAAAATAGATAAAATCTAATAAATATATAAAAATATTGGCAAAGAATTATATTATATAATTATAATAATATTAAAGACGATAAAGCAAATCACTAATATACGCATGATATTGCCCATTAAAAATTTAAAAAAATTGATATTGAGGTTAATATTTTTAATTTTGACGTGAATTATCTAAACATTAATAAACTCTAACCAGTTTTATTGTAGTTATCTGCTTAGCTACATGATATGTAGTTAAAAATAGATTCATACGATAAAAAAAATACAAAAGGAACACCATAGACACATTTGAAATTAAAGCAAACTTTTTAAGTTTATCCGTAAATGTTGGCAAATATAATAACCATTTCATTTTAGTATAATACAGGCAGTTTTCAATGTTACTCCACGTTTTCACATCTAAATGTTCTTTAGCTTTCGTTAACGAAAGCTTCTTCGTTAACGTACAGTAAGGACTTACAATAATGCCAAAGCAGACAAATAAAATTCCTAATTATACTGAGCTTTGATCAAATTAATACAATGAATGACTTTAAACTATAACTACACAAATTCATCAACCGTCGTCTACCCCTGAGTTTGGACTACCCAAACTTTAAATTGGCGTGAAATAGACGTCCTGTGAGGCTACCCTGAACGCTCCACGTGATCTGAAAGAAGTGATTACAGGAAGTTGTCATAGCGAGGCGGCAACGTATGCAGATTACGGCGCCAGTATCACCGAACTAATTGGAGAGGCGCAGAGCCTCCGACCGGAAGGGCGCATGGGGCAAATGGCCTTGTTAATTGAGTCAACATCCGGCGTCGCTCCGCGCTAGCGAATACAAACGTAACAAAATTAGCATTTCACTTGTCGATTTCAAAGGCACACTCGCTGTAAATAGCTTTTTTAATTTACAACCCTCGGAGGCGACGATACGGATGTCGTCTCTTGTCGCGGGGCGGAGGAAGCTAATTTTTATTTAGTTTTAATTTTTTTTTAAAGTCAACTCGACGGGGCTTTGAAAGTGTGTGATGTTTTGCAGGAGTTATGATTTATGTTATGATATATGAGGGGAAACACAATACCGCTTTGACTTCATATAAAAAGATAATTTTTAGAATTTTTTAAGACAGTACAAATTATAATATAATGAAAATACATTTATTGTACATAAAAATAATAAAATGACGTTGTTGAACTTGACCTTGAAAAAAAATTTTTTTCACAGGTTGAATCATTGTGCAAAAATTTTCCACAAGTGTTTTAAGAAATAAGATATAAAATATTTTTACTACATGATTGTAGCTAACGAAATATGTACAGGTTTGTCAACAAACTGTCATTCCGAAAGTTATGTCATTACAAGAAAAGCTAATTTTTGATCTCAAAAAAACAATAGAAACATTTTCTCAACTGGCAATTTTTTAAAACCCTCTTTTGTCAGACCATAATACGTTACTTTTTACAACTGAATAACTAAGCTTAACTTCAAATTCAAAAGCAATAATTTGATAATTGTTATAACAGTATAACTACTACAATTTTCCACCGACAGAAACAGTAAAATATTTTCGAGAAAAACGCATTTAAAGTTTTACATAATGATGCGTTATGTACGCGTTTGACTGTTTTTCATAATGTGTATATGCTTTCCTTCATTTTCCATTATAACAAATTATTTTCAATATGTAGCATCGCACTATTTGTTTACAAGCGGCACTAACGTGTTTTTCTTTACAAAACAATTTGTAGCGATGTTATGTTAATATTGTCCAAATATGAAGGATTTAAAAGTCGTGCTCACTATAAAAAATATAAGGGTCATAAACACTCTATCGTTACCAAATATATAATAATTTTAGCAAAAATAAATTTTGGAGTTTTTCAAATTTCAATGTGGTTTATAGTGTTATAGAGTATTGGTGTTGCTAGGGATAGTACTAACTTTAGACTCAGTCATTTCTTCTAAAATTTATTGTCAAATATCTGTTTACTTCTTTTCGTAAGGTGGTGGATGAGTTTATAAAAAAGTTGCGAAGAGAGACTTAGCTTTTTTTTCATAAATGTGCATTGCACGGCGAATGAATTTTCGTACAAAATACTAATAATGAAATTTAATTTTTGATATTATCGGTGGCAACTTAACTTTATTCTTTCATGAGTCAGTATCAAAAACTCAATATTTTTAAAAATAGACTATTGCTTTTATGAGTATACTTAAATTTAGGCAGTATACGATCGGTATGCTAAATATAGGTATCAAACTCATTATACAGTTTTAAATTATGTGTCTGCGTACACTCGAATTAAGTTCTTTTTACATTTGAATTACCTCTAATCGTATCATTACACCTAATGTTTTAACAATAACTAGCAAATTAGGGGGAGCATATATATTGTCTCTAATATACCTGTTCTTATACCAAAACATTTGTCCATTTTCCCTCCTATAGTAGTGAAATTAGTTTTCAATTAAAAATAATACGAGACTCACCTCCAAACCATATTTTCATGCTTGACTTGAAATAATTTAATATTTCATAAGAAACATTCATTAAAAAGACTAATGTAATTCTCACCTAAGAATTAAGACATTTAACGGTATTAAGCATTTAAAATTGCAAGTTTACACACCTAACCCGAGCGCATATTCGCTAATTAAAAAATAAATCATTGAGATGGAAATAAAGATCGTTACATGACGACATGCACCTAAAACAACCTACGACGCTGTTGCCAGATAATGAAGATGTCGGAACTTAACGTAGAGCTAACTCGAAAGCTCGCAAGGGCATCTTTACCAGAACACACATATGAAGTTTACACCATTTCCCGTTGAAAATATTAATAATGAATTTAGAGAGCGAGGCAATAAGGTAGCGACGTAAGGCACAAGATAATGACGAAAGTTCGCGCCTGAGTCGGGGTAATTAAATTCGAGAGCCTATTTACAAAATGAGCTGGAGTGAATGAAAATCTTTAGTGTTAGAATCTCATTAAGGTCTCGGCGTCGACGGGTGGAGACCATTGTGTTATATTCGATATTGGTACGTTGCGATAAGTATCCTGTTTTCGTTCATTGTAATTAGATTTTTAATTGATGTTTAATCGCATTTTATTTCTTGGTAAATTACACTAATATAAGAGAACAGTTTTAATGTGTAGTTTAGAATTAATTAGGCACGTGGTAGTAGTGGTATCGCTAGAAATAATATTAAAATTTATTTTTAATGTATGTTTGTAGTTATTTTTTGGGTTATTTTTTGTATTAATTCAGTAGTAAGAACGCTTTTAATTCGATGAGGTTGTGTGCTTATAAAGCTTCCCGAATTAATTATAAATAATATATAACTAATAGAAGGTCCCAAAATATGCTATTAAAACTGTTTAGCAGCTTGCTGTCTACTACTCTGAAGTGTTTGGTAAAATAATCATAATTTTAGTTGGTTGTAGAGGATATGGTCAGATTGAACATGCGCCAATTCGGAAATTAATATTTTAATGATTATTTTAGATACGTATCTCAAATTTAAATTTTTTTACTCAAATATTTATTTTATGAAACGGAGAAATGCGGATTTTTAATTTGAATATAGTTAATGCTAATTTATTTTAATTTTTTTTTGTCTTGTGGCTCTACCGAATAATATTAAAGAATAGATGTAATTTTGGTAAATTTTAAATACGCTTAATACCAATGTAGTTATAATGAGTACGAAGGTCTAAGATTTGTGTAGGAAAAAATTTAAGGCTGAGGCCTATTTTCTATAATATTATTGCTTATTTATTTATATCATATTAAAGTCATAAGTCTAGCGTTAAAAAAGCAAATTTAATGCAAATAACAAATATTGTTTCGACACAGACCACTGTTTGTATTTTGACAACTGTTATTGGAGTTCCTGATTTGATTTTCCTGCGAATTTCGGAGCATACGAATAATAAACAAGCAGTCAAGCAGAACAGGGCGGAGACCTGCAGCGGACAGCCGCTCAGGACGGACGGCCCGCCAGCCGACCGTCACTCCGCTCAGATGGAGTCGGGCACAAATCGGCTACAAGCGACCGCAAACTTTTCCAATACAACTTTACGGATCATTTGTACCTTCCAGCATTCAAATTCAGATAAAGTTGAGGCCGGAGTCAGCCCGGAGCTTACGTGTGGGGCGTGTTTACGTTGTAATTTGTAATAAGCGACTTTGGTCGAATTGTGTTTTCGAAAGAGATTACAATTTGAAAGGAGCTTAAAAGCTTTATGGCTGAGGATAATTGACTGTAAATTACCTCCCCGTTTTTTTTAAATACAAGTTGGAAAATGTATCTGGTTTGAATTAAATTATTTACATTTAATATATTATTACATATAAGAGTTACATGAATAAATATTTAGTTTCATAGTAAGTCACGTGTAAATATTATTTATATATTTTATTGTAATTAGATTTTGAAAAATCAGAAACATTTAATAATATGATTCGTCACTATTGCCTCATTGATACGTATTTGCCGTGTAAAATTACGTGATTTGAAGTTAGTGTAATCTTTTTAAAAAGTTGGTTAAAACAAGGTATTTAGAAATTTAGAAAAAGAAAAATGAAGAAGAACTGGTTTTCAAATATAATGGCATTATTTGAACAATTGATTATCATTCAGAAATATATGGTTTCGTGAAAGCTTCGTTACTTGATATTATTTTTCGAATAGAAACACTTTAATGTAAGTATTTCCGTGCTATAATCTATTCAATCAATTTTGAAGTTAAGTATTATTTAGTCTGAATCGAGAAAGCCGTAGCATCTAATTATTTAAACAAACCAATTCATCAGTATTATTGTATTATCTGGAATAAATAAGCTTCTCCTTATTCTCTAATCACATACTTCTATCGTATAACCAGATTGAATACCGGTAAAAGCTGAAATAGGTTTGGGAAACCTTGTTTACCTTAAACTGCGTTTAAGCGATACCTTAAACTGGGTTCAAGCAATGCTGAGCAAATTAAAAAAAAACGTCTCAAACACGAGTAATACTCGCACTACGAGGATTTTGTTCTCATTTAGCAATTTACATGAACATTTAAGGGTACATATTATTTCTATTACACTATTTACAAATGTTAATATGTAAATATATTGCCAATTGTATTTTTCAGGGGCACTAAAACATGGGGCATTGTTCAAAAATTAAAACGTTGACATATATTTCCTACAACTTAAATCATCTAGGATATTCGCTACAATTTTCCTGCCAAAAATTTGAAGGCTTCTAAAAACCCTCTATTGTTCATAATTCAGGTTGAGTAATGTCGAAGATAAGGGTGAGGCAAGTATTTTTTTTATATTTTCTTAGGGCATTTTTGATAAATTTCTTCAATTTAAAAAGGATATTCTGAAGATATATTACCTAAAATTAAGGAAAAAAAAGGATATTATACAAAAATGAGGAAATATTGTTCTACATTTAATATAATTTAAATCTACTTGTCCCTCTTCTAACTTTTTCATTCTATCAAGGTATGAGTACATTTATCACTTTAAAACTGTGAAGTATGTTCATTATTTCTCAACAAAACGTAATATCTGTACACAGAATGGCGTAAATATTTAATAACTTATCAGTTACTTGTAAAACGTAAGTACGTAAGTATTTTTTTCCTTTATTATACACTTTCAAACAACTGAAAATATCGTCTTCTCATTTAGTTTCCAACTCAAACTCTACGCGATTTATCAAAGACAAGTTCATTTTCCGTAGCGCGGTGCTACGAAAAATAACATGAACACAATAAGTCGCCGTTTTGGAGCGCCAGTTTTTTATTATGATATACAGTGAAAAGTTCGCAAGTCCGTCATTGTCACGGGTAAAAATCAAATAAGCGCAGATACAAATGTTCAACGGCAAAGCACCACAAAGTTTCACGCAATGCCCGCCGTTCCCGGTGGAATGCTGAGTATAACGATGACAATAACAGAGTAAACGATTACACGACACAGTCGAAGTTTTAAAGCTGTTTATTGTGTAGCGGTTATAAATACATCGCTTTTACCTTTCGTGGAAAGTGGAAATTTTTATCGAAGAGTGGATGTAAGGAAAAGTAAATGGGTACATTCAGTTTTTCGTAGAATAATCATAAATAAAAAAACTATATTTGGCCTTATTGGAGACGTTGTTATGTTGATACTTATTACATGACGCCTATATTTTAATCGCATGCCATATTATCGGCATTATAAAAGGCTTCACTAACCCCGACGATGACGTGCCATTATTGTATTGCTTAAATCAAATTATCAAAAAATCAATTTGATGGCTAACGACAGCTGGGCAGAAATAGTAACACCATATAATCGTTCAAACGTAATTTTGTGTAGGATTTTGATTGTGCCTAGGAACACAGCAGTTGTCAGTCCCGTCAAGTCCTCTTTCCAACCCCACCCGCTGCCAGAGGGCAAATATACTGTGAGTGACAAGCTACTCGTTTCACAGATTCAAGTCTTTAAACTAATAATCAGGTCTAAGATTAATATTATGATCACTGAGTATTGAAAATAGATTATAATAAAAAAATATTGGGGTGGATTTAAAATAGAATATGAGAAAAATAAGTATGAAAATGAAATTGTTTGACAATTTTTCGTCTTCACCGTCTGCTGCTTCTCTTTCTTCAAACTTACTACTACCTCATTGAAAAAAAAACAAGTTCAAGAAATGATGTTTATTTTCTTTCTTATGCACCTATTGACTTTTCTATAGATTTGAAGTAAAAATCCCTAAACTCTTGAAATTTGCAAAGATCTTAAAATGCCTTAAAAGATTTTATAATTGAATATTCAAATGGCTATAGACTAATTCATTGAACCAATTCCTAAGAGCGATTTTTTATCCATTCAACTAGCACTTTTTACAAAGATTATTTTAAAATTTAAAAAGATTCCGAAAAATCCCTTAAACACCTAACTATCGAATATTTAATAGATAACTGTCCAATATAAATAATTGATTTCAACGTGCAATGATTTATTTTCTTTATTATATTTGTATCTAGTACATTTCTATAAAGAATTCATACAATTTGTTATGAAAAATAATTATACATGTACATTTTCAAGTTTCATAAAACCATCATAAATACCAAAAGTGAACGAAAAATCATCTTGAAATAGCTTATAATCAAAGATTTTAGAGACTTCACTGTATTTGAAGGTTGATAGTCTGCCATTTAAAACTAGAAAAAAAAATTACTATGATTAATCTAAGGATGTGGTTTTTACCGATATCAAAGTTGATTTCCCATCTTTTTACATTGGATATCTAACAGGTACTTGTGGAAGATTTTACTTTCCACCACAAAGCGCTAGAAACGATAAAACCCTATTGACGGCACTTAATACTCGGTAGATCGGTTTGAGGAACTGATCTACCAAGTGTACTAACCTAGCGGAATGGGTTTATTTTAGGACGAGATGAGAGCTGTAGAATATAATTCTATATTTAAACTCATAATTTCAAAATTACTCTCAGAATGTACATGACTTTGAAAGTAACATTTGAACTTTTGATGTAACTTAGTCTGAATTAGATTTCGCGTTTCTAATAGCGTTTTATCAATATAAATGCTATATACTACCTCAAATATGTACTTTTTTTCTATTTTATTTTCTTATTAAATTTTTGGTAATTAAATTCATACGTACATGAAAGAACACGTGGTCTTGCTGCTCAGATACATCGGTATAAAGCACGTGTCAATTTTCAGATTCACATTCATAATATTTTCATTTAGTGAAAATTGAAATGTAAAATTGTTCATGGTAGTTGAATAAAGTGGAAATCACGAACTTAGGAATTTTTCAAGAGAACTGTTTGCTGATATAATAATTTGACGTTCACTTTTCACGTCATTTTAAATGAGCTTACAGGTATGTTACTACCTATTCATATAATGAGAACATACGCATCATACTTTTTGAAATAAATTAACTTCTTTTTTAAATTTATTTCCGGTGTTGAAGGGTAATTTAAAAGGAGTGTAATCTTAGAGAAGAGAGTATTTGAAAAACATCAGATTCAATGGATTATTAAAAGTTAATTAGATAATTAGAATGAATGGTGATAAGTGGTTATGAATATTAAGTGGCTATTAATTATAGGACCAGGTCTATGAATAAGAACTAATTGCAGCTATGAAAATTAAGTGGCGGAAGTAAAATAAAGTGCTAGATATAAGTAAAGTATATTGCGAAAATAGCATCAGGGTAGCGACTGTGTTGAATCAGCGGGAGATCTAATTCAAATTAAAAAAATACGAGTAGGAAACTAAAATTATCGTGCTAGTTATGTTGTTTCCATCATCCAACAAATCGTGAATAAAAAATATATAGAACGTAAAACATGATTATAATTTTACGAAAGAAGTATAAGGTATCACGTCACAGTATTCGGCTAAAATTGCTATTCAATAGTAATTGGGGAAATTAAATTTCCAAACGACAAAGTCGGATGACGCTGCCAGTTGACATAAATAGATTATTATTAATGTACGAGCACACACAGATGCACCATTTATCGAATTAGTGAACCCTTCCACGTTTCAATTAAATTCAACTACAAATTCAGCCAGATTCATCCAGCGGCGAGCATTCGTTGGATCGGTGGAGCGTCAGAGTGGCTCCATAATAAGGTTGTTTGGTGCCGCTGGGCCTGATGCGAGCGGAGCCTAATTAAATTTCCGAATAGCTCTCCGGACGCGCCTGTCGGCAGCGCGCTTCCCGCCGATGCAATTGCGTTTGCAGTTTTATACTCGTTTGTATGGTAATATGGAAGCCGCACGCGTGTTTGGTGTTTTGCGATTCGTTAAAAATAGTATTTCATATTTCTTGTATACTTTATAAATTTTGTATTATAGTAAATAATTCAACAACTTCGGTCCATGGAGAGATTTTGGGTTCACGTCTCAATATTTGATGTGGGTATATAATGACGAAAATAAATTTCGTTTTTATTCCAGATATTCTAATACTGGAACGATATAATTCAATCTAGTTATCACTGGTAGTTAGAATTTTCTTAATTTTTTTTAGCAAAAGACTATCAAACGACTGATAGAGTTCTTAATGGAGAAAAGGGTCTATCATAATGGTTTGATTGTCGGCATTATTGTCAAGATAAATTAAAATCTATCCGGTACGAAAAATTTAAAAAAATACGAAATAACGTATTTTTAATATTATACTAGTGCAAAAGAGGTGTGTTTTGTTATCCTCAGTGTGCTAAAATGCGATTCGTCCATAAAACTAATATTATTAATTATTAAAACTTCGGACTAAAATTTTGTATACCCGGATTCTATTTCAAATATATATTATTTTATAACAAAATTTAATTTTATACCATCAAATCATAATCAGATTATATTTAGTTATATGTTTTCAAACAAAGTTTAAGTTTTTTCCTGGTTATTTTCGAACAATCTGTACGGTATAAACCTATATATGCCCATGTCTATGTACGAAAACATTCTGTAGGCTATAATGTTTGAAAGAATTATTTAGTATTTTGTTTTGTTTTTTTCGTTTTCTGCCTTTATGTTTAATTGTTGAATGGAATTATTTTAGAAGATTCGAAATGCTTATCTACTTAATTGGATGTATGCAGGAAATTTTGGATCACCAATCTTTCAATTAATAAAACATAGAATAAAAAATCAAAGAGAAACAAGTCTGTACTTGAAAGATGAGTGCCGGTAACCAGGTCAGGATAGTGAAAAATGTAGCAAAAATTATAAATTTATTGAGGACCACTGACAATTGTTCAAACAATCAATATTATTATTTGTACAATTATAAACAAAATAACAAAAGCCGAAAATTCACTGCAATAAGTGATTTTCCGGTATTTTGGTTATAAACAATAAATAAATAAAAAAAGTATATTTCAAAGATGTTTTTAATGTTTTTAATTCCAGCTTTTAAAATTAAGTGTCTTTATTTCACCAGTGTTCTACTTTTACCTGTTGAAGTTTATCTTATGGTATCTATTTTTAATCTCTTTCTCGTTTTATTATCAAGTTTCATAAATAGGAATGTAATCTAGTTCAACATATTAATAAACGTTGTATCAAATATTGATAGTCCTTTGTTATTTCAATATGTAACATAGAGCGAGTGGTAATTACACTGACTTCAGAATATATTTTATGAATATATTTGTTTAGAACTATTTCAGTAAAAATTGCGGCAGCTAGTGTGACAAAAATATTTGCAGGGAAGAATCAAAGTCTTATAAGTCTTGACAGCAGCATATTAAGTTTCTGGTAGTGATAGACTTTAGAATATGTGACAGGGTCGAAAAATCGATTAAGTCCTGTGTATACAGGGAATCTATAACATAATTTCCATATTTAAAAACTTCTAAATAACTCGATACAACTTAGTCAAACACTATCGAACTATGCTCAGTAATTTGATTAAAGTTATTTAGCATATATATTTAAAGTGAATAAAGCAGAAACAAAAATGAGTATTGAAAATATGTATGCTATAATAAAATTTATAGCACATATCATTTAAAACTATATAATTTGTACTCCGATTTGGAATAAATATTGATAAATACAATTTAAAGAATGCTTTTAATATACTCGAAAACGTATTTTCAAATTTACGGACTAAGTTCTGACCAACAAAAATATAATTTTGAATTTTATAAATCCATTAAGCAATAAACACATTTTAATTTTATGAAAGCCATTTGCATAAATCTCATTCCCAACGAATGCAGCAATAATACTATGCGTGACCGAATTATATCGTAACATATCACTAACCCACGGTATTCAACTGTATAATAATCTGATCGAGATTGCATACGAGTTAAGTGTGATTTATTTGTGATAGAGAGGTTAAATTTAATTTATTAATGTTAACCCATAAATTGTTATATTATATGATAAAATTAATACAGTTTCTTAAACGTATACGTTTAAACTATAATTTTAAGTAACTTATTGTAATTGATTGTATTATAAGAATTGAGTACTCGTATAACATATCTAAGTGGAGATGTGGTTAACAATTTAATATGAGAGAATTTGTGAAATCAACAGGAAGTAATGGAAGGAGAAATTCAAGACATGACTAATTTTGCATGAAATTAGAAAAATTTTTATTTTAATCCATTTTTTATAGGTATCAGTTTTCAGGTCACTAAATTTTCATCGATCGTCATCTTTAGACCATTTTTATAAATTCGTGCGGGCGCAACACTTCCTCATCATGAGAGGTCTCCACTTTCATGGGACATAGTACTCGAGGTGCCAATCCTTTACACTGGTAAGTTTCCTTGGTATAATTTAAACTTTATTTTCTTCACATAACCACTGCTCATCTACATTACGAATAAATTCCAGTCTTGTCCTTGGTTAAACTGGGAAAATTTACAATTATTGCAGATAACACATACAATTTATTATCTATTTATTAAGGTAAAATATTTTTACATAAAGATATATTAAGGTAAAATACTTTTACATATTGTGGATTTGTTTTCATAATTCCAATCGCCCATAATGAAGAAATTCGGTAATAATTAAAAAGATTTAGTTACAGTACATCAAAATTTATATTAATATAGACAAAAAAATAAAACTCTTAAAAATATTTATAAAAAGAATAAAACTCGTATTAGTTTCTTACTAGGGTCTCGTTTAACTTAAGAACATAAAAAAAATAAAATGTTTGAAAGTACATAGTGTTTCTATTTTAAATATTTATATTATTTTCTTTTAAACTCACGAAATAAAGTATTTATTTCCCAGTACCTCTTTTATTTATTATTGCCAGTTAATAGAAAAAAATGTAAATCTAGGAAAATACGTGTCCTCATTTTTTTTCAGATTTTACCATATGTGATTAAACAATTTTAAAGGATAAAGTGTGAGGCCCCACATTTTATAACGATTTTCAACTAAACTCATTTCGCGAAGTCACACCCACTTAACGGGTTTGTGAAAAAAAATGATCCTTAAGTTCAACATATGGGGAGGAACTTAAAAAGAAACAAAAAAACATTAATTTTATTAGTCTTCATTTTCCTGTATTTACATTATTTAATTACCTGTTCCTGTAAAATTTCGGCCATGATCGAAATTCGTTATTTCAGTTTAAAATCGCCTTTAAACCGAAATAACTATCATGTTGCGGATTAAGGATGTACAAAGAGATAAAAAACCTGATGAAATTACAAAGGTCTTCTTGTCGTTTAACTATGGTAACCTAAAAATTGCCTAAATTTGACATACTGGAAGGAAAAATGTTAAGAACGAGGAATAAAGGAAAATATAAACATACAAATAATTATATATTTAGCTAATTTAGGAGAGGTATACATTTCATTTAAATTTTGAAAATATGTTTGAACGAAGTATGTCTTGTATTTGGATTCAGTGATGTTTGTAATATGGCGTTGTAAACAGAGAAAGAATATTTATAAAAAGATGAGAAATATTTTTAAATATTGAATATATTCACAATTAAATGAAACTACGTGATGTAGTATTATTTCTACTTTCTTTAAGTTCTTTACCACAATCTAGGTTTCGGTGTATCTTCAGGTGGGCTATTAGCAAAGATTACTAAGACTAAAACACTGCAAAATTCTATTATAAAGCTTTGCTAACCTGAAGATGTTGTAATACAACGAAACCTAGGTGGTGGTAAAGAATGTAAAGAAAGTAGAAATAATACTACATCATGTAGTTTCATTTAATTGTGAATATTCTCAAGTTAAAAACGCGAATTAAATTTAAAGTACCACACAAGGTATAATATAGTGTTGGAAGTTAATTAAGTTTAATGTTAACTTAATTTTAACTACTTTCCAAAACACTTGTTAACCTCGATCATCTCTTCGCCAGTAACTTATTCGACTCCCTCATTCGATAACCGATGTGATAAACCGTGATATTGACCTAGCGACTTGGGCGGGGTCGCTTCACTTGTTTGCATTGAAAGCAGGCTTGGGCGAGCTGGCTGTCAAGGCAGATGAATATTCAGGGCGGTGCGTGTTGCCGTCGGAAATAATACCGATATCACAATATTGTTGCGGCGTCCTGTTTGTTGTTGCTGCTACTGGTAAGTCTGGCGTTGCTAACAAGGCTGGGAAACGCTTGGGCACAATTACAATTTATAAATAAGTGGTTCATCGGATGCCTAAACTTCAAGCTGTTTTTGGGCGTAGCATCTTACTTGTGCTCGGGCGGAGGGATAGATTTATTTATAAAGTGAAAATAATCACTAAATTTTAATGGCTAACGTAATATCGATTATTTTGAGTAATTTTAGCTATATATAAGCAATAAAAAATACAAACAGTTGTAATTATATTTATCATATATTTCTCAATAAGTCATTAATTCCCTAATCTAAAAATGGATAATATTATATATATATCTGTAATAATAAAGGCTGGTCTATAACAAATAGGTTATAATGTGCAAAGTTGTAAATTGTTATAAGAATAAAGCAATAAATTAAGAAAAAACCGTCAATTGCAAATAGAACCTACGAGCCATGGGTTACGTACCCAGGGTATTATGAATTACAATGATGAAATTATAACAATATAGCAATGTATCTGTGTGATTATGGCATAGGTATTAAGAAATAAGAAATAGAAAAAAAAGGTTTCATTTCTTCTCGGAAACTGGTCTTTGTTTTATTTTTCCAGCAATACATAAAATTAGATTTTTCAGCTTGTAAATTACATGAACTACGTGCTCCATTTTTAACTTTGAGCCCCATTTTGGACCGCAATTGTATTAAAAACTGTTTTTTCAAAATTTCTTTAAAATAGATGTGGCCAAGCAAGTACTAAATCAAATATAAAATTGATGACAATAGTAATTATTAAGAAATACGAACCTTAAAGAGAACTAATTTGTTTTGAAAAATAAACTCGAAAAATATCATTTAAAATATACAACATAATATTCCATATTTATAATATTCTTAGAATAATTAAATGTTTCTCAACTAAATGAAACTACGTGATGTAGTATTATTTCTACTTTATTTAAACCTAGGTTTCGTTAAGTTTCATAAAGTAGAAATAATACTACATCACATAGTTTCATTTAGTTGAGAAAAATTTAATTATAATGAATGTCTACAAAATTAACGCTAATTATATTCAATAATCTCAGATTTAAATTACAATTGCTCGGAATATAAAAACTTCTTTATTTACATTGAAAATGAAGCGCCGTTAATTGGTGTAATTACAAATGATTGACTTTAAACTTTGATTTGTCTGTTGATAAATCGTAAAAATGGTCTGCATTTGGCTTTATCTTGATAAGTGAATTGTAGCTGATTACCGCAAAATAAAATTTAAGACAGAAATTTGATGGCTTTTGTAATATCGATTTTGTTAAGTATTCTGGCTATGTATTAGCAATAAAAATATAAACAGTCGTTATTAGACTTTCTTATTTTCTTCTCAATAAGTCATAAATTCCCTCCTTCCAAGAAATATTAGATCCGTTCCTTCCAAGAAACATTATAGGCTGTTATAAAGTATAGGGGTGCGGGCAGAAATTTCAGTCCTTCATTTCATATAAGATATGTTGATCCGGTATAAATCGCATGTATTTACATTAATACATCTGAAATATTTCTATAAAAAGGTAATAATAATATGGAAAATTCTGTCTACCAATTTTTTTATGCGCCATCTTTTATGTCACATAACATAATCTGCACTTTCACATGCCAAAATAGAACTCATTTGCACCGAACGACGCCACACGACAAAGTCGCGTAATTCGCAATATCGTTTGAGTGGCGACCGCTCTTCACGCGAGGCTAGCTATCAAACGATCTACCTTGGTCGCAACTTGGCCGCTCTCATGCAAATAGCCGATGGCCGCCCATCCAGAACACCCCTCGGGCGGGCGCGGTTAAATCAAATTGTCACTGAAGCGGTCTGGTTTTGTGTTCTACGCGGATTTTGAGTGTCTAAATACCTAAGTGGTTCAGATCAGCGCATCGCTGTGGGGAACGATTAAAGTTTCAGTTTAAGACTTGCCCAAAAGAGAAAGACAGTAATGTTTCATTAGTTCCTAATAATGCTTTGTAAAAGAACAAGATTTTAATATAATTTTGCATTAAAATTAAATAAAATGGTTGGTTAAAATTAGTATAATATGCTACTTTAAATGATCGGTATAATAACTATCCAAAAAATCTTGCTTTTTTATACCGACCGATTTATGTTTTTCGTTTTGTTTGTGTAACGTCTATATGTATATTTTTCGATATGATTTACAAGCATTTAACAAACATGTAAATTACAAGTAAAACTCGCATAATGCTACCCACATACAACATTATTCCTTTATATAAATAAAACAATTGAAATATTCAAGGGTATATAATATTTTTATTAGTGTTTACGGGTATTAATGTTATTTTTACCATAGAATATATTGCTCAGCATGTCTTCTACAGACTAAAAATATTCTGAAAAATACCTCCATTTTACAGCTCATAACTTATTTAGTATGGCATATTTGGCTTCCTTCAGTATTTATTGTTTAAACACAGGATAAGAAAAAATATTAGAACTAAATTACAGCCTCCCATCTAATGAAGTTTTTGATAAAGTTTTTGGTAACAATGTGTTAGATGTTGAATATATTTGGCGTTAATATTGTAGAAACTCGTTATTCACAATTAAATAAAACTCACGTAGTTGTAGTTATTATTTCTACTTTCTTTAAGTTCTTCACCACGACCTAGGTTTCGTTGTATTACATCTTCAGGTGGGCTATTAGATAATATCTTTGCCAATAGCCCACCTGAAGATGTTGTAATACAATGAAACCTAGGTGGTGGTAAAGAACTTGAGGAAAGTAGAAATAATACTACATCACGTAGTTTCATTTAATTGTGAATATGTTAGATGCAAAAATTGTTTTGGTTACAATTGAAGTTTCAAATATACTTCAGTCATCCCATAAAATTGTTTTGAATTTTTAGGTAATCAGCAATTATATTTGTAAATAATATAGTTGTTAAAAAATAATAAAAATAGTTGTATCTAAAGGACACTGAAACCCGAGCGTTTGACGTTCGAATCTATAAAATATGATTGTATAAATATGAAAGTATAGTTTATTTGTACTGGACTCGCCACAGATTTATACCACAACTAATAATAAGCAATCTATTTTAAGAAAAACTTATTTTCGAGCTTGATTAAGATGCAGGACAGGAAAGCTGCTTTTTTATTTCTTCTTTTGGAAAACGCCCGCCCAAACTTGCTGCGTTAAGCTTATTTGAAAACTTTATGTTTGGCGTGAAATTCATGTTCTAATATTCTTGACAGATTTTTTTTTCATAATATATTTTCTTGTAAATTTATAGCTTATGATAATGAATATGTGAATATCATTATTTTATGAGAGAAGTTAAGAAAAAGAAATATAATTAATATTTTATTCCGAATATCACAGTCGGGGATAGACTGATTGTATTTGTACGTTACGAAGTGTAAAATTAGTTATTAGCACGTTAGAGAACATAATGGAATGGACTAACAAATAGGGTGTCTTGTTAACGTAATATAGCTTCTTTATTTTATATCGAACGACGTATTTTATTAATTAAACAATAAATTAGATGAATATAAAGTGAAAAGTAACTCGAAATCATTTTAGTTTTGATAAAATTAAAAGTTGAGTACATCAAAATTATATTTGAAAAGTCGAATAAGTATTTTGTTTTGTGCTGAACCAAAATTAACACCACATCAACTTTATTAGTATACTTTCTACAGTCCCGTTTTATTTTGTCACTCATATGGTTACATTCTGTCCACGAATGTTCAGATTTTATCGATAGTTATACTTTGCTATAGATGAATAGTAAGTAAATTTAAATTGAATTTATCAGTCTGTTTTTAGTATAAAATTAGTAGAATCGAAGCATTTATTTTCTTTTAAAACCATAATAGTTAGAAACATAATTTTAATCATCAAAGTTGAAAGAATGAAATGTTTTCGTGGGAATATAATTTCAATATATATAAAAAAGTATATATAAAAAATAAAAAATTTTCTATATTAACAATGATAGAAAAAAATAATCGATTTTTATTTTTTGTTTAAGCAAATTTCTTCATATATTTGATCAAAGTAAACAAGAGAATAATAAAGCTACTTCTTCTGTATAAATTCATTTCGACAGCTACAAAAAGAAAGGGTAACCACTAATGGCTGAAACACAGTATATTAAATGTGGGAACTCATTATTTTGCCTCTGTTGTGTTTGGAACTTCCGGTAAACTACCATTCAAAGAATTGAACGAACTGTACTGTGAAAAATAGTAAGGTTCGTGACATAGTTATTTAATCTGTTTTGGTATTGTTATTATATTTACTATTGTTATCCTTTGTCCTTTATAGTGAAGAAGATGTATTCATAAATTTTACGCTGATTTACACATAGTTTAAGAAAATAATTTGGTTGAAAGAAAGGAAGTAAAAATACAGGGGTCTTTACATTTTTTCAAAGTATCGGTAGAAATTACGCGGTTACTTTATTTCTCATTTAAAAAGGTTTTATATGTGTTCGTTTAGATTTTATCTTCTCTTGATTAGGGAGATAGTAAGTTAATCAAATTTCAAATGTTCAATTATTGTTAAATTACTAAGTATATTAAAAAACATACCAAGTTACATCTCTTCAACTGCTTTTTTAAATATTTATGGTTTATTAAGGAAATGTGAAAACAAAAAAAACTTTATCGAACTTAGTATTAGTATCTGACAGGAGTATTTTAGTCTCTATGTGAATATTTTAACGTTAAATTGACGAACAGTGTGGTGGAAATTCCTCAAGACAAACTTTTTCATCAAAATGCGGTAATGTGTGAATATTAATTAAAATATAAATATTACAGTCACAATTTAATAATCATTCAATCCCGTTTTATGTCACAAACATGGTTATAATAGTAAACAATCACATTTTGAATCTCAGATGTCAAACAAAGTTAACTATCGCAATGGCATTAACACAGCTGTCATTTTTAGGGTTCCGTGGCCAAATGGCAAAAATAGAACTCTTTTAATTTCGTCATATCCCTCTGTCTGTTTATCCGTATGTTACAGTCATTTTACTCGGAAACTATTGGCATTATATAGATGAAATTTAGGGGTGCAGGTTTCTTCTATGAACTGCGATACAGTGAAATAAATGGAATTATGAAAAAAATAACATTAGGGGTGGCTCCCCATACATATAACTGAAGGATGAAAATTCAGTGCACATTAGCATGTCGATCGTTAGATAGGTCTTAAAAATGATATTGGAGTTCACAAATAACTGATTTATTTAAGTCAATAGTTGGTAAGATATGTGCTTCCAAAATCTTAAAATGTGTGTCTCCCCTCTAGCTTTTCAATTCGCTTCTGTAAAATTCTGAAAAAAATGAAGGTAGTTTGAATAAGATATGTTGTGGAGTTTTTGAGACATGGGACATTTTCGTTACCGATCTCAACAATAACTTTGTTTGCTGGGGCAATTACCTTTGAGAAATACAAACTTGTGAGATTCTTTGGTGCTAGAGAAATATTCGTGCGCGAGTCCTTATATCACTTGACTGTTTTTTTCTACCGTACGCGCGTGGCCTGCCAGCAATTTTCTACATACGGAACAAAATCAATTTTTTGAAATACTTCCTGAAATACTTTTCTGGTTATAACTAAGTGCCATTTATTCATTAACGCGAATAACCTGCAACTTGTTCAATTCCAATAAAATTAGTTTTATTTTAAGTTTTGAAGGACATAAATTTAAACTTTTCGGTAGCCAACTAAAAAGTGGAATGGATTTCCGAGCTGGGAAATTTATTGTTTTATTCAGTCTGGTGAGTCGAATCATGGAATATTTTTTAAAAATTTCTAGTGAAAGAAGAAAAAAGATTTTTTTAAGAAAAAAGTTTAGAAATTTCTAATGCTGCCTTCAGATTTTATAAACTTTTGGAAACGCATATATGTACGTAAATATACATCAACACGTGTTCCAATATAATTGGGTTTATATTCTAATATTCCCTTCTATATATATTCTATATATATCTTCTTCCTCCATTTTTATAGTCCTACACTTAAATTCTAATGGAACACTTTCATCATTTTGATGAAAATACAAAGTAAACTTGAGTCTCTCATCCGGAGTTTTTCATTCATAGCCATATAGGAATCTTTCTAAATATTCAATCGTTAATTCTCTAATTAAGTTCATCTTATCTAAGTCAAAAGAAGTCTAGGTATAGATTTCAATATTTTTGTTTATATTCCCATTCTTTGTGACTTATAATAGTGCTAAGGTTGTCTGCAATAGCTGTTTGTTGGTTATTTTGTCACATGGCTTTATAATATTATATCTTATGTAGTACACTTAAATTTTAATATATTTTTTAATTATATGTTTGAAGTACTTATTGACCTAGCTACTCAATTTTTCTTTAGGAATTAATTTAATTTTCATTCAAATGCGCAAACAAAATGTCCATTTGCAGAAATTTAAGGTCTTTCATTCGCTACTTAGCAACTATATTATATTCGCTATATTCGCTACTTAGCAACTTATACACGGATTATAACCGAATGCGAATAACAGTTTTAGAGAAGATAGTCAAATAATTTAGTGTCAGCAATTTTTTGACATATTCTACGATTTTATCAGTTCTATGAGTACGGCAATGCACCATTGTGAACCAAAAGTTGAATTTTAATTTTGGGCAAACTCAGGCAAAATTGAAGCAAGCACTTTTTTCAGATTTCTTTGTATCACTTGTTCTAATCGTGTTCTGTTCACTAACCATGATGAATTATATTATAAATCATCACTATACATATTCGCTATAATTACAATTATCATTCGTTTATATACATATAGTGATTATTGATCTTGTGTTGATTTTTTTAGCTAGTTCGCAAGTTACAGTTACAGTATTTATAATCTATCAAGATGAAAGACACGTCTTTAGATTTGACATTTTTTGACATTTATAACGTCCATTTTGCACATTTGATACGACTGTGTCGTTATTGTTCAGTAAACGTACGAGGAATCCGAAGTGAACAAACTTTTGTCCGAAGTAAATTTTCTATTACAATTCGATGTGAAGAAGTTAAAGTAATATCCAAGAGTGCCTCTAATGGACGTCATGTAACTTGTTTGTTATGCCTAACAGGTTTCCCGGTTTTTTCACGTTCTCGGCTTTTTTCGGTTTACCCGTATCTGACCTCGGAAAGTCATCGTGTTTGAATTTTCCTTCTTTTTGCTTACATTGCGAAAACCAACATTTGATATTCCTCGAAATGGAGATTATCCGTCGAGCGCAGAACTCATTTCATTAATTTTTTTCGATAAACTGCGTTAAAAGTTATATTGGAAAATCACTCGATAGTTTTTCTAATTAACACGTATGTTATTGAAAAAAAAATAAAATATTTTACTTAACGAGTAACCCTAGAGTAATGAAATAAATTAGTGCTGCGTTTTCATCGAATAAATGTATATTTGTTAGATAAAACTTTTGAAATAACCTTATAGAAGTTTAATTATGGTTTATTGCGAAATATCACACTTAAAAATGGTAAGTGGGAATATGATTACATAAAATGCAACTTCCTTTAAATAAAGTTGAATATACATTTCCGAAGAAAGAAAATCGTTTTCAAAGGGAATGTTAGAATATAAACTCCAATTATATAGGAATACGTGTTGATGTATGTATATGATGTACGTAAATGCTTTTCCAAAAGCGTATAAAATCTGAAGGCAGCGTTCGATTGACCACGGAATTTTTTCTGTGATTGGGCTCATCAGAATGAATAAAACGATAAACTTCTCAGCTCGGAAATCCATTCTACTTTTGAGTTGGCTTCCGAAATTGTATTTCAACTTTAATATAATTCATAAAACATCGGTGTAAATGCTGGTTACTAGTAATTCGGTATCCTCAAGAAAAAGGGAAATCTCGCGAGCTAATAGTAAGCGGTATTACAACGAGTGCAGGGTCGTGACGTATTACTGGCCAATTCGACTGATTATATTTCTGTTTAGCTCGTATTTAGATATGTAATCAACGTTATATAATAGACTCTGTATTATATGTATATTAAATCATTAAAGATCTTACTAATGTCATTGACGGTATCAACATGACGTAAAGTAAAAGTTACGCCAATATTATTACGTACGTTACCGATTTACGACGATTTTGAATTTTCGTCTAGCGGTTAATCGCTCATAATGTTTCATGCTAATGCAATATTGAAATTAAATCTTATTATAAGGAAGAAAATATTTTCCCCAAATTTGAGTGAAAAAGAAAGGAAAAAGAAATCGAATATTACCCTAACAAAGTTACTAAAATCGTTGATTTTTACGTTTAGTAGATAACAATAATTTGAAAACATTTCTAGGAAACTTTATTTGTGAACGAATTACTATAATATTATATATTTTTCAAGATTCAAAAGGAAAAAGGGATGGGGACGGTTGTCCGTCTGTCGGTCTGTCAAAACCCTTTTTCTCAGAAACGCGTGAAGGTATCAAGTTGAAATTAATATCAAATAATATTGTCCTTTGGTGCTATAAAATAAAAGTTAACGCCGAAGAATCCTAAAAATAAGATCATTTATGCCGCATATTTTGACACTACAATCCTGAAATTTGGCAAGAAGCAAGATCTCACAGCCCTAGTAAATTGCAGTTATATTACATAAAAAAATTATTTTTTTAAATATGCGTCTGGGAAAGATAAAGTACGCAATATATTTTCGTTCCAAAAAATTTAAATTTTGTAAATAGTTTAATAGAAATTTTATGTATCATTCAATGTTTATAAATGTATTAATGTGTACGGAACTACTATGCCACTCGTGCTTGATAGGTTTTTTAAACATGAAGAACGGATACTATAGTTTTAAAAGATTTCATTTGTTTACGTCCCACATTTTTCTCATTGATATACTCACTAGAGATCCTCCGTAGTTTGTCAAATGACAATTGTATATACTTGACCTTACACTAAAAAATACTTAATTTATTTCCCGCCGCAAGTACGTCGTCGCCCTAACCATTTATGAATAAATAGGACATGAATACTCGACTGTAGCAGGCAGCCAGACTCATTACAGCTTCCGGCCGCCGCGAGAGTGCTCTTCACTCGGTCTTATTGCACTTCCCGTCCGTGATTTACACAGCGACACGCCGACTTTCATTTTTTATGGCGTCGTCTCCCCAATTTTATAATATTAAATGTGCTGTGAATTGCTTTGTAAGTATTCATTGTCTATGCAGTCGGTGGCGAGGTGAGTTTACCGATGGGGCGTTTCTGTGTTTTTAATTAAATTTTTTGTATGCGTAATCGGCTAGGAGGGTCCCTATTGGATTTGAATGGACGTTATAGAATCGATGGTTACATAGCGTTATTGTTTTTATGGTAAATTATATCTGTCACCACATCGCTATGGCGAATTTAAAAAAAAATTACCTAATTCGATGTTCTCTTGAATATCGTGCAGGTTTAATTGATACACGTATATAATAATAGTTACGGAAATGATGCATATTTTATAGGGCACCACAGGAATGCTACGAGTAAATGATACTTGACGCATTTAGCGTACTTTTATGTTTTGTAGATATTATCGAATTTAGAAGTTCATTGCGTAAGCTTATGTATACGTTGTTACCATAATAACTTCAAGCAAATTTAGTAGATATCAATATTTTTGTTCTATCACTAAAGATAAGACACGTTGCGCTTGCTCGATAGTCCAGTGTATGGTGACCCTATGGAAACATTTCATTAAAGATGTTTAATTTCCAGCAAACGAGCGTTACACACATTTTTATAGGAAAAATATTTGTACATGACGCACTCGGGGGAGACTTGCATGTTTTAGTATATCGTACAGAGCGTTCATGCACCTCATAGAGAATTTGAGGGTCAGTTTTGAGAGGTGAAGGAGGTAGATATCACATACGAAATTTTATTAAAAGTTATAAATTTGCAATTTTATTGAATGTAAATTTTTTTCTAATTCTCAAATATTGTCATTAGGTCTACGTTAACTAAAATTGTCAAGTTTTATTTTATTTATTATCACATCGTTTAATAAGTTTCTTGGTTAATACTTACGTGTAACTTTATTAATTGAAATCAGCTTTTCCGGTACAGTTACGCAAAGGTTACCAAAAATTACCTTAAAAACGGTTATAATATTAAATTTAAGTAATTTGTAAAATTGAAAGTAAATTCTATTACACATATAGTGTTTTCATTTTAAATATTCCGATATATTTAAAAGTTAATACACCTTGTTGATTTTAGACACAATTTATTATATTATTATTTCATTTGGATTATAAATAATTTCACATTCTCTCTACGGGTCTATTGAATACCCACACGATATTAACACATTAATCTAATTTCGAAAGTAATGAAAATTAAACTATAAGAATCTTTCGTTAATATTTTCAATTTATCTATATTTAAACACCGTTACCCTAGTTAACATAACAAATTTAGTGTCAATTTGAAATGTAATATAAAAACTTTGTATTACTATTATGTATACATATAAAGTTAGTATTTTATTTCACTACTAAATCTGTTAGGTCATCTGTATATGACAATACCAAAGAAAATGCATAAACAAATGATGATAATGTATTAAATTACACAGTCTATGTTAATCATTACAAATCTTAACTAGATTTGTAATGATTTAATATACCCGGAACGAACTTGGATGTTATGATTTATGGCTATATTACAATATTTCAACGATACTAAATGCATTATTCATTTACAGATAGTAAGGTATATTACACATATTAGTTATTACTGTATTGATATCACTCCAACTCGGAGTATTTGGGTCATTTTTTCCAAGTGACATTTATATTCAATCTAGCAAACTGTACACGGATAGAACATAATTATGACATTAGTGTCGCTTAAATTACCATGTTCACGCAACTAAATTCTTGCTCGAAATAAAGAATACGGATACATTAAACATCACAACCCCAGCACAATTAAATACCATACCGCACCCTTATTTAAGTAAAATTACTTAATGGCAGAACCATGACGCCAATCGATTACGAGCACGCTACGTACATATCATCGAAAGCCGTAGCTCCCTACTATGTCAGATTTCGGTCTCAGGCCTGAAAGTGGAATTTCGGCATCGAATCCAATTTGGAGCGAGTGTGTGCCGGGAGTAGATTAGTTGCGGGCTAGCTCGGCTGATAGATTAAAGCCGCTTACGTCGGCCGGACGCCCTTTCAATTTGCCACCGATCTCTTTCACACCTCTGCCGCTGCCTACCGCCCGGTACCGGTGGCCATTGGAAATCATTTTTGAAGCTAATAGGATTTAAATACTTGGTATTATGAAAGAGGGTTCCGCGGAGGGGTGTACAGCATTGCGACAATTGGAGTTTGAGAGTTGAGTAAGTTTGGTGTTCAGAAGGGATTTTTAAAACAGAGTTTGCGTCTATTAGCATAAGGAAGTGGCGAGTAGGATGAATTTTGAGTCATGTATTCAGTATTAGAACTTTATCAAATAGTAAATGTAATTAAAAACCTGTCAAACATGAGTGGAACTCACGCTACGGGGGTTCCATACAATTTCAGGAATTTATAAACATTTAATGGTACATAATATTCTTATTAAACTATTTACAAAATTTTAATTTTTTAAAATGAAAAGATATTGGCTACTTTATCTTTCACAAGCGCGTAAATATACATAAAAAATGTTTTTTGTAATATAACTACAAATTAAGGATTTTCAGATTTTTAGATACTTATGCTGTGAGACCTTGCTTCTTGCCAAATTTCATGAATCTAGGCCAACCGGAAATACTCTTTGATTTACCTTGCGAGTGTCAAAAAATGCGGCATAAATGACTGTACTTTTCATTGCGTTAACTTTGATGCTTGGTTTTTTTTACAGCCCCAAGGAACGGTAGACCTATATATTTAATATTAATTTCAACTTAATAAGGGTCTTGACCGACAAACAGACAGACATACAACGAAATGATTCTATATGGGTTTTTTTTTCCTTTCGGAGTACCGAACCTTAAAGAAAGAAAAAAGAACTAATTTATATTTAAGTTGGAGAAGAAAATTTCATCTCGAATTCTTACAGCTTGAATTAAGATCACAGCCTGAAGTTTATCAGAGTTTTAAAAAAATATTATAAAATATGGAACAATTAACGATAATTATATATTAATGATAACTTTTTCTCTACATCCTGTTTTGACCCTGGAAAAAAAAAGATTTTAATATTTCTCGTAAACTATACTTTTCCATCATTGAGATGCTCTGTTAAAAACTTATGCACATTACATCAAAATGATGAAAGGGTTTCCAAATTTTTCCAAGGCTCCTTAGCGACATCAAGCTTAAAGCTCTCTACATTTTGAGAAATTTTTTCTTATAAAATTTTATTTAGCTACCGTTATACAAACATAAATAAATTCGATTCGTGTAGATGTATCTTTTACAAGGTACAAAGTGTATACGTAATCCAACTGAGAAGTTTATTTAGGCGCCTCTTTTGAAGGCGAGTACTATGATTGCAACGTCGTTTTAAAATGTCGCCTGGGAGCGCGACGCGAGGAAGGGTGTCCCGCTTGTAAATCCAAACAAACTCGAGACGAATTTTAATTCCATTACTTGGGAAAACAAAAGGAAGAACTGTTGTTTTATGGCGGACGACGCAGAATCAATTAAAGTTGATCTCGATGGAAGATATTATGATAATTGGAGTAATTCATTTCCTCCCATTCATCTTCTGAATGGTGTAAATTTCC
Source organism: Druceiella hillmani (assembly GCA_039881145.1). Taxonomy (NCBI): domain Eukaryota; kingdom Metazoa; phylum Arthropoda; class Insecta; order Lepidoptera; family Hepialidae; genus Druceiella; species Druceiella hillmani. The sequence continues at coordinate 75,957,509 of JAYKKI010000001.1, read as the reverse complement.
CTCTAAAGGTCGATATGAACAATAACATTTATAAATAACAAAATAATATAGTTGAAGTTATTTGTCACTAGTAAGCTTTAATGTTTTTTATATAATGACATATAAAGTAATTTTTTTGAAAAGGATACTTTTTAAATCAGATTTCAGAATACATTGCATAAAAAATTGGTGTCAAAAAATTTTTATTCTCGGTGAGTAAGGATTTGTGACAAGAAATTAAATTCAAGAGAATAAAGTTTTTTAGAGGAACCGAATTTATGAATTTTGAACAAATTAATGAAAGACCGTATTATTGATTAATTGAAATTTTTCTGATATACTGACAAACTCCTTTTGTTTTGAGGATTTTGTAAGTTTTAAGAAGGTAACGTGTGTTAAAATGTAGTATGTATTTTTTGTCTATAGCATTTTCAAATGTTTGGACTGCTTAACATTGTACCATAAAATTTGGAATAGTAACGACGATTAATAACACAGATATTGCTCACATTATAGGAAATATGTAAAAAGTAATCATCAGAAAAAACAATTCTGTCCAACTAATTATTTTAGACCTAAGTTAATAGATATTTACCTGATACATTTATCATGTTCGTCCATCCTTCTGTCATATATGGGGGTCTAGTTTATAAGCAAAACCTTCAAATTAAATGGAAGAAAATAATTTTTCCCACATCTCATTCAATGAGGCATCATTTCTAGGAGCATTTAAAGTAACATTGAGGTATAATTTATTATTATTCGTTATTAAGAGCTTTTTGTGTTGCATTAAGTGTCAAAATGACGTAAAATCTTCCCCCTCTTTTAATTTTATTACCATTGCAATTGGTTAGAAAAATATGAATAGAGTAAAATTTTATGCAATGTTTCCTTTACTTTGCATCATCAAATTCAACAGGTGTACCGACAAATGCAAAAACCTACTCTATATGTTTTTCTTTCATTCATATGACTACCGTTGTACTTTCATATATTTTTTTTTACATTCCGAAATATTATTACAAATTTATTTTATTTATTTACTACGTTAACATAGGTTTACGTATAACTAAATCGGCTAGTGAAATTACATACCGAACTTCCGGCGCGCAATACCATGCATTCTATGATTTCACCCATTAGATATGCTAGAATGAAAATAAAGTGATTTAGTAGCAAAAATGTGTGACTAGTGAGATATTCAGATAAATATGGACCTTCTTATATCGGGTTGGTTTTAAATAATTTCACGTCAAAACCAACATAAACTAAATAGTAACTATGTTTTTAACCTACAGGTGAGGAAGAAAATGTTTTAAAGCGGGAAATTATAGGAAAATTTTCACGAAATTTGCATTGAAATTTAATTGAGAAAAATGTATTTAAAATAAAATGGCATTTCGCTAAAAAATAAAACGAAATTATGTATAAAGAAGTAATTTTTTTGAACTCCTATAAATATTCAAAAATACTCAATAAATCCATTTAACCTCAAACAATATTCGTACATATTTTATTAAATGTATTTCAAACTCCTGTCTGATATTATTTACTTTAATCGATTTACGCATGCGTGACGCCTGTAATCCCACTCGCTCTTAAACTGTGTTTTATTTTCTGTTATAATGCGGTGAGTAATTAAATGAAATATTATTAGTTAATTACTTTTTAAAAGTATTAAAATAAAATTCTTAATTTTTCTGCAGTATGAATTAAAGAATACTTACATAAAGGCATAAAAAATAAAGCTCCCCATAAACCTATTTCACGATAGAAAGAATTATATTTAATGTGCTAGTTTTCTTTTTTTTCAATCCTTTTTTGACTATGCGAGGTAACGCAATATAACGAACCATACGTTTATACCTCAAACATAAAAAGCAAACAAAACCCAAATACCAAAAAAGATACAAAATCTTATTTACCATCTAACAAGTCTCCAACAACACCAGCCACAATGCTCGTACCGATGAAGCTTTACGGATTACGCCCAACCTACTTAAGCCTACACGTAGAATGCCGCCAGCCACGTAGATCGATTCACGTGGTCCGCTCGCGTGTGGACACACCGTAATGATATTTGCACAGACTGGCTGACGGATGCACCGAGGATCCACTGGGGACTCCGTGACTTGCCGTCGCTTCTACGCCTTCCTATTTCCTTCCGGCCGGGCCCCAGGCGGAACAACATAAAAAAGTATATAAGATATCTCGTAAAGTAAACAAAACTATTGAAGTGAAATTATGTTTACTGAGCGCCTAGATTAAGACGACTTTTAATATATATTTTCAAACTTTATCTTCCTCTGGTTGCTTTTGGCCGCGGATTAGAGTGGGGGCGTTTGTTTGAGGCGGTGCGTTTGCGTACTGGGGTGCTTGTAAGATAGGAAAAAGTGAGGTGTACTACAGTGGTACATACATATATACTCAAAGTATGAGCACAAGTTAAATTTATACTAATATTTCATACGAAATTGTTCTTTACTTCGTTGGCTCATACACGAAGCGATATAAAGCGATGGTATACATCGCTTATATATATATATATATATATATATATATATATATATATATACAAGTATGTTCTTATTGAATATGGTGATATATTTTTCATCTTATAAGTACATTTATACACTGAGATTCAAGATAATTAATTTATAATAAAATCGGTTAAGTGTGTTTCGGAATACTCACAATATAGTAAATCGTAATTGTTCTAAATCTCCTTAAATTGTTGATATAAATAACCAAAATCATATATTTTGAGATTTCTAATACAATGCAAATATCTAGAATTTTTCACGTGTTTCAAACTTGTAGTTGAAAAATTTCTTTGGCATCAATACATTGTACATCAGTTTGAATCTTAACACTTCGAAAATAGGGTTTAATAGTTAGAAATGGTAAAAGAAACTAATGGTATGAATGACTTTAACTGTATAAGCTACAAGGAGGTGACCCACAAAGGTTAGGAGACGGAAGGACATGGCTAAATTATAAGAGTTGCGTTTTTTGTCATTTGGCTCTGAAATCTTAAAAATGAATTAAATATAAATATAATTTGATATATTTCAGAAAATTTCCATTTAATTTTCAAAGTATCGTTCAGTATTAATCCATGTTCTGCCAGTCCCAAAATACGTCGTCGTTTTTTGGGACTTATACACATCTGACGGGCGGTCTAGAAGGGAAGTTCCACTCTGTCTCAAATATTATAAATTGAATTTCCTGTTTTACGTGAACCGCACATAAATTTCTAAAATTTAGAAAGAAATAAGGACCCGCGGAAATTTATCCTGTGACTTGTTGCCGGCTGGCGAAATCACAATACATTGTATGTCCACAAAAGACATGTTAATCTGTTCATAAGATATAATTTGATAACAATTAAATTAATTTCTAGTTCTCAACTAATCTTAATACTTTGAATTGATGTACATCGCTTAAAATAAACTTTTTAATTAATTTTTCTTGCGTTTTTCTCCTGTTTTACTAAAATGCCGCAGTAATTTTTAACAACACAAAATAAAAATATGGAAAAGTCGATTATGTAAGTAGCCTTACATATAAACAATCCGGAATTTGATTGTAGCAAATCATTAATATTAGAAGTTGAGTACAGAAAATTATTGGCATTTCAAAATATACCGTCGTTTACAAAACACTCAAATGCTGTGTTAAGATTATAATATGGTTCTAATACGAAATATTATCCTTCTCTCTTTGTTCAAGGGCATATTTCACAGTATTAAACCCTCGCTTATTTTTTCTTCTTTACCAGTAACTAGGTTTAACTTAATTTAACTTAATATTGAAACATTATATTGGCACCTTACTATCGAGAAGTTAATCTGGAACGCTCCTTTCAAAGTAATGTTTATTTATTTATTTATATACATTTATCGATACATTACAAGTAACCTATTTATAACGAAAATAATAAAGGGTTAATAAATTAAAACCACAGAAAGTATATATTAAACATGAATACAACTATAAAACGGCACATTTCGATAAATTTACTTTCACTTTTCATAAATAAATCACACTCTGGTACGACCGCGATCAGGGTGTTGAGCAGTTGAATACCCGTGGGAAAAGGGAGAGTTGCTGTAGTTCGTTGCTGTAGTTGATGTAGTTCAGTGTAGTTGATGTAGTTTTTGTAGTTGATGTAGTAGTGTAGTTGTTGTAGTAGTAGAGTTGCTGAAGTTGATGTAGTTCAGTTCCAGATGGTAGTATAGCAAACAGGTGATAATTGCGCGAACGTAGGAAAATGTCAAGTATGAAGAATGAAAATTTGATCAACAATATAGGGCATGGAATTTTTCCTTTTAGTAGCTGGAAAATAAATTTCATAAGCGCAATGTCTCTTCTGAGTTGCAAGGAATGGAAACTTAGCATACCTAAGAAGAAATTGCTAGGAAATAGAAAGGGGAAGTATCCATATTGTCTCATATACAGATATCGGTGGAAATCGTCTTTTGCAAATATTCAATTTTCAAGCTGTATTTGGCTTCGTGCAAGCTCCAAATAATGGAGCCTGTTGTCTATTTGATGGCATGTTTATTTGTATCAATCTACTGATAGTCAATGAAGTGAACGGCTGTATTCATAGGTCGTCCTAAATATGATTACGTCTTACGCAATATTGATATGTAAAAATGGACACTAATAATATTAAGGCGCAAATATTTTTATTTTGAATAAGGTATATCTTCAATTTCTGCGAAATTTAATAGCTAGTTTCAGTCAAACCGTGAGGATAAAACTTATTATTTTAGATCCCTAAAAACGTGCAAGTTTTGAGCCGAGAAATAAAAAAAACACATAATATAAGCATATGTAAGAAAGTATATGGTGTACACATAATATAGGGTATGGAATTTTTCCTTTTAATAGCTGGAAAATAAATTTCATAAGCGCAATGTCTCTTCTGAGTTGCAAGGAATGGAAACTTAGCATACCTAAGAAGAAATTGCTAGGAAATAGAAAGGGGAAGTATCCATATTGTCTCATATACAGATATCAGATATCAAGGAAAATACTAACATATTTAACGATATTAAATTTCTAGTTCTTTGGGTTTTATAACATATTCCTCCGCGACTGCGATTCGCGACATCTAATTCTTCAATAAATAATATATATATATATATATATATATATATATATATTTATATATATTATATACACATATTAACTAATTCAAAAAAATTACTAGGGATTACGTGAAGGATTGCGAAAGTGATTTATGGGAGTACATATATTTTCAGTCCTTGAATTAATATCACATCCGGTATCTGCGAGCGACAGCAAAGTTGGCCAAGCGAGAAACGCTAAAACGGAAACCGCGCATCCGACGCTCACACTCCTCACATCCTTTCGCTTGTAGTCGGCTCTCCCAAATCCATAATTACTTTACCTTCTCGAAATTTTAATCAAACATCTGAATGGCGTCGGCCGACAGCAAACTTGTTTAGCAATTTAAATTCGAAATAAATTCTCAGAATGGGATTTAATTGAAAAGTCAAGCGGCCGATTGTGATGCGGTAGAGCGGACGGGGCCTCAAAAATAATTAAAAGGTCCGGCGAGGGGCGGGGGCGGGTATCGCGGGCGCGGCGCTGACCGCGAGCGACGCCGCGTCGACCGCACGTCGCTGTAGCTGAGCGGCGAAACCGCCTTTAGAGCGACGCTGTTGAATTGTCGTGATTCGCGTGTGGAAATATTTTGAATCGTATATATATATGTATATATACACACACACACACATATATATATATATATATATATATATATATATATATATATATATATTCACACACATATGTATATGCATGTACATCATAGGTGGCATCGAGTGAAGATTGCATTGATGCCATATTCATTATATTACATTACCATAGACAGGTATTTAATTTAAAATTGACTTATGAAAACAAGTATTTTCTTTTATAATATAGGTAACCAATGAAATTAATATTAAATATAATGTGTATTTTCCATTTTAATTCGAGTTTGATTTAACTTGATAAATGTAACATAACCTCGTAATAAACCAAATTTACGAAGACCTGCTGAATATCTGGAGAAAAAATATTTGGTATTACGTTGGTTTGTAATTTACTTTCTTTGAAAAAGAAAAAAAGTGTTAAAACTCATGGACTAAAACAAAGGCGATTTGGCTAGCTAGTCATTTATGGGTTGATCATAATTGTGACGTTCAACATGAGGCACTTTTTTTATAAAAATGAAATAACAATTTTTCCGTAACTTTTCATTTTTTTTCGCAGGTACGAGTAGTAGTATACGTTTTTGCATAATTTTTAAATTGAGACTTTAGCTACTGCTTGTGAAAAAACCTTAGAAATTTTACAATATTTAAATATTTACATGCAATAAAAAAAATTATTATTTCTTGAGAACTCGATAGAATACAAATTAGGTGGTATATATTAAAACACGAGAGTACAACAAGGAAAAAACGAAGAAACACAGTACACTTTGATTTTATTATAATATGATATTGTTTCTCTTCAGTTAGCATTTTACTGAGATTTAGAGTTTTGTTGTACAGGTAGTCATAAAGGCGTAAGCATCATCAAGGTGTTTACCTTGCAGGGGAAACCAGAAGCTATAATAATCGCTTCTATCTTTGTAGCATGCCGGACGATTAAAGAATAAAAATATCTGCTTCAAATGTATTTGTGTTGTAAAGTTTTCATATTTACTAAGCTACATTTAAAATGAGAAGCTTACAAGCCTGTTTTCAACGGTGCACCTCAGCTTGAAAATATCTAAACGGGAGCAAATTGGCGGTGGCGACACGATCTACGCCCATATTTACCATACACAGTCAAGACTGTCAGTCGGACTTACTGATAATTAAAAACGTTTTTTGTTTCTCATTAATTGCCAGTCGAGTCGGAACAAGAGTCAAATTTAGTTCCTAATGTATTCATATAAAATACGTTTTTAACTGTCATTAAATTCGACTGAGAGTTCTGACAATGAGTGGTGCATACGGGCGTTACCGTTATACCGTCAGTGGCCGTGGTTATCAAACATTTCTAAGCGCAAAGCAAAATGCATGTTACTTGTACGATTTGATCGTTTTGAATTTGATATATTTTGAAATAATTGTTTCGTAATTCTACTTCATTATCTAATTTCTAATGATTCTGTTATTTTATTTCTTGTCTTATGAGTAATAGTTATGTACTTTTCAAAGTATATGATTATGTAAGGAAAGAACAGGTTTTAGGAATTTATGTGTCCCGACAGCTGTGCGGTCACCGTGCGATATTAACATGAATAGTTTCGAGGTATATCATTCTAGGCAGACAGTCTTTTAATTCGAGACCTTTTTGATGTGTTAGATACATTTGATGTAGATGTATACTTGATAGTTATATTAGCTCTTTTTTTGTATAATACGATATTTCAAATAGAACTTGCCCCATTTTTCATTTTTATATTTTTGTCGGGTTTAGTTTTTTCGACACGCAAAAACACAAGAAGTTTCACATATATCTTACGTTCTCTTACTGCGTTCTCATACCTTTTTTGCTAATAATTTTACACAGTATTTTGTATCTTTATTGAAATAAAACTTCTTTAATGACGTCTAAATTATTTTGTCACGTTAAAATTGTGTAACACTTGACAAAATATGCTGCACGCATTCAACCGACGACGAAATGAGCCGAGCGCCAACAACACGGTGGTGGATAATATGAAAAAGTTTATTCAAACGTTAGTCTATCGATAAATCGATATTACCCTCGATTTTTCTATCTTTAGTCACGCATTAAGTTTTGCGTACAACTTTGTGACCTGATAAGCATCAGGTCACAAAGTTGTACGCAAAACGAAATGTTATTAATTCTGAAGTTTCACGTGTGTAATTGTTTTGCTGTATCTCATAAGCTCGTCGATACGCATGACGATGGAGTCATATTACAATTAAGTACTAATAAAACACCCCTAATATCTGGCAAAGTTAAAATCTCAGAAGTTTTAATTAAAACTTATAGTACTCAAAAATTAAAATTCAAAGTTTTATTGACGATCCGAATACAAACAAGTACACTACTCTTCTGTGCATTCTGTTTTAGTTCGTAGTATTAAGCAGTACTGTACAATTACATTTTAAAAAAGCTCTTACTTTACAAAGGTAGATCTGTCTGAAAAACTGTGATAATATAAACAAAGTATATTCCTCCTGTCTCCTATATTCTGTCTTCTATTTCCTTTTCCTAGAATTATTCCTTCATCGTTCATGCTAATGAACTGTGGAATAAGTTGGAGCCTCATATCTTGGGTCCTCCGTAATAGACGCATTCAAAATTCGTCTGAAAAAAATCTTCTCTTAACCCTCCTCTTTTTCTTGTCAATGTGTAACTTATATATATATATATATATATATATATATATATATATGTATATATATATATACCGGGTGTCTGGGAATAAATATCGGACGCTATTCGTTAGCCATAATGGAATAAATTGTCTTTGAAATAAAACGTAAAACACGTCCTTTTTCTAATTGAGTGCAAAAAAATATTACACATAACTCTTTTTAACGCACCTAATACCGCAAAGGCATGCACACAAGCTCACGCTAACCGTACGCAACCATTACATTAACCCGAGCGGTGCTGATTCACGTGCGCAAGTATCGTGTGTATGAAAAAAATGACAAATAATTATGAATATTACTTCGCATTTTCTGAAAAAAGTTATCTTTTAAATTTTATTTTGACAAAAATATCTCAGTCAACAAATAATGTCTTTCTTTATCCGATATTTATTCCCAGACACCGTGTATACACATATATATTTATTTGTTAGCTTTTAGTTTTAGCTTTGAGTTGTTTATTTAGTATTTTATTAGCTTGGCACTTTGTTATAGTATTAAACGTTTTTTTTAAGTTTTATTTTTAAATTGTATTCACGATATGTTGCGGTCTTCCACAATACATAGTGTATTTAAGTAATTGGTATTTCATTGACTGAAAGAGTTTTCGTTATCTTTTGTGACCCAACACGCTTTCCTGATTGAAATGTTGTATAATCATTTATATATATCATAAACTAGATTAGCGCATCCATGCAATACTGGACTGCTCGTTATGCTATCGGACAGCTGTCGCCCTTTTCCCGAATCATTCTCGAAATGGAAGACAATGCAATCGAACGCAAGAAATAATCCAGCTCTACTTCGACGCATCTCGTGCCGAAATTAACTCCTGTGCACACATTCAGCCATTTAACTGCAGCAAACCACCCTGTCAGCCTGCGAAAACAGCCCCACAAACTGCGCTCATTACCCGGACGCGGCGGCTGGCAATTAAGCCGGCTCGCGAGAGCCGAGCCCGCGGCAATATCCCGCGGATAACAAGCACAAATTGTTGGAAGCGGACCAACGACGCTCTGCCTACATGCCCGTGTAGTTCTACGGTTCGTAGAGCCTAGCCAGAGATACGGCAATGCTCGATAACGCGCCAGCTACAGTGCTACAGGGCGCGGGGCCATTAAAATGGCATTGGGGCTAAATTATTGGATGTGTCGGGTGTAATGTGTGCTTTATTGGTTGTAGTAGAGGGAAGGTTTTATGGACTTTTTGGAAAAAACACACATTTGCAAATTTATCGTTAAATTTATGTTTGCAAATTTATTATCGAACAATATTTTGACGTATTTGACCGCCTCTGACGTATTTGACCGCTTTTGACGTATTTGACCGCCTCGAAAAAAGTACATTGCTGAAAAATCAAGAGCGCAACAGAATATGACTTTATTCTCCAGTTACATAGCTAGAGTAACTAATTATGATTATACCTTATACTAGCTGTGGTGACGCCTGCTTAGATTTGAATATGAAAGTATTTGTAATATCCGGATAAAAAATATCCTTTATTTGGTTGAGGGTTTAAACTATTACCATACCAAATTTCAATGAAATTCGAGCAGCAGATTTTTGCATTCTTTTGCGTGTTTGAAGAACAAATTAACACACAGGGAGACAGACAAAAATTTGAAAAAGTTTTCTGGCTGCCACTATGATGCTATACGCTAAATCAAATGCTCTTTTTAAAATATTTTCTATGAACAGAATTCATTATGTTACAATTTTATTACGCGTATAAATAATCGGTATCCTTGTATACAAATCTTATTTGAAATAGACATCTGCACACGAGTGATTATCGCAACCTAAAGAATAAGATAGGTATTCAAATCCGTTACATGAGCTTATAACATAAGTAACATATTTTATTGACTAGGCAAAAAAAAGGTATTGTTTTCAACTCTATGTATATACATTGTATATTGTATCATCTTATCAAAAATTACTCTTCCACGACTCTTTTGCAAAGTTAACTACTAAAATTAGTTATAGTTATAATCCAAAAAAAGTTGTAATTATATAAGTGGGAAAAGTGTTCCAGTAATTTGGAGAGTAAAGAAAGAAGCTTTCACTCCGGCATTATTTATTTTTTACATTTCCCTTTCTTTTTCACATTTATTATCTAAACTAGAACTTGAAGTATTTTTAAATAAAAGTGAACTAAATAATTTGACATGAATGTAATACCCACACTTGGACATGAACCGCAAGAAAGTTAAGTCGATTTTTTAAATTTTATTTAGACTTAAGATTTATATTATCACTCTAGTGAAAAACGAACGAAATTAACTAAAGTTGTGAATAGTGTGATTTTTATAAAAAATGACAGTTTTCCTTGGTTAGAATTTTATACAATAGTCGGCATATTGCGAATTGATTGTATTATGTAAAATATAAACTTAAAGAAATATCAACCGACAGATCCTAATAAGTGACATAATTCAATTTATGAGAAGAATGTAAATAATTTGTGCTTTCGATTTAATTTTGTAACAGATACATGTCGGTTTGAAGGGAAAAAAATTTGGAAAGAATGAAGAGGGGAGCTGGATGTAATAAGGCACGAAGGGGAGGGAAGCTACTTGAAATAAATCGGTTGAGCCAACCCTCGAATGCGTATTTTTAAAGCTAAAATCTTCGTATCTTCGTACTAACATAGAAGATTTTAACTTGTAAATTCTTCTAACCCTATTATTATTGTATCAGTATAGAGCTAACATAGACTACGAATGTACCGATTTAAATAAAATTTGTGATTTAAGTGTTCCGGACGGAGTCTATGAGGGAACGTAATACAAGGAATATGTGTATGAGGACGAGGTAAAGGAGAGGTTCTCCAAATAAATCGGTTTAGTTTTATTTGGAGAATGTTTAATAAGAAGAGAAAAAGGGAATCACCTCCAAATTAAGTAAAAAAAATTTAATTAAATATGATAAAAAAATTAATACAAATGACAAATTACCTTGAGATACACATACATGGATTTGATCCTAAGACTCGACATCTGTTTTTTTACACGTGTAAATTTTTTTACAACTAAATTATTTATTTAAAAAAAATTATTATCCACGATGGTGCAAACCTAATAAATTTTTGAATTCAGGGTCTTTATAAAATATATTCGTATGTGCAGTTATTAAATTAGTGCATAATATTTACCTCAAATTTTTTACAAATGTTTTACATTTCTTCAGATATTATTATTTATTTATATACTTTAATGTACGTAACTGATACATATGGAGCACTTATTGTTACGAGAGCAATTTTTTACAGCTAACCAGGATATCAGTCCAGGACCGCTCAACGAGCTACTTTTGAATCGAACCCGGTCACACACGGGTTCGCCGCGCCGTCAGAAGCAGTATGCGTTGTGATCAACCCATCACGTCATGGCGACGATTATTATTTATTGAAAAAAAAACAAAAGTATTCAGAGATAGTTAAAATGTAATGCAATACTAAGTTTCAAGTAATTTTCCATGCAGAACTCGATATGTAATATTATTGAGTAAGATTGTATGAAGATTTGGAAGTAATTTAATTAAACTTGAATTTGGCAAATTATTGTAAAATGGAACAAATTATACTTATGCAGAAATGTGGAATGAAAAATTACTAATGAAAATTAATTGTAGAAAATAACATAATCAATCTCTTGACAAACTTATTTCTATCTTAATTCCTTAAAGTGTAGCTTCTTCTATTTATTTACATAGCATGTTACTATGGGCTATACACGCCGATGCAGAGTTTACAACTTCATATTTCAAATTGAAGCAATTGACATTAAACAAAGTTTATCCTCAATAAATTTTATTCACCGTTTAATGTAGACTATATCACACTAATTAGTTTTTAATTTTTGATAATTTAATTAATAGAAATATAATGCTTCAGTGGATATTTTAAAGTGAAAAATAGCAACACCTTTTTTACTGCTATGCATTTTTTAAATAAATTAAAATAGCATTGCATTTTTTACTGCCTTGACCATTGGGCTTGATAAAAATAATAGTAAATGAAATAGATTGAAAATGGCAGAAAATTATATTTCCAGTTCCCAGTCTCAGTCCGGGTTTTGTCAAACCCAAGAGGGCGGGGAGGATATTATTGTACAATAAATTTATTTTTTTATTTTCTTTCATTGTTCTGATGGTTCAGGAATTATTTAAAATTCAGTTACTTTGTTTTTTTGTAAGATGCACAACGATTCTATGTATTTTAAAACAGGTAACTAAAAAACCTAAATTTGTTGAAATATGACAATGTGATATCATCGTCCAACCTATGTGTCATTTCAGGATTTGTGTATAGGTATCGATCACACATTTTAGACGTAACCGTATTCAAGTAAAATATTACGAGATTGTCATAACATTACTTTGCCGCTTTGGTAATAGTATGTGATTGAAAATATATAATGTATTTAAGGCACACATAGGACTTACCTTTTATAACCAAATATATATACTGTTAATGTATATTAATATGCATTAACAGTATACGTTTTGAAATTAAAAAATGCGACACGTGTATGCCAGTTCACGTGCGCTTACTACGCTTAAGTACGAGTGTATAAGAAGAAGTGTATTTAGTTCCAATAAAATGGTATATCCAATTCCAATATGTGGTATAGATTCGAGTTTACAAAATTTCTTGCAATCAATTGTAGTGTGAAAGTAAATATTTTCATGTTAATGTAAGTTTTTTTAAATAAAATTTAATCCTGATAAATTTAATCTCAGACCTGAAAGGTATATATATATATATATATATATATATATATATATATATATATATATACACAGGATGGGGAACGATTGTCGGATCCGGGAATAATTGTTGGACAACGAAAGACGTTATTCGTTGATAATAAAACTATTTGAAGACTCGTGTCCTGCAAAGGAGATGCCGTATCAACACTATATCCAATAATGACTAGACATTATCATTTCATTATTTTAAAATACTTCTTTTTTGAACGCCACTCGATGGAGTCTAGGATGAAAGAATTTTTAACTCTCCCCCACTTCAATCTATGGGAGTTACTTCAAAAAAAAATCATTCTTTGTATCCATAGGTTCAAGTAATTCAACAATGCCTGCTTATAAAATTGTATCACAGTTGATCTTAAACCAAGCACAATACTGTAATACGAGTATACTGGTATTATATTATTTAAAATTTTTTTAAACTCTATTTATAAAAAATAAATATATTTTTACCTCTATGACATTTAAAAAAAACGATTATACCTGTATTTCTAATATATACATATCAAATAAATTTATCGAATATAAATTTGGTTCAACATTGACATTGAAAGTAATATTCCGTGTTCAACTGGATTAAAAACATTTACATCATCTAGTATTGATATTTTTATAGTTTCGTATCACAAAAGGAAAAATACCCTTATAAGATCACTTACGAGTCTATCTGTCCATCTATCACAGCTTTTTTCTCAGAAACCGAAGCCGAATTGAAATTTAGCAAAAGAAGAAAAGATGTTAACCCGCATATATTTTAGTAGATAACACACGAATATATAGCAATTTTAGGGTAAAAAATAGGTAATCGAAAAAAACATATAAAATTCTTTATATAATTTTTAGATATACTAGTTGTAAAGCTCTCGAAAATATTTTCATTCATAATTAAATTAGTGTATAATAGGTATTGTGTATTCAGCGATATACTGAAAAACATACAAAAATATTTTTTCCCCACTATTTCCTATTGCAATTAAAATTGTGAAAAAGACAGAACTTTTAGAAATTCAAAGGTTCTAGGAAACCTATAGCGATTTCCTTAGATCTTATTAATTTTAAAATTGCACCATTTCGCTTTTGCGTTTCAACTACCCAATTGATGTTATTGAAATTTTGCATACATACAGCCTGTATTATACAGATTAACATAGAATAGTCTGGTACATAAATTTTTTATTATTCAAAATAATCATCCTATATATAAAATTATTATTATTCATTAATTAAAAGCCATATCAAATACTAAGGTACAATATTGTTACAAGAATATTATTTTGAAATTATATCACCATTTTTTTCCTTTTTTCGTAAAATTCTCAGAAAGAAGTTCCAGATTAAAGCTTTAATATAAATACATTGTCAATGTTTGCACATATGAATTCGAAAGTGCATTCACACATCGACAATGTGTTTGTGACAAAATATTTCTCGTCTCGATACTTTATCAATACTATTTCCGTTTTTACCGAGCACTTAGAACTGTTTGCCTTAATGTTATCATGATGACGTTAAGAAGAGAAGATCTTTTTATTTCCGTAGGCTTAAATAACTTTTCAATCGACAAACTACATTGACTGCGAAGGCAATGATGAATCGATTCAATGCAATTATTTTTATACCCTATTACAAGTAGCAGAAATCCATTTCATCCTTTTTATAAAATATTTTCTTTGTGTGTGAAAATATTATAGGTGTGGAAGCGAGTTTATCAAATACATTTGTACTTTAAAGACTAAATAGATAGTAACACCTTTTCAAACTACACTTCAACTTTTATCATATATCAAATACATTTGTACTTTAAAGACTAAATAGATAGTAACACCTTTTCAAACTACATTATCAACTTTATTATAGCTTTAGATACTTTTGCAATTGAGCTGTTTGAAATAAACACAAATGAAAACACGATAATTTGATCGTTATTATAAGAAATAGCTTACAAACTCACCTGCGAAACGTGTGTCAGATTCGAGGCGGCGTAGTAGGAGACGCGGGACTCCGGCTTGGCGTAGACGTGAGGCTCTAGGCCAATGTGAGTCGTAGCGTAGGGCGAGGGCGAGCGACGATTACCTGCAACGGAGAAGAAGGTTACGAACGACGCTTGCGGGCGGAACTTTGTCATCTGTCTGGAAATAAGTACGGGGCGTCTACCGATTGTCTGTCTTAAGTGTGGTTTAATGTGACACGTGATGTTGGCTGGCGGCTGTTGATCGATTGTGTCAAATGTTGTAGGTACAAAGTGAAGGAAGGGCGAGGTATACGTAAGTTCATGATGTCAATGAAAATTAGGGACGTTTAGATTTATGAATGTAGTGATATAATGTTCTCATTATTTGGAATGTATTGGAATAGACGAAATTATTAACGGATTAAATCGTAATCTCAAGACAGTAAACTGATATATTTTTTCCTAGTTTGAAAAAAAGTTAAAATCTTTATTTTCCGGAGAAAAGGCGCGAAAGGAATAATTAGATATAATGATTTTTGCAAATTCCATTGACGAATGTAGTCGTTTTATCCCAGTAACATAAACGTTCGCGCCGAATCCAGCAAAATTCATTTTAATGTCTTCTTTGTAAAAAAAAATTATTTTAACATACAAATTGAAATATGAATACCATAAAAAAATTGGTATAATAATCGGAATTTTCAAACATTACAGTACGAATTAGAACAGCGGGCAGAGAAAATATTATCATACTGCCTAGCTTTTGCCTGTCATCAAAGTTAATGGCTCATAGCATCGGAGTATTTTGACTTTTCCTCTTATGATATTGATAATATTTTTTTAAAATTCTTACTGAAGGAAGGAACTGTAGTGTTTTTTATCTGGGGGTTAGCTTCTACATAAAATTATATCTTTCTTTTATGAGAAAATGTGTCCAAAATTATAAACCAGATTAATTTGAAAAGACGCCAATCCAATGATTTTGCTACAAAGTAAGAATTTGTTGGGTAACTTTAATACTATCTTTTTATATATTATAGATAGAATAGCGACTTGATACTGAATAATATTCATTTGTGCTTTTTAATGAGCAATTTGGTGGGTAGTTTAGTGGTGCAACTATCTCTTGTTTCTTTCCTTGCGGACGATCGCGATTGAAACCTAAACGTGAATGTGCGAGTTTATGGCGCTATGGCGCGATGTTTAGGGCTTCTTTTTGTTAGAATAAAGTTGATTTTATGCACTGTACTGGAACCATTTCGCCTTACCAGCTATTCAAGTTGTATTATGTAAACAAAGAGGGTTTAGCAGTCTTAAAAATATTAAAGATAAAATCGTCGTATTTGAAATGTTGACAAAGGGATTGAAAAAAAATCGTAGGGAATTAAATGTATAAAGAAGGTTGAGCTTTAAAGGAGCTTTAATTGGGAAAGTTCTTATTACAAACTAAATCCAAACATGAACAATAACTACTATAATTTGTGTTAATATCACACGCTGCATTACATAATATAATAATCGGTTCGCTGTTCACGGAAAAACTATCAGCCCAAGGGATGAATACTGTGGTTTACTTTATACCACTTTAACAATATTGATTTTCCTAAATCTGAAGTAAAATGCAGTAATTTACCATACAACTTTGGCATGTGCTCGTGGGTATGATCAGAACTTGACTGAATATTAAAAGTATTCTATAAAACAATTAAAAAAAAACTGCCCCAAATGTACTTAATTCCATAAAATTTGTAGTAAAAACTGTCAGTAATATTTAAAACAATAATTTATGGAAAGATAAAATGTCTTAAAAGAAAGATGCAGATCATATGAAGAAACTATATAACAATGTATTTGTATTAGATCAGTAACAAATCATCAATAGAAAATGCGACTTAACTAAGCAAAACGATTAAACATATTTAAGTTTTTTATACATATTAATGGGGATTTTTAATGTCAAATTCTCCCGCTAGAGGCACACGAGCGGCTGCGCCGTGTAAACTGCCAAATCTCATCCAAACATGGTGGAAAATCAGTTCCGGATTAGCCCATAGCAAATTAAGCAATTTGTTAGGGCAAAAATATTCTCTAGCATACGAAAGACAAGGCTTTTTGAAAATCCGCGCGTTTACATAGAGCAATGAGATGTCGTTGCGTTGATGTTGGGGTCATGACCCCACGTGCTCGCTTTTGCATCGTCAGCACCATTCGGAAATTCGATCACCTATTTCTGAATGCTCTCGATTTGCGATCAGCCGATCACCACCCCTGCCCCCGCTGTGTCAGTCGAAACTTTTGCTTTTTGAGCAATGCGGCCGGCGTACATCCGTTATTCAATTAATGTGATAATTAATAATTAATTAGGTATTATTATAAATAAACTATAAATCTATGGTGCGGTGTGGTGTGAAAGAATGTCGACAAATTTTTCCAATTCTGTTCATTCAGGTAATTTATTGCTATTGTTTGGTTTTTATTTTATCCAAAGTCAAAGTACTTAGTACACTCCAGTTTCGACAAGAGCCTATGGCCTAGGGACGGTTGGAGAATTTTTCCCAAGTATTTCAGTTCCCCCAATCTTGACCGCTTATCTTTAACATCGAGTTGGCATCTAAAAGCCTATCGCTCGTTAACCCATTTTTAACGTTATTAGTGGATAGTTGACTGAATTTTTTTAAAGCGGCAATAACATTTAAACATAAGTATATATTGAAAGGTATTTAGAATATTCTCAGTTAAGATTTCTTAAATAATTAATTAAATATTTTTAATTTATTTAAATGTTAAAAGCTTTCAAAAAAAGATTAATGAAACTTTATATATGCTCTAACAATAAAACAACAGTCAAAGAATTAAAAAACAATTTCACTCCGTCTAAATCCCTAAAGTAAAAAAAGGAAAAAAAAATTTTAATCCCGTAATTTATTTTTAAAATAAAAATTATCTTGCAAGCAAAAAACTTTGTTATTTTCACAATAAAAGATTGAAACATAAAATGACTTTTATTAAAATTATTATAGAACCATTCTTAACTATTAATAAAGGCTCGATTTCTATGATTATTTCCCAGAGATTATAAAAAATATACTTTCATCAATCTCGTTGATTGTATTTTATATATAATTAGTCACATAATGAAAAAAAGTAATGTCTCTAACGTTATTATTATGTACACAATGATGGTCATAAAAAAATATGTCAACAATAACAAATGAGTCCGAGTCGCCAGTGAGCAACGTTTCCGCGAACGAACTTACGTACGTTATGTCTTCATTTTAACGTACGTTACGTACGTTAAAATGAAAGAATCTTACGTTTGAAGAGAAACTGAAATTTTTTATTTTCTGGTTTTACTTTTATTATAATTTTTTTCAATTCCCTTGTACTTCTCTTATTAATTTTCATTTTTATATTCTTCGTTTTAATATCTATATATGTTTATCTTTTATATTGCTTCTAAACAAATAAATTCATAACTTTAAAAAAAATGTATTAATGTATATTTGTATTGTACTAATATTTGTATGTAAAGCTATTTTCTACTTATTTCTTCCTAGTCTCTTATGCGACATTGTGACTATTTTTTCTGTGCTGGAGTGGAGGAAGCGCTCTACGCTCAGAAAGTAATTAAAGCGGGGATGAGGCTAATAGTGATAAGCATTTGTCGAAACTATACTGTAGTGTAGTATTTAGTTTAATTACTTATTTATGTAAATAACTTGCGATTGACGTGAAGGTAACAACTACAAAAAATAAGCCGATGAAATGGAATCATTTACGATTGATTATTACATATTTACTATTACTTTATTATATATTTTTTGTCATTCAATCCATTAAACAGTGTCAAAGTTTAGTTGAGTTTGGTTTAGTTTGGCTGTCGATAATTAGGTACTCTTTATAACAAAAAATAAAACAATAAAAATTTGAATTAATTTTTTTATATTTTGAAATATAAAATTTGTATATTTTTAATTTGATATTTTCTAAAATATATTCATTTCTACACGTAATATCCCAAAAATATTTCAAACCATTTGTTGCTCATTTTTAAAACTCGTCTGTAAACAAAACGCGAGAATTTGATAAGCTTCTTTTTGATCACCATTATCCACTTTACCTCAATTGAATATGTGACCACGGTCAATTTTATTTTCTCCTCCAGTGAAATTTCTACTGGTAGGTGTAGAGGAAGCAAATTTACAAATTTGTTTCATGAATATACGGGTTTTTTATTTGGTAATTAAATTATTAAAAAACACGTGAATTTGCATACACCAGCTGATTAAACTATCCTACACCCAGTATTTCTTATTTAGACTACCAGGTGGCCATAGCTTAAGTCACGCCTTTCCCAAGGTTCCCAATAGCATACAGAATTTCGTTCCAGACGAGTATGTCACGACACTAATCCCTTTTTTACCTTTTTCTCTAGCTCAAATTAACAAAGCACAAAATTTAAAAAAATGATCCTGGGCTACAGCGTGAATTTTCAAACGTTGACGTAGGATATTGGCTTTCTTGCGGACCGACTGACTATCAATATAGTAATGGTCCATTGGAAAAGTTCCGTGGAACTTTTGGTTCAACGTTACGTTTTTTTGGGCGAAAATTTAATGGAGAAAATTACGAAGGCTACTTTATTCCCCGTCTATGGGATCACTGTACTGTTTTGTATGTGAAGTATTTTCCACTAAAAAATCGTCACTTTTTGTAAAATTAACAGGTTTTTTTAACTGAAGGGATACCAAAACAATTATCGAAAGTCACGAAAGGAGTTCTGGTCATAGAGATTGATTATTGACATATTTAACAGACATGCTGGACTTAAGCTTGCAACAAGGTTTTGAAAAGTAAATTCATGAAGAGAGTGTTTAGTGGGAGCACATATTATAGCTGTTATTTGTACATTGGCAGAAAGAGGCTTTGCTTTTCGAGGTACAGTAGAGAAATTCAGATCTCCTTACAATGGAAATTTTTTTTGGGTTGCTGGAATGTATAAGCCAATTTTCCCTTTCTAGCGACACATATAAATAAATAAGGAAACGCCGGAAAAGGGAAAGTCTCATATTTATCTAAAACCATTTGCGAAGAGTTGGTTATGATAATGGTCCAACAGGTGCATTGTGAAATTATAGCGCACATAAAAGATTCTGGATATTATACTTTATCACTAGATTCTACGCCGAATAGAAGCGAATCTGTTTGCAATATATGTCTCATGCGCAGCCCATTCTCTCAATCTAGTAGCCGTCGATTGTTGCCTGTAATCTATACAATTGCTTCAACCATTAGGTGGTGGATATTAAAAATCATCTGGAAAATGAAAATGTATTGAAATTTCTATCAGATACCAGACGGGAATCATATACGTTAGACATAATATATGTGGATGACATGTAAAAAGGAGAAACCAGAAGAGAAGCAGGTAATTTGTCAAATAAACTACAGGAATTACTTCGTACTTATGTTGGTCGTATAGAACGACATTTTGCAAACCTTCCGAAAAGTCAGCAAGGTATTACAAGACACGGAAGTCACTCAGAGACCCACTGGTTGCAAAGAGCAAACCCCACCTATTGGTTGCAAAAGAGCAAAGTCTTCTTCCTTTGTTCCCTACAGATTCCAAATAAGAGCTGACGGCACCAGAAAACATTTTAATCAATTCTAAGCATTCATTGTTATGTCGTAAATGTTTTCTAAAATTAATAGTTTTGTTTCTCCTTGACTGACCGAGTACTGACCAAGCTTGAAATTTGTTTTGTATAAACACGAAACGAGTGAAACTTATTATTAATTTAAATCGAACCATATATGTATTTTGCTAAATCAACTTCACTTAAATCATACGAGTAGGCGCTCATTATATTAATACAATTAAATAACGTGAAATAAATTTATTCTACCTAGTCAAATCCAACAAGTAATTCGTGGTCTTTGCTGTTCTTTCTTTTAATTTTCCTTTTAATTATAGTAAAATGTAAGTCGAATTTATTTTAAATACGAACAAATTTTCCTTAGTTTTTACAAAAAGTAAAAATTTTTTGATAAAAAAATACTTTAATATTTATTTTGTAATATTACAACCGCCGCCGGAGCCCTTTGGTATAGTTTTGCTTAAACATCTCCATTGTAGCAAACAAACGATTTCAACATGTATTAAAATATGTTATTCTTACCGAAGGGGAATTTATGAAGACTGGCAATGGTGGCGTAGGAACCACTGGCACTTGGCGGTCGAGCCAAGGTATCCAAACGCAGTAGCACGTTCTGGTGACTGCCGTACGCCGCTGTCGTGTAGCTCGTACTTGAAATTAATTAAGATTAAGAAACTGTTTACATCAATATGTACAAATTGTCATGCATTAATCATAATTTTATTTTAAATATATATATATATATATATATATATATATATATATAAATATTTATAAGTAAATATATAAATGCATTTAAGGGTTAAGCACAAATCACTACACCATAAGACATATTTATGACATTGTACACTGTGTTGTATTAATTAAAATTATTTTTAGATTCTAATATATTCAAAAATAAGCGTAACGAAATCAATTTTCGATTTAGAAATTTGCTATGGCTTCTAGGAAGACAGTCAGCACTATCCCTAAGCAACAAACTAAGAGTGTACTGCTCCGTAATAAAACCCATTTGAACATATGGGATTCAACTGTGGTCATCGGCCAGTAATTCGAACATACTCTGCCTACAAAGAGCCCAAAACAATATACTTAGGGTCATATCAGGTGCACCATGGTACTCCCGCAATTCGGAAATCCACGAATACCTACAAATTTCAACCATCGTATGCGAAGCAAAACGCTACACAGCCACATACAAAGATCGTCTGACATTCCATCCTAACCCACTTTCGCACATGCTGTTGCAGCCCAACTCGATAAAGAGACTCAAGAGAGCTGACGTGCTTCATAATTAGAGCGATTAAGGGCACTGGCCCTATATTCGCCCAAACAAGATACATACCACAACCTACCTGCTTATAGTTCTAATGACTGATCGCAGGATACAAAGAGAAAAAAAAAAAAAAAAGAAAAAATATTCTAATATATATAATCACAAAATAGCATTGTGATGAAACAATAAATTGATCGTAGAAAAACAATTTTTTTTATTATTTCTTTTTATACAGTGATGCAACAGAATTATTTGGTTAGAACATTTCCGTATATAAATTTCTCGACATTTTTAACTATATATTAGAAAAATTTAATTCCTGCGTTAAACATCTGGTTCTGAGTGTGGTGTAAAAGTGGTTAACAATTAAGCTAGTGGAAATTAAGAAAAGGATTGGCACAGGTTTAAGTAATAAATAATTAGGCATTATTCATAATAAATAAAATTTAAAAAAATAGCGATCTATACCACTTATACTGATGTAGATTAGGTAGTCCGCGAAAATAGTATGTGAATATTTTTTTAGGTACTTCTGAATTAAAGTGAATGAAGAGAAACGTTTTTTGATCATTTTGAAAAACATTTTAACTTGCTATAATTTACATATATTTAGCCGCATGTAAGTTGAAATAGGCAAGTATAGATTAGGGATAGGAAAAAAGAAGTATGTCTAATTAAAGTAGAAACCTGTTATGATATGTAAAAAAGTTCACGGAAATCAAAAAGAAAATTCGCTATATTCCAAAAGCAAACAAATGCATAAAGTCAAAACATGTTGCTTGTCTGACAGACATGAATTTCCGATACGCAATTCATTACGAATCATGTCATCGCCAGAGCCTAAAAAAATAATCATATTCGCATTGAACAACCGTTGAATATTCTCTTACAAACTTCGATTTGTCATTGTGTGGCTACCAACAGTTTAAGTCTCTCAAAGATATTTTAGACGAACTACTTCTCTATTAATTTATCATCGAGTTTCCTTTTCTCTTTAGTGTAGAAAAAAACTGTAATTTTAATGACCCACAACTATAAGAAAAAGAAAAAAGGATGATAAAAACATGTTTCTTTTAGATGAAGATCGGTAAGGGTAAAAATTATCTACCACAATTTTTGCTTGAGGACAGATGTGAAGTATCCAGATGACACATTCAAACTTGTACGAAAGTACGATTCTATAAGATTTGTCAAAACAAATTTGCTTATATTTTATTCATTCTTTAAAAAAATAGATATTACACGAAGCATATTCTCTTATTTGACCCACGCTGTGCTTTGTTTTTTTTCAGGTTCCCCTTTTTACAAGGCCTTCCCCAAGTCGGTTGGCCGCAAAGCGATAGAAGTTTGTTGACGTTATAACGTATTACCGGATGGCCGGTGGCGTCACGAATGCACTGTTGTCATAGCGACTGATTGATCGCTCGTTCGGCGGAAGCACTTTCGTTCAGCTGCGGGTGAATATTTAGAAGTTTGCCTTATCGCTTATTTATGAAACTCCGCGGAATGGAAACGCATCGCAATACGAGCCACTACAACTTTTTATGAAAATATATATAAACCTAGATTGAGTAATATAATAACCAAAGAGTGTTCTGTAGCAAAATATAAACACACACACACATACATATATATATATATATATATATATATATATATATATATATATATATATATATATCATAGTAGTATAAAATTATTTCAAACATTATCTTGTAGCTATAATGGTTTAGTTCATTTCAATCTTTGAAACATAGTGGTTTTACCAAATATTTAATAGTAAATTCGCTAGTCAGGAAAAGATTACTGGCACCAAATCACTTTAGTAAGATTTCAAGAATATTTTTTGAACAAGAAACTCAAGCCTATATTGTGAAGGGTGTCAAGGATTTTTTAACGATTTTAATTTGTCTTAGGACATTTGTTAAGGATTTTAATTTTTCAAATAATGATAAATGGTGATATTGTGGGAAACGTTATCTTCAGTTGTTTTAAGTCGGACTATAAAGTGTTAAAACAAAAAGTCTTCTACCGTCCTATGTTCCAAAACAAAAAGAAGTCAATGGACAGTCAGTAACAATTAGTTACAGACGTCGTGGATTTTTTTATTTTCATGTTATCTACAATATCTTTGCTTATAATTAATAAAGTTGCTTAAAGTTGTTGCTTATAATAAAAAGTCATAAAGGTCAACAATGTAACCGGCAAACTGTGACTCCTTTCACTTAACCTTTATTGCTTACTATTGACACGTTATAAAATTACATTACATATCGTATTTCGATTCAAATACTGTGAATTATGCCAAGTGTCCTGTTAACAAACCGATTCGTGCCAGATGAAGATTTGTAAGTAATTAAATATGTCTCTTTTATATATATATATATATATATATATATATATATATATAAATATATATCTATATATATATATATATATATATATATATATTAATTATGTTATAGCTTTCTTAGAAAATATAAAGTAGAGATTTGAACTTTGGCATAATGATACGTCTTATTAATTCGCATATTGAGGGCAAAACTACTCAATGTTTTTAAATTTTATAGGCAATGTAATATCATTTGAAAGGGCTTGCTATGAGCAATACAAAAATAGTTCTTTTTATAATTTTAAATTACGTATTAAAAAGATATTTTAATAATATGCGAAATTAGAGCATTCCCCAATGAATTCAGAAACTACTGAAATAAAAATATAGAGTTGATAAAATCTGACTACAAGGTTACAGAAAAACCATAGCGATTTTCCTGGATCTTTTCTGAAATATACAATATCTTTTCCTAGATCTTATAATTTCTTAAATATACAACATCAGCCTGTGAAAGATGTAATAGGTAACATGTTTACATACGTTGTGAAAATTTAATATTTTTGAATAGTTTCATAGAAATATTACGTGCCTTTAAAAGTATTTAAATGCCGGAATGTACGGAATTCTTGTAATGCGAGTTATACTCGTACTTGATAGGATTTATATATTCTGATGAGGTTTAAAAATGATTCTTACTTAGACATAGATATTAATAAGTAGTTTATTCACGTACTGTAATGTAATAAACATTGTTATCTCTCTTAAATCATTCGATTTCGGATAGCACACTTCCAAACCTGGCCGATCTCGACTTTCATCAAATTTATTACAATTTACCATGAAAGTAGCCACTTTCAATAATATTACAGATTCATTAATTTATTTGTACAATTTAAACAAATCGTGAACGCACTTGCCATCGCAATTGACAAGTCCTTTTTAATTAATTCATTTCGATTGCGCTCGGAATATTGTTTCACTCGGAAAGCTCTCGCAAAATTACACCGCTCGATCATTTTAGTCGATTAGCATCGGCAAACAAATATAAATGAGAGTATAACACAATCGTTCATTAAACTTTAATTATTATTTAATTGAAATGAGTATTTGATAGACGAGTGTAGCAATCAGTGACAGGTTTCGATAATAGCGCAAATTGAAAGGGATTTTTTGACAAAGCGGAGATAAAAACAGTATTAAATTTTAATAAGCAGCGAAGATATTAATAATTATTTCCATCTATTCAAGAAAATTCAGATATGCCATATTTAAATAATAATATAATTAATAAATCAACATTTTATTGGTAAACAATCAATTGATAGGAAAATTCGAAACTTTGATTGTAAATTATACCTACAGACATTAATCGATTACTTTTCGGGTTCATTTCTCCAAGTTTTATACGCATTTCAAACAGGAATTTTATGTTTTTTGCTCAAAATGGCTGTCAGTCATGACATACTGGTAAAGTCTACTTATCCTGTCTGCTCCCTTTAGGCTTGATAAGTGTCATGTGCCTACTCGCATGTCAATTGAAACTTTTCATTTATTACTTTTTTATATGTCCCGTCGGTCTTGATTTTTATTTGTTTCATTTTTTTTATTCTTTTATACTATGGTGTTGTAATTATAATTGCTTGCTGATTATCACGCTACTACTGACTAAAATAATCCTAGTTTGATTGATTAATAGTAATTGCTTTTGTAACAATTATCCCACTGTGTATTTTTTGCTCTGGGTATATTAGAAGTGTTATAATTACGTTTCTGTCGCCGTATATCTGGCCTTTATATAAAGACTTATAAGGAAAACTTTAGCTAGATTCTGAAGTGCAGATAGAAGTTTTTTGTGTCAGCATCTGTTAGAGATCTAGCAGCATATATAAATAATGTAGACATCTGTCAGCATACACGAATAACGTATTTATGCACGTAGTTTAAAGTAAAATTATAGTTCATTATTCATCAGATATTTTAAACCATTTTTAGCTAACCTAAAACTTGAGTATCTCTAAAATTACCACAGTAGAAAATATTGAAATGTGTTGCATAATATAAAATGAGGGACTAATAAACACCAGTTATTGGCTTACATGGCAATTTGCAAGTAATTAATATGTTCAAAAGAAGATTCCGCTTTATGGCATTTATAGTGCGTATGTGTTTATAGTACATACTCGTATAGTTAGTTCTAGATGAGCAAATATACTAAAAGGCAATCTTGAGAAACTATGATCTTTTTTAGGGCTGTCAGGTGGCAAAAGTTGAAAAAATTGTTCTGAATATGTCCGTATACATATAACATCGTAGTTTTCTTTTAATTTTAGACATTTGTAATGATATTTTGCGGGAAGATAAATGGAACCTGGATTACATTTTTAAAGACGCTAACCTCGGGCGCCCAGAAAAATTATATCGGTCCTACTTTACCTGCATAGCAAACATACATAGTACGTTACATTGCAAAATACATAGTGATAATTATATTTGGCGTAGTCGAGAATGGTTCCTGTCGAACGTGGAAACAATTACCGAGTATGTGTAAAGTGATATTTGAAGGAAATCTATAGAGATTGTAACTAAACTTGTTGTGACGTAGTTGCAAATAAGTACTAAAAATTAGCGTGTTTGAAATTTTTTTTGTTTGACAAATTGACACTTTTTTCTAAAGGCTCGTTTATCCGAAAATATACTGATAATTATTGACCAGAAACATTTTTTTCCAATCCCATAAGTCCTGGGCCGCCTCACGACCTGACGCGACATAAAATCTGATGAAACAAACCTCATTTCGTTTATTTCATTTTATTTACAGCACAATAATCATTTCCAGCGGCCGACATCCGACTCCGCAGCTCCTCCAAGCTTCAGCCCCCCGTTTCAGGCTCTCGCGGGTAATATGATGAAGCCAATAATTTCACATTGACCCGGGGGTGAGCAGTAATGGGGTTGGCTTCCCCACAGGGCGCTTCGAGGAATTTTCCCTTCGGTTGACGCCTGAAGTGGGTTCGAGGGCTCGTTTACAAACTCCACTTTGTGTTAATACTCGGGCGATTGAGGTGAGTGTTCGTTTCAGTATCGGCGAGGTCGCGCTTCTAGTTGGCTGTGTAAATATTATTGCGTCTTGAAGAGGCACGGCTGTTGCAATTTGTTTACATGTTCCTGTATTTTATTGAATATGTCGTCATCATTACGGAATCTATATATTTACGTTAAGCGAGTGAAGTGAAATTTTGTTGAGAAACGTGGTAAAAGATTTACAAAACTAATACAGTTTATAATTTCTAATCATCCTTTTTATAATTTCAGTATTTATATATTTTCAGAATTTCTGCTATGTAAACATGTTAGAGGGACCAAGATGTTCCAAATATGTTCTTCGATAATGTTATTTCAGAATTTCTGCTATGTAAAAATGTTAAGGGGACCAAGATGTTCAGAATATGTTATTTGCTAATGCTATTTGATACATTTTCAGAATTTCTGCTGTGTAAACATGTTAGAGGGATCAATATATTTCAAATATGTTGTTCGCTAATACTATTTGATACATTTTCAGAATTTCTGCTGTATAAACATGTTAGAGGGACCAAGATGTTCCGAATATGTCGTTTGTTAATGCTATTTGATAAATAAAGAAAATAATTATATGGGAATAATTTGATGTAACAGATAATTTTGTACAACAGTGAAAATTACTTTCTATAGTTATGTAGAGTCCAAATCAGAATTAAATTCCTTAATGAAAAATCTGGCAATGTCAGCAGAACTCGCACCATGAGGGTTCAATACATAATTAAGCACTTATAAATATTTAAATGTACATAGTATTTCTATTAAACTTTTTACAAATATTGATTTTCCAGAATGTAAATATATTTTCCACTACATCCTTCACAAACGTTAAACATGGTGCATATCTCGAAAATTATGAGATCTAGGTTAATCGCTATAATTATTCTATAACTTTTGTTTAGGTTCCTGAATATTTTATTTTTTCATAATTTTAGATTAAGTAGTTTCGGAAATAAAGGAAATATACTACCTAAAATTACGTAAAACATATTTTTGAGGTCGTATTATTAACCTTTTGAAACCCTATTTCACATTATTTATGAAATTAAAAAAAGAGTTTATTTTGCCTCCATAATGCCATCCATTTCAATATAAATGTCTTTGAGTCTAAGCTATTAGTATTTGTGCGTTAAAAATTGGCCTATATGCGTTATAAAACCTTAACATGTTTTATAACAATGCCAAATTTCAAGTTGCTACCTAAACCAATAAAAACGATCGTGGCAAACAGACCGACAGATGAATGATCTTATAAGCATTCCATTATTTTTTTTGAGGTAGGGAACTATAAAAAAAATTTCGAGAAAGGAAATTAGTTCTCTGTATCTTTATGAAAACTTCAACCTCCGCGATTTTTTGCTCGAAGATGGCTCGCGATTTTGGAAAGTGAAAATAGCTACGGAAAGTACTGGCGTATAGGACGAATAAACTTTTTTGTCAGCGTTGCAAAGATAGGTAGAACTCACATCGAGTGCATAACTAGTTCAACGTGTCTCATATACCTCATCTCTGATCAGATTTAGGTTGAAATTCATTTTTTTTAAATATATTTTTTTTCTTCCTTTTGGGAGTTAAAATTTATTTTCTTTTAGAAATATAGTTTTGGATAAGTGGATATAAAAAGAAGGTTTAATTAATAATAAAGTGCATGAAGTGATGGAAATAAACTAAGATCAGAAGACTGAGTTACAAAATAAGAAGTATTAAAGTATAAATATTATAGGTTTGAATAAACAACAATAATGACCGGAAGGTAGCATATATCATATAAAGCGTATTATAGCTTAGTTACAATCCTGTTTTATGATAAAAAGGAAGCTATAAAAACTAAAATCTTACTACATCGAGAAGTAGAAAAAAAGTTGGGTAATCTCAATTTCAGTGAAAGATAATCCTCATTGAATTGTGAAGCCGAAGGTGGCGTTATTGCAAATCCGCAAAATGTTTTTTGTATCTAAAAATCTAGCTTGTGACACTGTTACATTAAATACAAATCGATTGATATCTTATTTGCTAAAATGGGTAAGGCAGTTTTTTGGGTTGCGTTGAAATATCCATACATAGATACACACATAGACTGTTAAACTCATTACCCTTCCTTGGCTATGCCGTAGTCGGGTAAAAACGGAAGTTACCAACAACGGTAAAAGTTAAATTGATTGAAGAAAAATCGACGACAGGGTGCTTTTTCTTGCTTACCGTTATCTATTAAAATGTTAAGTAAAATAATTCTTAACTATTACAGGTTATAAACGAATCGGCATCCGTCTAAATCTATTGATAGTACTGTTTGGTAAAAATTAAGAAATTGCTCATGTGCTACATAAGCAATTCTGAAAAAATATGAATGCAAGATATGCGTGTAAAATATAGTCGAAGTATTTTGAGATATTGATGTAAAAATTTATTAAAAGAATTGCCAAGGTTCTCGAAGATGGTATGTGGGATAACTAAAAAAAAATATGCGAGTATCCGAGGCTTTTTGTGTTTGTTTCTTATTATTAAATAATAACTCTGAAACCAAGCAACTAAATTTATTTGTCTCTTTCGACTTGTGGAACTGCATACATATGTTATTCGCGTGATAGCTTATCACACTAAAAATGTGTTAGAATCATACGTAAACAGATGGACCAATTTTGACATACAAGAACGTGTCGTTTTAATATATCTTCATTAAGTAAATTTTCGTTTTAGAGAAATTATTATTATTTCCCGGATTAAGAAGAAATTTATAAATTAATTTGAATCTAAATTGAAAAATTGAAACAAAAAAATATTCTGTTTGTATTTAACAGGTTACAGAATAAAAAGTATTGGATATGTGGCTCGCCAATGAACTTTATAAATTATTTATCGTCATAAAAATTCGAGTAACGCATGTATAACATTTGTTTCTTAATTAATTACATGCCGAAAACAACGTAATTAAATTAATGAAGATATATTAAAACAATTTACGAAAGCTATGTGAATACTTACAAATTTATCCACGTTGCACGTCACGTTTCAATATTTAAGGTGCGAAAGCGATCCCTGTTTTTTATAATATCTTAAATCTTAAAGTTTATTTCTTTCACGTGGGTATGTCTTTATATTTGATGCTATATTGGAGGCACTGTAAAACCACTCGATTGTGTCACCCGACGGTAACACAATCGAAGAATATTATTTATAGAGAGATATAGAATATAGGAGAATAGCCTCAAATTAATCATCTATTGGTATATACAAATATAATTATATCGCGCGATAGCCGAAAAGTAATTCAAGGGTCAAGGAAAGAGTTATGCTGAGTAGTGCCATATTTCATGACAGAGAGAGATTCAGGAAAATCTATCCGTTTCGTGTATAAAACAT
Organism: Druceiella hillmani; assembly: GCA_039881145.1. NCBI lineage: Eukaryota > Metazoa > Arthropoda > Insecta > Lepidoptera > Hepialidae > Druceiella > Druceiella hillmani. The sequence goes on along the minus strand of JAYKKI010000001.1, from coordinate 75,926,683 downwards.
TACTTTTGTGTGGCTGTGATGAAATAATGTAGGATTGAAGTCGAAACTAAATAAAAGCTAAAATGTCTACTTATTAATAAGGCGATTCCAAGTAAAGAAATCGTATAAGATTGGAATGAAAGTCTTATCAAAAATCCAGTGATACTCTTGAAACCCTGTCTGAGTGAGTTACACATATGAGAAAGAACTGGCGTGCGACGGCCAAGTGCTTCGAGATGGCGCTAGTAGAAAAGTTCCCTTGGCAGATATGTAGTTTTATTATATGTAATTCTAACTCTGTTCCGTCGCTCTAGGAACATCTTATGAAGATAATAAAGTAGAAGTATTTTTCAACAAGAGAGACACAAACAAACTTACTGTATCGACTCGTGATGCCTTCCTTTTTTTCCTCTGTAATACAAGGTGGAAGCCGCGGCTGCAGCACCCAGCAAAGCGAGGGCGGCGACAGCGCAACCGGCTGCCAGATAGAGTACGCCGCCCGCTCGTCGCCCGCCCGTGTCGCCCACGCCCGCCGCCACCGCCGATTCCGGACTCGGGGCAGGCGTCGATATGCCTAGTAAGATGAAGAATTATAACATATAGTACATTTATGTGTATTAAATTTCACATATAACATAATTTCAATTTTTTTTGTTTATCAATGGCATTTAAAACTTAACTCGCGTCAATGGCTAGGTGTGATAATCAATAGTCCGTTATAACGTACAAATAATCAAATAAAATTACGTCTGCTGGGCAGGTCTAGAATATGATATCCCCTTTCATATACTCTTGTTGTTGGTATCAACAAGCACCATAACCTTTGAATACGTTACCACTTGTTACACCTATGTTTGCTACTTACTTTATTGTAGGTGTTTTGTCGTATTGGTTAAACCAATTATCTTCGATAACACACAGGAACCACGTTTATTGACCTTAATGGTTTGATACATACTGTGTGCCATAAGCTGCTAAACATTTTTTCGTTAGTTATATCAAGAATCTACATTAAAAAAAGGTTTTTAACTAAACCGAGTAAGAAATTATAAACAGTTTTTAACTAAACCGAGTAAGAAATTAGAGTTTAGAAAATAATTATCGATGTTGACAATAAATTTGTTAATTAATATACATTTTTTGGTAACTATTCAAACCTCTTCTTTTAACTGAATTTCAATTTTGGTCTATTACGTAATTTAAAATAAGTAATTCCTTTGTAAAAGTAAATTTAATAGCAAATAAAAGATAAAATTTAACAGTTAATAAAACGCGAGAGATATATTTTTTGTCATTAAGTTTCCATTTAATTTCGGCAACGAATTGAATTTTACAAATCAAACGAATCCCGACTTGACTTAACCGTGAAATATCGCCCCTGGGCACAGAGGCACTCTCGCCCAAGGGTCTACCTAATACGTCCTCGAAAGACAGCTCCATTTTAATAAACTTGGAGACGATATTAAAACGGACGTTTTATTTGTTTCAAACCTTGTAAAACTGTAATATAAGTCTTCGCAATAAAACCAACGGCCTGGAAAATTTAATTGGGATCAGAACTGTCTCGTTTGATGCAAAAAAACTCCCGCGACATTACTCCTATCTCGTTCTTCAAAAGAGGTCGCTCGCCCACTTTACCTGCAGGAGAACAATCAAAGGAATTTTGCCGAATGTAGCCCGGAGAGTGAGGGAGAACGTTACTTACTATCTAATAGATAAAGTTTCAAAGTACCCGACGAGGTTCTTTGAATAGACACGGACTTGACAAGACACAAAGGAGTGTCTGTGAGTTGCGTTTGTTTGTGAAAGTGATATCATCGGACCGCCGCGAAGCGCTCTCATTGTCACCTCATTACGAGCGTCGTTGGAATTTAATTCATCTTTATTATGAGGGAGAGTGGGGAAAGTATTTCATTTTTTGTTACAAACTCGTTCAGAATACGCGCTTTGAACAAATTTAACAAGCAAACTTGCAATTAGTCACTGGAGAAGAGGGTGCAAAATAAATTGAACATTTGTGAACATTCCACAGGACGAACATAATTTTGATTTACCTACTAACAGTTACTGATTATTTTGCGATATTCTAAACATAAAAGAGTCATCACAAATTCCCATTTTATCGATAAATAAACGCGTCATTTGTTACATTAATTATTAACTCGTTTTAAAACTTAATGACTGCCAATGAAATGACTTTATAGTTCTTCTTGTCACAATAATCTACATCAAAATTAAGGATCCAACTTACTACATGGACGCCTGAGTTAATTATATTCAAAGTCATAACAGGAAAATATATCTTTTGACACTCCATTAAACACTAATTTAATTGTTTAAAAGAAAAAATACATCCAGCTTAATCAATTTTGTCTTATTTTTAATATTCCCTATCTTCACTATTCCCGTTATATATTTAATGAGTACACAACAGAATCCCCGGGAGACACAAGAAGTCGCGTGTAGGTGTGTGCATCTAACGATTTCATTGAGGATATTTCAAGTAATTTAAATATAAGAGTATTGAATCCTTACTCATTTTTTTAACAGGATTATCACGATCAATATTGAAAGATTCGTCAGATCTCGATAATGCAGCATAATTACCAATATATAAAATTATGCTACTTCTATTGTAATTACATAATAATCTACATTGTTCTGCTAACACTTCGGTAAATAAAATACGTATTGGGAATCGATCTGCCATGTACCTATGTAAAGATCTTTTTTTATTCTCGCCAAATCCCAAAATTCATTTCCACGCGTTAAGCCGTTACGCTTCTCCGCCTTGCGCCCTACATAATGTTGTAGGTCTTGGAAATCTTAACAAAATGCTTCCAGTATCACATATCTAGAGCAGCCTCTTCTTTACTGTCATTTATTGATTTTAGTCCCCCTTGACGTTAAATAGCATCTGGTAGAGCGGCTGTCCCTTCTTCTTGGTTCCTCTAGTTTTGCGAAAGATACTTTTTTTTAACTGGGGAATCATATAAGCTCCTTCACAGACCTCTCAATCTATTGTGCTTGATGATTTAGGGGGTAAGCGGGTGTCTGCACAATTTATATAATTAGAATTTAAATCTAGATATTCAGTGGTAGCTTTCTTTCATATATATGTAATTGAATTAGTGATTTTATTTAAAATCTAGCTTGTTATTTTAAATTCATCACAAAGAAGAAGAGGTAATATGATTCTCTTATATATAGATGTTTTAATACTGATTAGGTGGGATTTTAACTTTTCCCATGGAGGTAAATATATCTTTTTTCATAGTTAGCAAACGCACTTAATTACCCATTTTGTTTATTTTGTAAATTGTTGCCTTGATTTTGTCGCATATAGCGATAAATGTACCGAGATTGCTTAATATATTATGTATACATATACTCGTACTAGGCAATCATTATTTTTATACCAGTACATATATACAGAGATTTCCAAGTGAATATCCTTATATACCCTCTAAAATCCAATTCACAACTGCACTTTCGTGTCAAACTAACCTTTACACATCTCATCCCATCAATTACAATGCAACTATACATAAGGCAGCGCAATTTATTATTAAAGCTAAGCGTTCAAGACAAAATGTAATCACAGAGCGGGGCGCTGGTCGTGCACGATCCCCGCCGACATATTATTTTCTTATTACTGTCCTGTCACGTGCTTCCCGCTCCCCCAATATCTATTAGATGGCTCTTTCATTTACTTGACCCTCGCCTCCTCCTTAATGCTCTTAGTTTCCTTTTGTCGTTGCACTGATTGCGCGGATTACATCTATTACGGTTTGTCAATATGTCGACGCGGAACCCGGCTGTGGACAGTTTAGGAGATGGTAGTGTACCATTAGTACAAGTTATTGGTTTGTATGAGGTTAGTACTGGTTTGAATATGATCGAATGTTAGTAAGTTCGATACATCATCTCCGTAGTCAACAGAATCAGCAACACATACTTGTCATTAATATTTGGATAAGGTTTTTTTACATTCAAATTTAATGTTATCGGTAAATACAACATTATTTGTAATTTTTTGGTTCTAGCAATATCTTCTATACTTTGGTTGTTATTATTCTATGGAATTATATAATCATATCTAAAATATTTTTAATAATATAATTATATTTTAATTCGTTTGCAAATGTAACAGAATCGAATGTTTGAATAATCATACTGTTTCTCGATTGACATTTACTATCATTGTACATATACATTTGATTAAGGCATCCATTACGATGAAATCAGGAGAATAAAATTTTTAAAAGAATAAAAAAATTCGTCTACAAATTTGTCGTAATCGTTTGCTTCGTAATCTATGCAATTGTCAAATTCTTTAGTCAAATCTTTGATTAAAAAACTTATCTAAAATATTCAGCCATTGGAAGACCTAATTTTTAGTTGTCGTAGATTTTTCTCATTTGTACGTCAAAGTATTTTTAACAGAATCATAAAAGGAGAAGGTTCTCAATTCGTCTGAATCTATTTTTTTAAATATATTCAACGATAATTCTTTACCGGGTGGACCAATTTCGATGATTCTTTGTTTGATAGAGGATACTTTAAGAGTGGTCCCATATTAATATGATGATCTGACGATCAGGTCCGGAAATGAACGATGTTCTGTCGTTCGTCCTTAACGAATAGCAATAAATCAACTATAATTCAAGATATTTGCTACGTATAGTTTTCACTGTGCAAAATAACTACACTACTTACCAGGTCAGGATCTGATGATGAGTTCTGGAGATGAATAATGGAACTCCGTAACGGATGTTAGTAAATCTACGGTGATTAAAGGTATGTGTTGCTAGTAGTAGATAATAGTAGTAGCAAAATAACTGCACCGTCGACCACGTCAGGCTCTGATGAGTTCTAAGAATGAATAATGGAACTACTTAAAGGATGGTAGTAAATAAAACGTGATTCATGATATTTATTACTTTAGAAAATAACTACACCATCGACCATGTGAAAATGTGAAGATACGTTCTAGAGGTGAACAATGGAACTCCTTATCATATGGTAGTAAATCGACCGTAATTCAAGATAATTGCTGCTGGTAGTGTTTATTTTGTGTTTACTTTGCAAAATTTGATTTCGGATATGGAGAACGGAACTTCTCAACGGCTAACAACTAACCACTGGCGGCTACTACAATCACTTCGTTTCTGTGTGTTGTTGGTAATCAACTTTAGACCAAGAGGAAATAATCTGTACTAGCGTGACCCGTGCGAAGTCTTCGCATTATTTATTCCATTATGAAGCTCAGATGACAGATCAAACAAATATTTTACTAAAATTGACATATAGAGGCGCAAGTATCAACAGCATTGAGCTAAAGCGCCACTTTATTTATACGTGAGTGGATTTGAAATTAAACAAAAATTTTACCGACCGTCAATCATATTGACGTTGAGCCGTTAGATGGCAGCATTGCTGTTTTGTGTATATAATTTTAATAATTAATTAATTTGCAAAAACAATAGCAATAATAAATTTTTTAGTTGTGGATAGAGCAAGCAATTATCTATAAAATGATATATAATTTATGTGGATTAGTTGTGAGGTTTTTTCTAAAAAGGGAGTGTAACATCTTAACCTTAGCGTATTAATATATATGATACTAGCTTTTGCACGTAATGTTTAATATTTATACAATATTCTAAGAAAATAAAATTAATATTAGTTATAGTAAGATGATTGATATTATTAATCAGTCAAAATTCTAAAATAAAATATCTTTTAAAAAACCGATTTCAAAACAGTAGGTACTAAAAAGTAAAAAATAATTAATTCAAAATAATTACCTTCTTATTTGCAATAAATAAAAAAGTTAACTATTTTTGAAGTCGGTGCCAACACCATCGATAAACTTAAAGAAATGTAAAATTTTACTTTATAAATATGCCCTTTGTGAATCTATTTCGTATTGTGAGTACATAAGAAATTAAGATTTTAAATGTACATTATAAATTAAATTCTAAAATTGTTTAAGTTGGTTGACAGTGCTGGCACCGATTTAAAAAATAATTAACTTTGTTATTTATTGCCAATAAGTAGGCAGTTATTTTGAGTTAATTATTTTTTACTTTTTAGTACCTACTTTTTTGAAGTAGGTTTTTTAAAAGATATTTCATTATCAATACCTTTTTTATTGCCAACTACTGACGCTGGCAGTATTTTTATAATTAGTCTACACTTTATTTTGAAATCAAAATACAATTTTGAAGTCTAAATATCTAAATTAGATTTATTTAATCAATTACACGGTAAATTGATAAATATTCTAGAAACTAATCAAATTAATAAAATATATAACAAAAAAAAGACCTGTGATGAAGTGCATTTCCCCCCTTATTGATTCATAGTTCGTTGTGCGAATACTGTTTATTGGTAAGATGAGATATTTTATATCTATTTATATTTGAGATACGATTTTAAAAGACCTATTTGGATATGTTCATTCCGATCATTTTTTTTTGATAGTTCCTATATGTATATGAGAATATTGCATTGTTTGTTTTGATAAAAAATATAATTTTTAATTAGCGTAATTTCTATTATAATAAGGTGTGAAGAAGAATGAAGAATAAGGAGAATAGCGGGTTGAGGGTTATTTTGAGTTCATTCTATAGTTTCGTGACCTAAATAAAGAAAATCCATAGATGGAAGATAATATTTCATGATATAATATGAAATGTAATTTCCGTAAGTTTTAAATCGAAGTTCTAAAGGCGACCGGCGAAAACGGGCTAGGCGTTACAGAAATAAAATATGTTTGAGAATCAGGAAAGATTAAAAAACTAAGTACACTCCATAATTATGTTAAATTTTTAAACGTCAAAATAGCAACTAAAAAAAATTATATTGTAACAAAGTACATAATAACTTTTTGAACAAATTATAAAATATAATTAATAACGATTGCTATGGTTATTTTAATTTACAGCTACTATCTAAATCAATTTGGAAACAAACTGTTAACTAATATTGACATTCGTTCTGTTGTCAAAATTAATTTCTTTTTCTCTCTTTTCGTGTCTTACGTGATTTATTAGTAGATTCTATGGTTCCTCTGGGTTTTATGGATTAGTATGTTATATTTGTATATTGGCTGGATGCGAACTACAGAGTGGGAGTAACGAATTCGACCGCAGTGATTGTTGTAGCAGAGATGGAATATCTAGAAGCACCTGTTAAGTATTGTCATAGATAATGTAATTTACTTACGTATATGCTCATGTTTACTTTTGGAACCAATACTGTTTAGCAAAAATGCGAATTTAGCTGATTTTTAAAATGAATACATAAAAACAACGTATTAAAAAAAAATAGGTCTCGGTTGCAATTATTTTATTATTACAATATAATTGGATAAATAAATTACACACAATAATATTTCCATTTTTTGTATTACGAATTTTAAGATTTATCATCTAGGCAACGTGTTGGTGATCGCTCTTTTCGCCTAGTCCCTTCAATCTTCGAAAAATTCATTTTTTTGGTAGGAAAATTATCAGCATATGTGTAAAGATGGCCAAGCCACCTAATACGTGATGCTTTTATAGTTCTCACAATATCGGTTCCGCTGTATTTGTTATATTTTCTGTAAATTTCATAGTTGTAAAAAGTTCTCTACATGTTGTTCTTTTAAATAGGTCCAAAAATCCTTCTCAAAATTTTTCTTTCGAAAATGAGTAGTTTTTTCCTTTGCTTTATTGAGGGTCCAGCATTCCAATTAAATATTTAAAGATCACAATTGTTTACCTTTTTAGTACCTTGTTTAATTTTTATTATCAACATTTCTATTTAGATGTTTGTTGAGTGTGAGTTTATAATTATAAATTTAAAGTGAAAATACTTCCACGGTAAAAAAAAATATTTCTTTTGTGTAATTTTTTTAAAATAAATTTTTATTATAAAATAATCACAACTGACTCCTATTTTTACGTACGATATCGATCGATAAAATGCAATCCTTCTGTCAATATTTGCGAATGGAAGGTTACAAAATTGGTAAGACTTTGATTATTGTACTCATTTTGTCGAGCTGAAAACAAAAGGATATTGTATATTCTGGGTACGGACAACTAAAATCTTGTCATTATTCATTAATAAAAGCATTTATTTAGATATTTTTTTCTGTACTTTACAATAAATAGCAAGATAAACAATCTAATATCATTTTATCGAAAACACGAATAATGCTTATTTTTCTTCGACAAAAATTACAAAGGAATAATTGATACGTAGTTAGCAACACAATATTAAGAAAAAAATGCATGTATTATAAGTCTCGGTTATATTTATTTCGTTATTATTGTATTATTCATGCATATATTTACCAAACTCGTTAATTTGAAGCGTATAAATAAAATCGATACGCCTTTGAAGTGGCGGACGCTTGGCGGCGCTGTCACAAACAACGAGGCACAATGTATACTTTGTTTAATATAACTAACTTTTCTTCAAAAAATACAATCATTTGTCTGACTATTTGAATTATATATTTAAGGAGTTTATTTTTTCATTTTCTCTATTTAACAGTATCATTTTTATTCTTGTAACGCTATATAGATCTTTGCCGGTATTCTTTGAAGACAAAGTAAGAGAAATTGCAAAACTTACGTAGACAGATAAAATTGTATACATATGTATTATATTTAAGAAGAAATTAAGATATTTGTTTTATTTTAAAATTAATTTTGAATTATATATTTAATGAACTTATTTTTTCATTTTCTCTATTTAAGAGTATCATTTTCATTTTTGTAACACTATACGGACTTTTGCCGGTCTTCTTTGAAGACAAAGTAAGACAAATTACAATACTTACGTAGGCAGATAAAATTGTATATTTGTTTTATTTTAAAATTAATTTTGAATTTTGACTTATATTTTTAAAGAGTTAATTTTTTAATTTTCTCTATATAAGAGTATCATTTTTATTCTCGTAACCCTATATGGACCTATGTCGCTCTTCTTTGAAGTCAAAGTGAGAAAAATTGCAAAACTTACGTAGGCAGATAAAATTGTGTATATATGTATTATATTTAAGAAGAAATTAAGATATTTGTTTTATTATAAATGTAAGATTAATTGATGTGGCAAATATTTTTTCCTAGGAGGGACTGTACGAGTTTATACAAATTTTTTTTAATTCAACAATGTTTCGTTAGATTCTTAATCAGTGCCAATAATGTGAAAATGGTGATTACTTGATATGTAAAATCCAAGCAGAAAGTATTGGGCTCACCATTTTCCATGTCGTTTCTTTCCTGTGGGCTGTAACAAATATAACAGTAACCCCTCGTTTTGTCCCAAAAAATTAAAAGTTCTATAAAGATTCCCCATGGCTAATTCTTTATGCATTTTATCACAGTAACTACAAAATTATTTAGAAACCTATTAAAATTGAATAAATGTTCATCAATATTATTTTCAATTAAATAACTTTGTTATATATAACGCAAGATCTAATGATCAACAACTTTTTAAATAAAAAGATACTTCTCATAACCTGGTAATAAAATAGGACTTAGTTTGTCTGTAGGTTGTTATATCATAAAATATTATCCCATTCCCAAACGCAGAGCCTTAATAAATTTTTCACACTCGTAAATGACGAATATTCCTGTTACTAGACTTCGTATTTCATTAAAGTGATCTCAGACATGTCGTAAAACCATCAAAAGACCCTATATATATCCTCTGAAATTATCAAAGCAAAAACAAACATTTCCCTCACCCATCGCGCGACCTTCAACTGGCAAGTAAATCATAAAGTCGTAAACAAATAAACAGACCCATAAACATCTCGTCGCTGCATTTACATTACGGAGTAAGTTATAAAGGCAAATTCGCGCAAGAATTGCAAATTTCATTTTATTGATGTCGAGATGGCGAACCGGGGCGAAAATATTTGTAACACAAATAAAAAACTCATCTCAAAATAAAAAGCCCGATCCCTTCCTTGACGCGGCCTTATAAATTTCCATTTTTCTCTTTATCAACCTTTGTTTAAGTCCCTCCCCCTGCGGGTATCAAAACTTTTCCTTACATATAATTTATGTGATAATGGAGATACCCATCCGTTTTGTCCACGGCGAGTTCCTACGGAAAGACGTAATGTTTTTATTGTGCCCATGGTTACAAGGTGTTACCAAGTTTCGTAAGTGCCGATGTAGGTTCTCTTTCCTAATAAGCTCTGTAAACTTAAAGTTTTCTGAAAAATATTAGATGCCCAATTAAAGTTTGAAGAAGTAGTGGGCAGAAGCGCATAGTTTTAATGGAAAAATTACGAAACCATTTTCAGCTATTATCGTTAAAAGAAAAATTACGAAATAATTTTCAGTTATTATCGTTCGTAGTTTTGTGGAAGGTACTTATTAAGTATTTATGTTGAGTAAATGAAGTTTCTAAATTTATATTTAGACGGAAATAATTGAAAACAATTGTCGTATTTCTATTTGGAACTTTATAATCACTATTGTGTTGACTTACTGCTCAATAGAGAGACTATTTACGTAAATAATGTATATCTAGCGGTCGTAAAAATAAGATATTTTCATCAAGTATTACGTGGATTTTGCGTGGATATATATGCTTATTGAAAATTACGCGAAAGTTATGTTCACTTCTTAATGAATAGTATTTTATCATGTCTTATTTTGAAGCGAATCGTATATAGTTGACATTGTAGAAATATTTATTTAAGTCTTTTCATTATTATTATGATATTAAGAATGTTTACAAAAACACCATATCAAAATCTATACCTCCTAAAGCCCTTGTTTAATGGCCAAGTTAATCGATAATACCCAGTATTTTTTTCTTATAAATAAGTTGATGACAACTAAAATTTGAAGTAATTGAAATTTTGCAATTTCTGAGGTATAAAAAATTATTCTTTAATTTCTTTCATAATGATATTGTGATGTCAAAATTTCTGAAGTAGGTACACAAGAGCAAACTTTTCAAACAAGAAAAAAAATGTACTCTTGAACCGTATACACCTATTTTTAACAGGCTGACAAACACATTCATAAACTAACAAAACTGTATTATTCACAATCATAACACCTATCGTTAAATGCCAAACTCTCCATAATCTAAAGCATAATCAATTAATTCGAAATTGGAGCTTTTTTAATTAAATTTACCCCTTGAACTTAAAAGTCATACGATGAACGAGCTCACGATGACGTAGCCCTAATTTAAAACTGATTTGGGTGCGCCTAACTGCAGCTTAAAAAGCTGTAGGGTGGTGTCAAAAACATAGCTCTTAAAAGTGCGAGTTAAGATTAAGAAAATTTTCTTGATGCTGGGTAATGGTACAGATGTTCTTCGCACGTAGGCTAGTAACAGACCGTTTGATTAATAGATTTAAAATGAGTCTTTTTAGGGTTCTGGCCAAGAAAGTGTGTTGTTGTGGTAAAGCTATCCGTCTATTCATGCGTCCGAATTTAGTGACATTTTGTCGAATGAGGAATTTGAAATTTATACATAATGTGAAGTTCCTTGGTCGAAAATCATATTTAAAATTACATACTTACAAAAACAAAAAGATTACTGAATCTGTAGGGTATTATTGGAAAGAGCTCTTTGAAAATAGTTTGTTATAAATGTATTTTTTTTTTAAATTAAAAAACAAATCGTTAAAGATAAAAATGTGGAAGAGCATTAAAGATTAAACTTTCCAAATATTATTGCGAGGCCTTCCTTGATGGCTCTGACACTTAAGCGCGTGAAAATTCACATAGAATAGTCAATGTTGCAAATATCTTGTGTAAAACGTATTTATTCGGGTTTAACGTAAAGTTGTTACAAAACCTCGTGTTTCAAATTTGTGTTACGACCTGAATTTTCAAGTGAACTCGGCGTGTATCGCACACTACTCGTATTTATTCACATTATTCGTTATGTTATGTTATGTATACACTTTTTATCATTACTATCTTTTTACTTTAACATGATTTGCAATGTAATTTAATTTATTCATTAAACTATGGCTACGAAATACTATTATATGTTCTTGGTCATTTTTTTCTTCGCTGTAGCTTATATGCAAAATATTTCTGCCATTTTGAAGATAATAATTTCGTTGTTGCATGAATAAGTTGAAAACAACCTCTAATTAATTTCCATTAATCTCTCGTCTTCACATATGTCACAAATTAAAACTAAAAGAGATGTAAATTTTTCTAATCCACAGAAGGATTAGAAAAATTGTAACAACAATATTCATAATACATGAAATTGTCGGTTAATACCTGTTTCCAAAACAGTTTCATTAGTTATTTTTAACTATTTAATTAAACAACCCACTTCTATTTTTATTAATTTCTAATTCCGCCAGAAAAAATCAAAGTAGAGGCAGAATATGTTTTATCACAACAATAAATTATTCTAATTATTTTCATAAATCAAGTCACATTTTAAGTAAAACTTTTTCATAATTTAAAAATTTAACGCTTTATATATGATTTTGAATAAATTACGATCACAGTTATTGGCAACATACGAAAGCTTAACTGATTTTTTTATTTAAAATGATCCATCCATTCCCGAACTATGAGAGAATAAGGCAATTCTTCATAATTTACTGTAAATTTTACCCTAGTTTTGGTGGCTCTAAGAAAGCATAGTAGTCTCCCGTAATTCTTGTCATATGTAAAAATTATCAGTATCTATAAGTAAATTGTTTAAATACATTAATTACATAATGTCATCAAATTCTGTGCAGTTATTCTAAATAAATAAAGTTAAAGATGTATTGCATAAACAGATTATACCGAATAAAAATATAGTTATAAAAATAAAGATACGAAAATATAAAAAATATACAAATATATCTTTTTATTTCAAAGAAGTTCACTCCGCGTTCGAAATTTGTTAAGCTTGAGCTAATAAATAAATAAATGGTTGATACGACGAGAAGTTTATTTGTCTAACGTTTTACTTTTAACTATTTCTTTAAATATTATGCTCGCATATAATTAATAAATGATTCTTATTTTGAAATTATTATTATATTGTTTACGAGCGTAATTAAATCCTATTTTACATTTTCTTTCGGTCTAATTTGGAAGTCGTTTTAATATTACGTTTATCATGAAAAAAATAATTTCGTGTCATAGTTACATATCAATATACAGTTGTTTGTTCTTTTGTAATGTATTCGAATTTTAAATCGTAAATATATAATAATAATATTACGAGGACAATGGAGACCACGACCACGCAACTTTCAATATCCTTAATTAGATTTTAATGACTCTGACTTATTTATTATTAAGTAGTTTTCCTTTCAAAGTATTTAATTACTACTTTCGTTTTATGCTTCGCACAGGACCTTTTAATTTTCCATTGACCGACTTAGTTATTTGTATAAGGTAACAATTAGTGTGTGTCCGATCAATCTACGGATGTAATTATACGTTGGAATAGGAGTGATGTTTTTGTAAATATTCTGAAATTTTGATCTATGAAAATGATAAGGTACTGTGATGCGAGTTAAAATATAACATTAAAGTTTTAATGAATACATACATGAAGCCCGTTATTCTTCAATATATTGCATATGATCTTTATAAAAAAATAAAGAAATCAGATAATGGTTCGAAGTGGTATGAATCTGTAGGTAAAATTAAATATAAGTTGATGTTAAAGATATTTTTTGAATACAAATATTTCCAGTTGGAAAAAGTTCTATATCTACTTGATTTTTTCACATCTTTTTTTTATTAAATTTAATTAGAAAAATATTTACTTGTAAGACAAGTATAAAGTATAAACTTACGTTAAACAACAATTTTGAAGATGATAATTTGTGTGATTCTAAATATTTTTGACTACATTTATATTACATTCACTATAAGTATGACAGTTTTAGACTTAGTAATTTTTAAGTTTGCTTGTTCGGTCACCGTATTTAAACAATATAAATTCAACACCACACATTTTGTATGTTTTGTTAACTTGATATTTCATATTATTATATAGAACAAAGTAATGATCCATAGAATAAAAAACGATAAAAAGTTAAATAAAAATATGTTTTTAAATTCGTTTCTGACTACGTGTTTGATACAAATAAGTACTAAAAATGTTACAGAAATTCAAATAATTGACATTTAAAACACTCTTTGATCACAATTTAAAACACTTCTATAATTCTTATAGTTTATACTGAGGTCAAATATCAGCAATTGGAAGCATCTTTAAATTATAGGCTGAACCGGTTTTGCCGCGTCTTTTGTTTATTTTAAAACAATGGCACCTTGTAATTTTTTTGTTATTGTAAGTAAATCTGCTTTCGGCTTATGCCATGTGTTGACGTAATTGTATTTATTTCGTGTACTTTTATGCATAATTGCAATTCTTCTTCGATGTAAATTGAAGCTAGTATTAATGTGGAATTCCTTCACTCTTTAAAACAATTAATATCTCAATTGATGAAATAACATTCAAAGATACATGAAGTACAAAGTAATATATTTTCCATCTTACAAATTTATCTAATCAATCAAAATATTTTTAATTACGCATTGATATTCTAATGTTTAAACATATTTTCTGAAGCTACTTACTATTTATTGCTAACACTGATTTCTTTCCTAGTTGCTTACTATTTCTGATATTAATTGCTATACTAGCTTCTTACTGTATTAATTGCTATACTAACTGTTTCCTGTTGCTGATATTGATTGTTATACTATTTGTCTACTGTTTCTGATATTTATTTACTACATTAGTTGCTTATTCTTGCTGATAATGGCTGCTACTTTAGTTGTTTCATATTGCTGATGCTGATTACTATATAATCAACCTTTTTCATTAATTATTCTATAACATGTAACTGAGTTGTAATACAATATATAACATAACTATTTATTAATCATATATTAACTAATATAACAAACGAATTGAATAAGATAGGGATAATTATAAACATATATTTATTTTGTTAATAAAGTTATTTATATTTAAAAAAAAATTAAATATGATTAGGGTACTGAGTCTTTACAATCAATCTGAAATATATAATCCCATCTATCAATTATTTCAATAAATAAATAGGCTAACAAACAAACGCTCCTCGCATTTGTCGCCACATAAACCGAAAGAGGAGCAAAACGTAGTACCAATTATATAATTGAGATTAAAAGAAAGCAAAATGAAAAATAAAGTATTAATTGACTGCCATTTCAATTTATGTTTCTTATACAAGTATTATATTAAAATGTAAGGTGTGGGATTAAAAACGGTAACTATGAGAAAGCATCACGTAGTACGCAAGTTTAGTTAGTTGGAACGCAATTATAAATACGCGAATTATATAAAGATATATGTTAAAATAATGGATGATAAAATGAATTATTGGAAACAGAACGTATAAAATAAATTTCAAGACACGAAAATGTATTGTGAAGTTATGAAAAGCTATATTTACTGAGCGGGGACTTTTTGGTAATTATATTCAGAGAGCATTTCGTCACCACATTTAATTTAATAATACAATATTGTCAAATTATAATATTATTTGTGAGTCATCGGATTCTACTTTCTAGTGATATTATCGGAGTAAGCTTATTCCTGCTCAATTTTAAAAGGCGAGATGGACTAAGCTTATTTCGATAGTGTCACTAGAAACAGCATACTAAGATAGTGTTGATAGAAAGTAATTTATTCTACTTCGATATTGTTGCTAGAAAGCAGCTTAACGATAATGGCACTAGAAAGCTTTGATAGTGTCGCTAGAAAATACTTAGACATAAATATATGAAAATCGAGTTTTAATGGTTGGAATTTAGGTAGAAAAAGAACTGGTGTCTGTATTCATATCAATTAAACAACAATGATCACAGTTTTAAAGTAAGGAAACATATAGTAATAATAAGTAAATACAAACTGAGTAAAATAATCAATCTATTATCAAAGAATGTATCCAAATGCAATCTACTAAATCATATACAATTGCCGACAATTTAATCGGTATACCTAGAAACTAATGCAAATGACAACTCACTATTCTTACAACTGAAGAAAATCAATAATCATCTATCACTTAATTAAAATAAGAAACATAAAAGTAGCGATCAAGAAAGGCGATATATTACAACTGTTAGTAGAAAGGTGAGACTCATTTGTGTAAGAGAATATCCAATAAATTTGTAAACAAATTCAATGGAGCACTAAATATCGTAAGTGCATATTTTTAACCTAAATGTTTATACTTTGCGTTTATAAATAGAAATATCCCATATCGTTTTAACAAGACGCTGGAGAAAAATAAACTAAGTTCATGCCAACATCACCACCGCCATACATCAAGGGCGGGCGGGCTTCACAATGGGCCACTTATTTTTGCGGCACCGCCCCCGCCTCGAATCGGGCGCCCGACGTCGTCACATTTGTTTTAATAAACTTCTATTGAGGCATATTAAGGTGAGCGAGGAATTATGTTTGTGGATATGTGCTTTCGTAAGATCGCTGGAGATAAATCGATTCAAATTACTTTGAAATGAGGTATAAAGCAATATAAAGACGCGTTTATGTAATGCGGCTAAAACATATTTATTCTGTAAAATGCAATTGCTATTAATGAGATATTAAAATATAAAATAATAAAAACCTGAGCGTTTGAAAAGAAAATTTGGAAAATTTGTGCCTCTGTCATAATCCGTAATCCTTCACAATGATTTATTTTCGAATATTCCACATCTGTATGAGATGTGTAATTAATGTCATCAATGAAGCACACTTCACTATAATAATGAAAATACAGTTTAGGGCTTGTGTAGTAAAAGGCACTAAATGCTGATATAGGTTTCGCATAGTCCAGAGATTTATGATGTCCCTTCAAATGCTTATTGATGATAGCTGCATCGATACTAGCTTTCGTTGAATTTCCGTTTTTTATGGCTTTAATTAATTATGTACATTAACTAATTACATTACTTTAATTATTATATACTTTGAATTCGTAGAAGACGGTAAGAATAATCTTATGTGTTAAATAAAACCTGTAAAGTAGGAATAAGATCTCTCATTACGATGGTTTCACACGCACTTAAGCATTTATAAACATATTAAGATAAGGAAATTACTATTAACAATAAGCCATTACTCTAATTATTATGTACTTTGAATTCGTAGAAAAAGGTAAAAATAATCTTACATGTTAAATAAACCTGTTAAGTATGAATAAGATCTCCACTAAGATGGTTTCACACACACTTAAGAATATATAAAGATATTAGGATACGTAAATTACTATTAACAATAAGCCATTACTTTAATTATTATGTACTTTAAATTCGTAGAAAAAAGTAAGAATTATCTTATAGTTAAATAAAATCTGTTAAGTAAGAATATCAACTCTCATTGCGATGGTTTCACACACACTTAAGCTTTTATAAACATACAAGGATACATAAATTACTATTAAACTATTTATTGATATTATAGTTGACTATATTTTTAAGTATAACTTTTAAAGGCACAATATGTGATTATGTCAATAAATGTAAATTTAAATTTATCGGTGTAGTTTTCCACTAAATTTTAAGTTAACTTTTAACGCTGTTAGTAGTTTTGGAAACGGAGGGAAAGAAGGAACATATGTATTGTGGTTATTTTCAACAATATCTCTGGAATTATCTCACATGAAAATCTGAAAAATATTTTAAAACCTGTATCTCGAACTTCCATATGATTTATAACACAATACCTGATTTAACAAAAATAGGGTAGTTTATTTGCACCTTCTAAAATGTTTATATTCATATTTTTAAATGTTAGCCATTGAGATGTATGCGCGTTAAAGTATTTTTCGCTATGCTAAATTTCAAGCCACTACTTCGAACGTTTTTTTTTGGAAAAACGGCTGAGATAAACGAACAAACGGTTAAACACGTAAGTGATCTTATTAGGATTCGATTTTTTTTTATTTACGAAACCCTAAAAACAAATATTTTACGGTGGCTCTATATAATAATAGGAGTCAGTACTTGGTGAAGGAAAATTAGATCAAAATAAGAGGAAAACCGATGTATTTCTCTTATTCATATATTTAAAATTAAGAAAAATAGCTCTATCTGATTACCACAATCATTTTTTGAATAAAAAAAATTAAGACAATGCAACATAATTTTAACAATAAAACAATAGAAAGTATTCAAGACGGAAAGGATTTATAATAAAAGCGAGATTCGAACACACGTCAAGATTACCTGTGGGACATAGATAAAGTAACGTTAACAGCCATGGGCCATCCAATATCGTAAATGCCTATTCCCGACGTACTCGCGAGAAAGCTTTCATCGAACGTAAAAAGCACAATACCGCTCGCCTTTATTGAATACCGGCTACGCTTTCGGTATGATGGATGAGCGGATCTGTGTGCGCCGCCCGCCCTGCCGCAGTCGGTCATGCAAATGCCGGCTTAGCACGCGGCGCCGGACACACGCCCCTATACAATGGTTGCATGTGCCACACGTGGAGGAGTCACTGAGCTGCACTGGGGCGGATCATGGAACCCGTGAGGTGAGACTTGTGGTCGAAAGCAACTTAAACTAATATCTATGTATCTGATTTAGTAGCTTGAGTGTAGAGCTAAAATTTAGACTAAGCTTTTAGAAGAAGGAAGATATTAGAGGTATTAATATAAATAAAAATGATGCCTCCTACTCTTCAACAGTAAAAGTAATATTTGTTAAAAGGTTATAGTAAAGTATAAAATAACACAAAAAAGTAACTTTTGTTAATTGTGCACTTGTGTTAATACTACAATAAATATGTAACTATGAACATTGTAACATTTAATAAGCATTTTATGTCAATAGAATTTAATTTGCAACAGTTATGCTTCTGTTTTCTTAAACTTTAAACAAAAGTAAAACTGTAGCGAATGAAATTTTATTGATGCAAAATATTTATTAAATACCTAGGGAAACGAATTATCGGGTAGGATATTCAACGAAAACAATATTGAAAAGAAAATTTAATTATGAAAGTCAATAAAAAATGTTGATATAATTTAGAAACAATATTAGCAAAAATATAAGCAGTGCATGTCTGTTAAAAATGGGTTTTGATAATTCAAATGTGAAAACAAAACCTTTATGCATATAATAAAACGTTGACGAAGGTGTATCTGTGCGTGCATCACGCAAATATCACTGGACGGAATTTACCGAAACTTTGATATTCTATACATTTGAGAGTGGGTCAAAATCTATGATAGAAATTATCATGCTATTTCTCATGGGCGTTGAGCAGTCAATTAATAGATTGCTACTTAATTTAATAGTTAGGTGATATTATTTAAATTATTTTTTCATAATTTTTCATAATGCTTTTATATTTATATATTAGTAATTCATTCCAGTGAAAAAAGCTTAAGTGTTAATATGTGTCAACTTTTTTCGCAAGAGAAAATACGCAAGCTTATAAAAAAAAGGGGAATTGTGGCACCGTAGCGAATTTTCAAGCACAATCGTGCCTGCACATAGTTTTGCCATGTCTATTTATTATATCACTGTGTTGCTTTATCATTTTTACACCTATTGAGATGATATTTGCACCAGATATGTGTGTTAATACTTCAAATATGAACGTGGAAAAATTTGAAAATATTTACCTATTCCATCGAGTAGATTAATAGCACAAAATTTGTTTTGTTCGTTGGATAATTCTTTTAAAGAGCAACAAATTTTTTTTCGGAATTAAGAAATTGAATGTTTCGGTATCGAGGTTCGAGAACGAAAGTTCTTCAAAGGTCGTCATCGATGCTTCCTCTCACTGTATTGGTCTGTATTTGTCCATTTTATTTACAAATGCATGATTGGTAAAATACAGTCAAATTTTCAAAAAAATTGCATTATCAGACTGGTCTTAATAAGGAATCATTGGAAGAAATTTGCTAAAAGATGTATGTGTAAATAGAATAAGTAGCGTGAAAAATAAAATGTGGAAGCCTATGAAGATTATACTCCATAGTATTAGATTGGAGAATTCAAAAAATACTTAATGTGAGTTAAATACAAAAAGCTTACATGTTTGAATATATGAAGTCGAAGGAGAATGTCAGGTGAGATGTGAGGTACATTTTACCTACATTCATTCGCCCTGCCTAGGTAAGACAAAATAAAAAAATTAAGGAAAATTAAATGAAGATTTCCACATTCGAATAAATAAATTACGTCTGGTGATATATACGTTTAACTTAATCTTAGAATCTGCTAACTGACTTTCACAATTAAAAATAACATTTTCGAAAGCTTTAGAATATATGTCGTAGTTGTGGTCATCCTCGTGGGATTTGAAATATGTTCAGACATTTCGATTTCACAGTATTCATATTCAGCCTGGAATATACCTTATGTTCTTTATGTTAGAAAAAGAAAACATCTTTCAAATTACGTATTTCTCAGATCAGTAGGATGGGTGAAATAATTTTAGGGTTTAGGAGTGAAGGGATGAAACTCGATAAGGCGGATTTTCCGCTCATAGAAGTTTGACATTCTTTTTACTGTATTTTTAAAGCATTATCACCATGATTGAAAATAATTATAAGCTATGTCATAAAGTTTAATTAAAACATCATTGAATGTGGCAAAAAAATCGTATGTTGAAAACAAGCGCAATTCGTGGTCTAGGTGAATATCCGTATTTAAGTGGTTCCTGGACACATGATTATATTTAAAAAGATTGTTTTAATGCCAACGAAAATCTGATTAGAACTTTTTCCTTCCCTTGTGGGCCTCGTATCTTTTGAAAAACCCTTTCATTTCATTGAAATCAGATATGCTCCAAATAAAAAAAAACCTATGGCATGGATTGAATTATTAAATGTATTCAAAAAGTAAATATCCTGTTTCTTGTCTTTAAAAGTGAAATTAACTAAAACTCTTTTGATACTGCCTTGATAGGTCAATTAACCATTTTTTCAGCTTGGTTTACTTTACATATACGTATATATCGATATAGAACATTACAGGTTTCTAGATTACAGTATATTTTATGTGAGTTAGTGGAACCGTTTAAGAAAAGTTATTAATCTATAATGAGCAACACAAACTTTTGCACTTCACTTTATTTATGTTTTTTTAAGTCTCCAAATCGACACTCCATTTTCATGTTCCGGTGTTCAAAATTATATTATCAATTATAAAGGAGAATATTATATATTGTATCTTTAATGTAGTCTATTACAATTACAATGGCCTATGACAAGAAACGTAATGCAAAATTAATATCAGCAAAAGAGTGTGATTAGCAAACAAAAAGTATATCTGTAAGATAGACCGGGATATTGAATTATTCTGAAGTAATGCGGAGATAATATATGAAGATATTTAACAGAAGATTATCATCTCACTTAATCGTATTTACGAAACGGTATCTTATTTTCTTAATTCGTTTTAAGGAATTTCAATATTGCTGATTTTCACATATAAAATTGCTTCAGCCGATGAAATAAGAGGACACAAAATTATTTCCCTTTCTACCATCATATTCCACATAGTTGCATTTCTTTTAAAGTAAAACTATTGACAGTTACGAAAGGGAATACGGGTACTGAGATTTTATAACATTTCATATATCACGTTACTGAAATCGCCATATACTCACAATAAAATGTTTAAATAAATAATTTTTCCTCATTCCCATCCGAGAACATCGATATTAAAAGACAGACATATATGAGTAAAGACGTAACACATTTTACTCTACATACATTTTCTTTTAGAATAATCATGATGTTCCACTTTCCTACATTATGTTATGAAATGGTCTGGAAATGAAAATTCAAATGTCGTAAGAAAGCTGCTGAAAATGACGTGAAGTATATTAAAAAGCTGTCACTCACGAGTACGAGTATACTACAAAGATGTACGCAGTCAAAAGCAGGTCTCCTAATAAAAAGAGATAGATACATACATCAACAATGCCAAACTTCAAACGACAACATCGCCAAAGCTACTCTTGTACATTATGTATTCAGGCATCTACACTAGATAGTAGCTCACACTTTCCCTATACCGGGAAGGGTAAGCGTTTTTTCACACATTGCCGGTGTAAGCATCGGATACGGAAATATTAAACCATTTCCTTGAGGGATGTGAGCCCGACATGAAAATATCTGTTGAATACCCCTTCAGGGAGATTGAATTTTTCGTATGAAATATTACTACGAAATAAATTATGGATTTTAATGTGTATAAGTGTACTTCGGTACTATGGGTACTTTTCAATACGCGCTTGTTCCAGAATAATATGAAAAAATTGAAGTTTGTGAATACCAGGCATAGTATTTAGGTACATACAAAAATCTAATTAGTGAATCGATTTACTGTTCAGAATATTAAAAAAAGGACATTGAATTATATACTGGTCTATTAGACTTTTTTTAGTTCATGGTGCATTGTTATGACAGCCTACTGCACGTAGATTTTAATATATATTTTTAGACGAAAACGATTACATTTTAGGTCACTTATTATAATTTTTTAGTTCGAATTCTTGCAGTTTTTACAATTTTGGAACCATTAAGAGTAAATTTTGTAATAGATATTTAATATGAAGTTTCCAATTAATATGATGCGAATTATTATTAAAAAAAATCGTTTATCACTCCACACATGTAGAGGAAGAAATTAATGTTTTTTTCGCGCAACCCATCGAGGGGAATATTATTGGAAGGGTCTTATAAAAATTTTTAAATCCATTAAGAATTTTTCATTTTTAAGACCTGTTTGCCAAATGTTAAGCTTCTAATTTTTTAACCAAGGATCTAAATATTCGGATAGCTTGCATGAACAATTTCATATATAGACATAATAAATATATGTATATATATATATATATATATATATATATATATATAATTAATATATGGACAACTATGAAACCCTACTTTATACTATTCCGACACGCACTTGACCGCTTTTTGTTCACCACCTATTTCGTTGACGAAACTCCTTTCATCCTGCTTCGATGTTTTTAATTGTATTTCCATTTAACATTATTTAAATTGTATTCTTAGTAAAATTTTTACACGTGAATAAATTATCCAAAAAACTACGTGGAAACTAATAATATTCTGCTACATTGTATTTTGTTACATATTAATGTAACTTTAGACGTGATCAGTTAACAGCTAGTACAGAAGCGTTCAAAATCAATAGATCGCTCAAAGCAACCGGAAGATGTAATTTTAATATATTTATTCTGTTATTCACAGTTATTTTGATGCAACTTTCTTTCAGAATATTTAACAAAATCTTCAACTTTATATTGATTCTATTTAGAGAAATATTAATATCTTATTTGTATATTACATAATTGTAATTTTCAATTATAAATAAAATATATTTTCGCCATTAGTTATTGTGAATATTTTGAAATCTTGATAAGTGTAGCTTCAATAACTTTGTAATGAAATAACGATTGATAAACTCTTTGACCTCCATTTCCAGGAGTCACACTTTTTAGTAAATTTATTTATTTTGCAAAAAATCCTTGCTATTTTACAACAATAAAAATACCACAAAAATTGCAAACAATTTGTACCATTTGCGAACAAAGGCGTGAAAAGATAAATACAAAGAAAATGGGTCGTATGCTATTTCGCTATTAAAATTTTGAAATCTTCAATTGAAAAATGAATAATTTTATATTATAATCGTCTTCCAATACTTTAGTTTATATTTTTGAAATGAAATATCTGGACGGGAGTAAAACCTTCTGATGGCATGTTGCGACGTGCCATTCGGCCTGCTTCGCGTCTTTTCGGCTCTTTCGTACTTAATTCAGCCAACTTCAGGTCTTGTCGGTCAACAGTATTATAAAATTAGAAATATATTTTAAATAGGTAGTTAAAAAAAATTCTGTGGTAAATTATTTCATATAAATAAACTAATGATATTAAAATAATATTTTATTTTTAACAACTATATTAATATTTGTTTTACGTTCATTCAAATAAAAATATTTCAATTTGAAAATATGAAAAAATTAAATGTTTCACATCTGCTAGGTATCCCACGACAGCATACAATTTTTTTGATATAAATTACAGTATTTTTTTTCCTGTTTACTAACTCAAATTCTTTAATGAAAGAGATATAAATTATCATAGATCAAAAATAATCCTACAACTTTCCCGAAAATATGCGTTAACATATAAATCACCATTGATTACCATAAAAATGGGCGTCAGACGATAAATTTCACAATTTACATATTCCGTTACAAATGCTCTAATAATAAAATTAGCGAACGCGAGCTCAAGTCGGAGTTAAGTTAAAGCTGTTTGATTTATAGAGGAAAACCTTACACGTAAAGTTTCCGAAAATGCCTTCTAATGGAAAACTTTGGAAAAGTTCACTTTTCAGCTTTAGCAGTCACCGCTGTTTGTTGCCTCGTATCGAATTCGTCGGAAGGCTTTGTGTTTCCTTTCGGCGCCCTCGGAGATCCCGCCTGGACAACTTCCGCATCCGTTTGTCCCCTGGCGAACATTAGCTGGACGCATTTGATTTGTTAAAAAAGGATGGACTTCGTTTAAGTTCGTCATGTGATAGTTATTGCTGTTTCCTTTTTTTTCAATACATTAATATTGCTAATATTATACTAGTACAAAAGATTCGATGCACAAAATTTACATTGAATTTCTGTGGACTATTTGCGTCATTTTTCCTGACATTTTTTTATTTTTTGACGCATTCTTGAAACAACACACGTAACAATTTTTAAAATAATTGTTTGCTCGATAGGATAACATAACATTTAAACCAAACTGAAAATTTTTTTTTGTTTCTTTTTTTATACCAATATTATACAATGTTACACTAATGACAATATTTAAATACTAAAAAGAAAGACAATAATCAAACAAACATGATTTGAAAGAAAAAATATGCTAAGTAGATGTAACTATTATAGAAGAGTAAAAGTTTTGATCATCACTTCTAGTTTCAAGCAGTTACAAGTATCTAAAAATTCGACAGATAGGGTTATCGATAAAATGATACGTGATCGCCTCATGATTGATTTATAGAATTCAAGATTTTGTCTGCATGTAGTAAATAAATAAGTTCTACAGAAAATTCATTGTATAAATAGTAATAAATAAAATACCACACACAATATTTTGCCAATTAATGAAAACTAGCGTGACCCGTGCGAAGTCTTCGCATTATTTATTCCATTATGAAGCTCAGATGACAGATCAAACAAATATTTTACTAAAATTGACATATAGAGGCGCAAGTATCAAAAGCATTGAGCTAAAGCGCCACTTTATTTATACGCGAGTGGATTTTAAATTAAACAAAAATTTTACCGACCGTCAATCATATTGACGTTGAGCCGTTAGATGGCAGCATTGCTGTTTTGTGTATATAATTTTAATAATTAATTAATTTGCAAAAGCAATAGCAATAATAATTTTTTTAGTTGTGGATGCCGGTAGAGCAAGCAATTATCTGTAAAATGATATATAATTTATGTGGATTAGTTGCGAGGTTTTTTCTAAAAAGGGAGTGTAACAACAACCTTAGCGTATTAATATATATGATGATGATGATGATTAACGTCATATAAAATGTTTGATATTCAAAAGGCATCACAAATAAGAGTCTTTAATTAATAATAAAAACAAAATCCACACGTAAATTTCCAATGTTTAACAACGCCGCTTAGTTACTGATATTAAAAATATAATTTTACTCCTTTTAAGAATCTTTCGTAATGTATGTTACGTAATATTTTGTAAATTTATACAAGCACAAATATTGTTTGAAAAAATATACATTTGACATGAATATGAACCAGTTTTTTCGCTTGGATACCGAAACTGGATTTTCGTAGCTATGTCACACATCAAATTATTATTGGCTTCATTTACATTTTATGCATTTTATTTTAGAAAATCTGTCGTGAAAATGGGAATTCATCGTGGAAATGGGTATTATTTTTTCGCCTTCACTACGTATAAAATAAAGTCGTTATAAAACACAATAAACGGCCAACCGAGATTTTGGTGGTTGAAAATTATTTTATACTATAAGTAATTCTCAGGAAAACTGCTTTTTTTTATTTTTTATGCTTTATTTTAACAATAATAATACATTATTTCATAAAACTAAAGTTCGAATGAAAAACGAAATTAAGTTTTATTGACGTAAATGGATCTTGGACTTTTCCCAAACACTTATTTTTGGGATACAAAATGTTGAAATTTAAAAAAATTGCAATAAACAATCAATATGTGATTTTATTTCTTAGAAACTAATCACTTAATTCTGCCTAAATCGAATAATCGCACGTCTTAAATAATAACAATAATTTTTATATCATTTGACCTGTACGACACCGGACTATACTAAAGAAGCGCGCGCTCCACGTAGGCATTTCCACAAACATTCTAAATATTTTTTCACATTTTTCATTCTGAATAAAGATTTAACATTTATCAAACAAAAAAATATAGCTTTAACCAAAAATAGTGAATTCAAATGTTTCTTTTCAGCTAATATAAATATTAGAATAAATAATTTAGTTAGTTAAATGAGAAATTGACAAATTGCTCGTCTAGTACTTTAATTAGATCACAATCGAATTATTTTCTTCAAAAACCTCTTACAGTTTACGTTATTTGTTTAAAGTGACATCCGCGTTATTTGTCTTCCGATATTTTGGAGAGAAAAAAATATACATGTACTAAAGAAAATGTAGGCGAGAAATATGTATCGGTGTACACAGATAACTCGTGTCCCGTCTACGTATACTATCACCTCCCCACCATTTACGATGTCTGGATATTTTTAATAACTCAACATCCCACAGTCCTCCGCCCCCTTAGACTGGGAGGGCAATAATACCTATTGAAATATCAGAAAGAAAGTCTCGTCTTATAAATCGTATTTTCATTATGTGCACCGCCGTCTCACTCGCCATTGACGGTCCCGCCGAATGGGCGGTTACTGTCCCGCCGCCGTGATGTACGGGTCTGTGCCCATTGTGAGTGGAAATGTGCCCGTGGAAATGTGTTTTTCCATTGCAACCCGTGCGAGGGAAATAATGTGCTTCGCTACTTGTCTTATTCCATTACGGCTGCAGTAAGTGCCTGGTGTCTGGTGCAACGTTTGCAAAATATGATGCAGGGATGACGGGGCGATAAATTTTCCGAGAGATGGCTGCCTTTGTTGCGAGCGTTTGTTCAGCAGACGGTTTTGTAGTAGTATATGATTTCATAAAAGAACTCATTTCAAGAAGGACCGGATGAATGCATTGGTAAGCCTTGGTATGGTAGATCTGTTTCTTTATGATTTGAACTTGAATAGATTCTTTCCTCCTCGGTAAATCTACTTTCATAGACCTTAGCGGTTACTATAGTTCAGTGACAATATAAAATAATAAAAATATTAAAATGTGATTAAGAAGACATAATTCCAAAAACATGCTTAAGATTAGGTTTTTTGGATTCTAAAATAAATTAAATTTAATATGAAATAAACAAGTTAGTCTGTCTAATATTAATCCATCATTTTTACCGTCCACCATTCAGAGTTGACGTTTAATTATTTACCCCTAAATTTGATTTATAGAGCTTTCTTCCAAAATCTGAATTTTATGAGGGTGAAAATGAGAAACGAAGTTTGGTTTTAATTATCGTATTAGCCTTATTATTTTGGCCACGAAATTATATATTTAAATTAGTAATATTATAAATTAAATTAAG
The DNA here is from genome assembly GCA_039881145.1 of Druceiella hillmani. Classification (NCBI taxonomy): domain Eukaryota; kingdom Metazoa; phylum Arthropoda; class Insecta; order Lepidoptera; family Hepialidae; genus Druceiella; species Druceiella hillmani. Next base: position 75,898,950 of record JAYKKI010000001.1, on the reverse strand, counting down.
AGACCTAAATATTTATCATATGCGTGAATTAATATGTATAAATATATTCAGAAAGCATATTAAAAAAGGTTTTATCAAAAGGTATATTATCTCAGAATATTACGTACCAGTTTAAACTTTTTGATATTCGGATTAAAATGAAAATTATGATATTCTCTTTTTATGGAGTTTCAATATAGCTGGAATTAAATATCGATTAACGTTACGAATATAGACACGGTAGTTAGTAAAATATGAAGCAAATTGAAAAAGAATTATTAGGACATCGCTTCAAACAGATAACGTCAGCGGTTAGGGACTTTGAGACGGTAAAATCATTAACGAGAAAATTATAACATTAATTAATTTTTTAAAAAAACCGACTAAAATTTAGATTACTCCGTTATCAATTAACTAACCCACCAAGCAACTTATAAGTGTTTGAAAACAATTTTATTACTATAAACAATTTTTATTATAAACATTAGTATTTATAAAAATGTTTTCCTTAATAAATCTAAACTTCGAATAAAAAATCTAAAAGTCTAAAAGAAGTAACTTAAATGTTATTAAATAAAAATGTTTTTTTGTTTTTTTCGATTACTAATGTTCAAAGTATAATATATTTTAATTTCAAAAAATTAACAAAAATTGCTACTTTCATGTCTTTTTCACTCTGAAATTAATCATTAGATCAATATAAATCAATATAAATTGCCTTCGTTTGCATCTTTCATAGCTGTACACATGACTTCTTCGCATACTTCTTTGTTTTTTTTCGTTTTCTCTTGAAATGTCACACCATGATTCGATAAAAAGACATATAATTTCAGAAGTACTTTCGTTAGTTACATCCAGTTATTCATTCGAATTTATCTCCTTTCTTGTTTTCGGAAACTACTCTATGGTATAACAAAATAATAAATAACAAAAGACTTATTATCAAACCATTATCGAAATGGCATTTATTTACAACTAAATTGAAAATCTCGATTTTATATAATAGGTTTTTTATAGTATAAAATATACTCAAAACGTAATTTACTAGCAGCAACGACTCAAAAACTTTGGTGAAATACTTACTCGATGCGCAAGAAAACACAAACATCAGTTTCCACCATTCGCAGCAAAAGAACATTAGCCACACTTAGTTTGTCAACAAAATCGTGATCCACAGCGGTTTTGAATGCACGCAAATAAATATCTTTGGAATGTGTGGCAAGTTTTGTGGTCGTCAGTATATGAATGTACCCCGTGTATGAAAGATATCAATCAAGCTTCCTTTACTGGATAACTGCAATCATTAGCCCGCAAGATCCTTATATACAAATTTTAATTAAAAAATATCGCCTTTTGTAGTATATACCCCTGTCAGAAAATAGATCTGGACAGAAGACTCAACGTTTTTGCAAGTCGCAAATCAAGATATGTAATATAAAATTTTATTTTATGAAAAGGGGCATTAAAATATATAATTTCGGCGTCGATTTTATTTTTTAATTCAACCTTTCGAAAAAAGTGCGACACTTAATTTTAATTTTCGTGACGAATCTGAGAGCTCGTTAAGGGCGAAAAGCGTCATGGCATGTGCGACAAATTAAAATATTAATCCGATCCCCGTCACGCCAATCAACCCTTGACCCGACGAACCGGACAGACCCCATTTCTCAACCCTTCCCTCGCCGGCGGCCTAACAACTCGCCGACACCCGATCGCGACATCCATCATCGCAGCCGCGGGTTCATTTTTCGTGAGATAGATGGTGGAAGCCTTTACCTATCCGCGAAATATATTGATCTATGTCCGCTGCTTGGCGTTCCATTTTCAGAAGATATATGGGCTGAGTTTTTATTTCAAACATGTGAGGATAGAAAAATATATGGGAGTCAAGAAAATTGTGTAGAAAGAATGACATATAAAGTCTATAAAAACAATGGGTTTTTATAGACTTTATATGTCAAGTAGTCATATAAACAATGATTTACTTATTAACATTTTCTACAAATGAGAACTGCATCAGTCATGACATATTCTAATTCTGACAAAGTGACAAGCGTGCAGGAAAAAATAGAGTCTGATTTTTCCTGCATTCTTTTACTTATAACAATATATCTGAATTTACAAATACTGCAATCTGATATTGTTTATTTTCTCCTACATAAGCACCTAATAAACGATCAGGTACTGCGTGTCACATCGAAGTTAAGAAAATACTGAATACAATGTTTTTTACAAAAACTTTCATTCAGTATTCATAAAAATGAAATAAATATAAATTTATTTTTCAATAAATGCTGATTACCTAACGACGTCAGCTAAAATCGAAAAGTGTATACAGTTATAATTACTATTGTTTATGAATGGAAATAACAAAAAATATTAATTCTCACATACCGTAAAAACTTATTTTTAACAGTTGTAAGGATAGTAAAAATAATTTTGTAGTTACATCGAATAATTTAATGGCGTATATATTCCATATAATCGAGAAAACCAAAAGTAATTTATTAATTTTCCTATTTCTCAACTGTTGAAAATACTATCATTGTGATAACTAATGGTGTATTTAGAAAATTAATTTCTGTTGTATTATTTCACGTTAAGAATAAACAAATAGAATTAGGTTCAATGACACATAATTTTCCAACATTTTATTGTTATTATAACAAGTTGATTGAAAATGTTATATTATAAAAAGCCGCAACAAGACATGATGTATCAAATATATGTACATTTCTTGAAATTAAATCCGAAAATGTAAAAATGTAACTTTAATATTTGGTTTCGCTTTTATTTAACTATAGTTTCCTTTAACACCTTATATTTACATATAGCAATAGGAGGTATCTAATATTAATATCACTCCGTCCAGACCATTTTTTTAAAATATGGTTTCCTTTATCACCTTCTACTTGCGATACGAGGTATCTAATGTTAATATCACTCCGTATAGATCTATTTTTTAAATATGCTTTCCTTTATCACCTTATATTTGCGATACGAGGTATCTAATGGTAATATCACTCCGTATAGTTCGATTTTTTATTTAAATATGGTTTCCTTTATCACCTTATATTTGCGATGCGAGGTATCTAATATTAATATCACTCCGTATAGATCTATGGAGGGCATAGTATATTCGCATTTTTCGTGAGATAGACACGAGTAGATAGATAGAGCAGAGCGCGACAGCGGCAATGTCGTCGCAAGGCACGCTCCATAAATCACGGTCGTGTGCGGCGGTGGAGCGTCGCGGCGGCGCGTCGATTCAATCAATCAATGGGTGGACGTCGTTAGACCACTCCAGCCGCAGCTATAATAAGGGGGCTTTTCACGGAACTTGGCTCAAAGTGTCGTCAATTTTTTTTTTGGATTATAGGAGAGTAACTATATGCAGACCATGGAAGAATGTTTTAACTTACATTATCTAGTAAGATAAAGCTTTTTGAAAGCTCTCCCTTAATAGCATCTAAACTAGAATCTGAGTATTATCTAGTATTTTAAACAGTAAAGTTTCATAAAAGATCTGCGGAAATTGGTTCATGCTGTGATTATTGTATTATTATTATTGTGTATCACAACTTTGGATTTCCGATTGAATTCACTTGATGCCTTTGGGCACTGTAATACATTATTGTGGATTCATTAAAGTAGGGCTATCAAACGTTGATCGGGCTATCAAATACCGAAAAAAAAATTAATGTAATTTTGTAAAATTATACGGTTATAATGGAATGAGTTTTCTTCCAAGTAGTCTTCAAAAAGTTTCAGTCTGCCAAATATTACTCTTAAAATGATTTGCTTTGCTTTATTTAATTAAAATTAGGCTGTTTTAAAATATAATTTCTACTTCTATTATATATATATATATATATATATATATATATATATATATATAATAATCAATTATAAACAAAGTCTGTTCGAAGTCTAGGTTTTTAACCCTCAAAGATATCGATACGACAGTAGTATTATCAGTCACTCATTCATCAGTAAGCTCTTTGTCTTTATATTGGGGTGTATTACAAGTAGTGCTAGACGTGTTTATTCTAGCTCATTGCTGACCACGAATTTTGATATCCGGCTTTCCCATTAAGTTTTATCTATTCAAAATTATTATCGACGAGTTTTTTCTAATGCACCCTTCAGTCAAGGTAAAATTGAATACATTATGATGAAAATTTACTCAGTAAAAGAAAATTATCGAACTGAGCAGCAACAATGGAGGTGGTGGTCCATTTACAGATAACCAAACAAATGAAAATAAAAATCACTTAATTTTTTTAAGTTATTACATAATTATGCTTTTAATTAAGCGATATACTAAAATATACTAACTTTTTAATAAAGTTGTATAATTAATAGTTTTTTGTCCTTACGAAATAGGAACACAAGCAAACATTACGTATATTCATTGTCCCATAATGTTAATAAAAAAATTTAAAAAATACGGCCATTTCTGTCGCATATTTTGACACCCGTAATGAATCAAAACCTATAGGGTACTTTCCGTTGATAGAATCATGAAATTAAAAAAAAAACTAGGTCTTACAGCACAATTAAAGAATGAAATCAAAAACCATTAATTTGTCACCTAAACTTGCTTCTTAAGTATGCGCCTATGAAAGATATATTAGGAAATATATTTTCATTCTAATAAATTACAATTTTGTAAATAGTTTAATAGGAATATTATGTACTATTAAATATTTATAAATGTCTAAATGTGCACGGAACCCTCATAGTGCGAGTCCCAGTCGTGCGACACGTTTTATTTCTAAGGTTTTCTAAGCACGGCCGTAGTTATGGCTCAATTTTTCACGGTTTAAAAAACAGATTACTCAATGATGAGTTATTCACCTAAAAAAAAGATTCTACATTTTAGGTAGAATCATTTGAAGTATTCAGATTAAAGAATTTTATATTTACTTTTAAACGAAAATTCAATCCATTTGTTCCAAGTTTTATTATAGCTATAAAAGAAAAAAAAACAGCAGGGCTGTGTTTTCTTTTATAGATGTTAGAAGAGTAAATCGAATGACTAATAGAATAATATAAAAAGAAATTACAAAAATTTAATCGAAGCATATATCTAGATTGATGAAAACTATGTATGGTCTATTTTTAAAGAAAATTGTAAAATTATGCACTCAAATATTTTATGGAAAGATTTCCGTTACTATTCGTTTCCTTATTATTTTCCACAGCATTCACCAACAAGACGTTATTTCCTTAATATTTTCCATGGCACTCCCCAACCCTGCCCCATTTTCCGATACCCCTAACTTCATCAATGGATTTCAAGCTTCGGAGCTTGCCGTCCGTTTTCTGTTCAAATTGATTATTTCCAATGTATCATTGTGTCACGAAACTGTGTCGAATAATAAATAATTTAAGTCACGTTCCCCCTCATTAATGAGTAGTGGACGGTGGCTCCAGATACGGCCCCTGGTGGTGGTTTGCACGATATACAACGAATTATAGGTTTATTTATTAAAAGGCAATTGCTCCTAATGTCTGCTAAAGGGCGAACGGGAGGCCGTGATATCGAATTGGGCATCATGCATAATGTAGAGATGGGAGGTTTGTACACGTGTTTCCATCATGCTCATTTGTTAATTACCAAGTTAAGTAGAAGTCCTGTGTCATTTTTGATTTTAGTAAGAAATAAGTCGAGTATTTATTTCTGTTTTTTGGTGGTTTTTGCTAAACTATGGATCCGCAAATTTAAAAAGTTACTGACAACTTATTATTAGGTTGACAACAAACAAACCTGCTATTACCATTATATCAGTATTATTGCCATTGGTATAACCCATTTGATAGCAAAGTAGAATACTTCCATTTCTTTCCCAAAGCATGAAATTGTTTTTCTATTGCAGAATAAATGAGTTAGATGGATGCTTATAAATATTTTAATTTTTTTGTTTTAAATTTAATGTTGGAGAAAACCCCACACAAGGATTATTGGAGAAATCAGATTTTTCTTCTTCCAACCTTTGGAGCCAATGTATCGTTATATAAAAGGACACCTTCACCAACGCTTGTGCATATGAAACGAGAATTCATTAAGCAAATGCCCTATAAGTTTCCATCTTGAAATTTCCACATTCTGTTTGCTTTTTCTCGTCCGAACTCTAGTTGCTAACTGAATACTATATTAATACTGCGTTTTTTATATACCTTACCAGAGATACGCGAGATATTTCTATAATATTGCAGAAACCATTGGATAAAAATTGAGGATTTATTAGTTACTATCTTAATACAATTTACTAATATTATAAACTCGTAAAGTAGAAAATAGATGAAGAAGATACAGAGAAGAATCTGTAGAAGATACATATTCTTCTCTGTGTCTTCTTCAGAGAGGTATATCGTTATTATAAGCCTTTCTGTGATTATTGACAATTTATTTTTGTAAAAAATTATGTTAATTATATATTAAAATTATCACTAACTAGACACGGCCCAGTAAAAAAGTTGTATGTTACCAGGCTCTTCGTTTACAGACACCTAACAAGTAATACTTAATGCGCTCACAATGTACGCGTAGCTAGCATTTATGTGACTTGTTGGAGATCCCTTAAATTGTAATTTATTAGCCAGATAAATCAACCCTCATTTGTCAACAATCAAATGACATTAAGCCTTATCCATTATTACTTCCAGGAAAACAAGTATTTTCCAAAACAGCTTAATGTGAGCATATTATAAGGTCAATACGAAACGTAAACAAGATCATTAAAAACTTTTCGATTATCATTTATTAGTTTATTCATGAATGATAATCTTTCCCAACATTTATTTATCATTCATTACTTCATTTTCAAATTAGGGAAGTACATATGATCGTTTTAGGGAAAGCTTGAATAGTATCACTTTTTAGAATGGTGATACGAAAGTGGTTAGACATTCCTATTTGTTACTTTGTAATTTTGGTAATCAAATTTTTTTTTGGCTGGACTTAAAATATTTATAAATAAGTTACAAAATTAATATACTTTCAACAAAGCTTTCAAGAAAATCCAACTACTTTAACTAAAACTTTAATGTATCTCTCAAAATCTCACTTGACATTAATATTAACTTACTCCGTCTGTATTATATAATAATAAAATCGGTTGATTTCAAGCAGAAATCCCACTACGAGGGTCCCGTATACATTTAGGCATATATAAATGTTTAAGCGTGTATTATATTTTTACTAAAATTGCTTGCAATATAAATATATTGCCTCGTATGTCTTTCACAGCCGTATACATATCGTGAATTTCTTAAAAATTATGAGATTTAGAATCATTACTATAGTTTTATTTAGATTTTAGGTAATTTTTTAGTAACTATTTAGTTGTATTTTTCATAAAGTTTACGGCAACTCTATCAAGGATTGGGAGGAAAGACGTGAATAATTTCTGCAGCATCTTAAATGAAATTCTGAAGAAAACAGTTTTGGAATTTTTATAACTTAATGTTTTAATGGTATCCAGCACGGCTAACGAAATTGAAAAAAGCTCTGAGCATTTCATTTGCTCCCTAAAAAATTTTCACACAAATATTTTCGAATGCCGATTCTGTACACGGTTATTTCTGCGAAAAAAATTACAGATCATCGATTTGCCGATTTATTGTCGAGGTTACTAAGTGTTTTCTTCATGAGAGACATAAATGTTAAGAAAAAATTTTCTTTGGCGTCAAATATAATAATTAATTTGATAAATTAAATAATTATCATAATATGTACATCGTGTACGATAGTCACATATGTTTGTAACAAAGTTCCAATCCGATCATCTTTTGAAATAAGGAACTCGTTACCTAAAAATGTGGTTTCTCATTAAGCAGGTTTATTTATATTAAAACTATATTTTACTCATGGCTTTGCTTGCATGGTTTCAAATATAAACTTTTAAGGAGAAATTAAAATATGCAATTTCATCTAGAATTATTAATGGACATTAAACACTAAGTCTCTATTTAATCGACTATATTAAAACAAATGATAATTAAAATAAAAATATTTCCCTCCAAATTAAGTATTAAAGGGTGTGATCCTCTTGCTTCTTCTTATGTGTATTGTTGCTCTATTATATATGTCCTTTGCTGTTATTGTATCAAAACGAAGTGAGTTAATTTTTGAAAATTTTAAATTGGAATTGAGATGACCAATTGCCATGAAATCAAAATTAAATGTTACATATAAAAATTTACATACTATATAAAAATTGAAACGTTAAATTTTAATTACCTAAATATTTTCTACATCGTAGATATTAGTTATATAAAATAAAAAAAAAACAAAAAATGATCCGAGAGATGCTGGTTTTCAGACTTATATAAATATTTAAATAAAGTTAATGTAAATTGTTACGTAATTGTTATGTAAATGATTTAGTTAAATGAATAAAGCAACTTATGTTATTGTGTTTAATATCCATACCATATTTGAAATTAATCTACATCGTTATTCTGTCATCAAACTAATGGCTGATATTTTATTTAATCAGTTTTTGCATTAATAATTAAATACATTTTAATAATTAGGATAATACTGAAATGAGATAATTAAATCTTTCTAGAAAATGATTCGTATGAATTATTTTCTGATCAATTCTTTTCTTATTTTTAATTATTAATTCGAGTTATAGATTAATACTGCCGACAGAAAAGTAGAGCACATGAAACATACTGTAAATGTGCTATTTTATGTGTTTAAAGTTTTGTTCAATTGTGATCAATGGGGTATTGTGCATATTATTTTAGAATCGAAAAGACATATCAAGACTGATTTCATATTTTAATTCAAGTATTGTATGTCATATTGGTTAATAAAGAACATGTGAAAGTTTTATTCTGTATTTCATGTAAGACTTCTACATTAACGTTTCATTAAACAACGTGGCATCTAATACTTGATTAAAAGTTAAAATGTTTTTTATTTAATTTTAGTAAATTTTTTGTCTAGTATACTTTTCTTGATTTTGCGAATCTGGAATGGTATGATCATTTATACTTTCATAAAACTGTAATAGTGGTATTGAAAATATGTTCTCTAAACTCGAAAAATATTTTTTTAGAATTTATGTCTATCTATATATCTGTGTCCGTTAGTTCGATTATCATGTAAATATGATTGGGACAATTTGAATTAAAATTTCACTGCGGTGATGCCCAAGGTGTAGATTAAAATTTAAAATATTTTCTTTATGAAGTATTATCCAAGTATATTAAAATTAAATTATTACCGCTTGAATTGTAATACCAAATACGTCGACTTAAAACAGACGAATAGAAATTCCTGAGATTACTGCAGCGATTCAGTTAAGATATAGGATAATTTATCTCGGTCAAGGATACTTGTACAAATGTTTGCAAGCAAATATTATTCAAGCTAATGTATTAGAGATTTTGGATTGAATTTAGTAACGTGCTACCTGAATTGGATACGCTCTACATGCTTTCTGGATAGAGGGTGCTTAGAAAGGGAGGAAAGTTGGGGGGGGTGTGTATGTTCATAATTTTAAAAAAAATTTTGGAAATACCATATATACTAATAAGACTCAAAACATTTTTGCGACGTTATGGAAAGTCTAGTACAACGAGGATAACTTCCTAACAAAATAACAATTTGATTAGGCGAGGTTAGGTTAGACTAGGTTAGTTTAGGTTAGATTGTATAAGGTTGGTTTAGTTTAGGTTATGTTGGTTTATGTTAGTTGGGTTCAAGTTATGTTACTTATTGTCAAGCTATGCGCACAATTTCGAAATTCCATCTTCGCGAAGCATGTCAAAATACGCTCCAAGACCAAATAATGAAATTGTCTGCACTATTAGTATTTAGAATAAATTTAAAATAAGTGTTTTAATCATATTAGATTAAAATTTATATTAGATTTAAAATGCCTCATAATTCACATCGGAAGCGGATACCACAGCTAAGATATATAGTCGCGAATGACGTAATTATTTAAAATAAATGTAAAACAGGTATTCAATTATATTCTCTTGAAATCTGGAGACTCGCACTAGAGACCGCTTAGTAGCATTACCGTATGTACTACATCTTTTGCATGAAATCCGTGTGTAAAAGATGGAGTACATATTATAATGCTACTAAGGTTCCAGCCAAAAGAGCATGGTCAAGTTACAAAACCACCAACTGAGGGATGTCGACTACTTCAAGTACTTAGGGTATGTTGTTTTCAACAGCAACACGATCGATGCTGATATAACACAACGCATTAACACCAGTTGGATCAAGTGGCAAGATCCTTCGGGTGTGCTACGCGACAAGAAAATACACGTGAAACGAAAGGTGTATAAAACCGCGATCTGCCCTGTGATGCTGAATATTATCCTCTGGAAAGTGCAAATACCACAAAAAAGCACACAAGGAAGATAAGGATGCTGAGATGCTCAGAAGATCTTACTTTGTACGATATGGTGAGAACCAACTATATTCATGACAGATTTAAGGTTTGCCCAATAGAAGACTACCTCGCAAAAATACGGACTGAGTTAATATGGCCACGTTATAAGAAGGCCAGAAGATTACATGAGCCGAAGGTTTCTAAATATAAATACCGACCCAAAGAATTGAGGAAAACCACACCTGACTTGCATGTCCGTTATCAACAACGACTTAAAGAAAAGTCAAATAGATGATTTCATGACTCGGAACAGACGCGTATTGTCAGAAATGACGAGGAAAGCCGACCACAAATGGAATGGGAAAAAGTTGGGTAAAAGAAAGAGAGAGAGAGAGAGCGCGGTGTATTATAATATTACATTTAAATTAATAATTTACCATCATTAGAACTTAATACAGGATATGATATTCATAATTTAAAGTAGGTATTCGTACACCCTCGAAACTCTATCATCGCTAAACCATCAATGTGCGCTTAGGAAGTCAGTAATACAACCATCTTACCTTTCAAGCATATCTTGTTCCGGCGGAAGTTGAGTGCGGTGTCGTCTTTGGAGCGGTCCGGCGCCGTTATATTCAATTGTATGTGAACCTCTATTTCAGCGCTGCGAGTGCCCGTGCAGGGTAGTCGAATTCTGGTGGCAATAAATTGCAGTGTTTGAAATATGTTATATTAAAACATAATTATAATTAAATTTATGGATAATATTAATTAAAACAATAAGCGGAGCTGCAATAGTAAATGTATTACTAAATTCTGAGAAGAAAATCGGTAAGTTTCCTTACACCAAAGGAGTATATTTATAAGTTTAATTAAATGTAGTTTTATTTTCTAAAGTCTGGATGTGCGTACGTACATGTAGTTACTGTGCTACAATAATTTAAAAATTCAGGTAAATATATATTGTTTCCATCATGAAAATGATATCAAATATTACAAGTCGATTCTAACATCAAACACAGCGATTCTAACATCAAACGAAAATAATCAAGAAATAGTATTTTTTCAAAATAATCTAGGTGCAAAATGAAATAATATAGGATTAAAAAAAACGATAGCAATACACAGTGTTAAAAACGATAATACAAAAAACAAGGAATATTAGAATTCTTTGTAATTTAAACTACATTCGGAAAATAAAATTATTTTAAAAATCACATATATAATGTTATTTTCAATGGCTCAATGGCATGAATGTTTAATTTCTTAAACTATTCTGGTATTACTGATCGCATAAATATGTTAAAAATAATATGGGGTATTAAAATTTTTTGAAGGACTCAAATAAATCTATGAGTAGATACATTAATTGTTGCTTCTTTCTTCTGAATATAGCATCCAAAAGGCAAAATATTCAATTTCAGTGTTTCTTCAAAATTATTTCACAGTATGAAAAAAATATTAACGTGTACTTAGTAAAGTTATTTTCCAAGTTAAAATTTCAAGATATTCTTTAGTATTTTTTACGATCGTTTAAAATAAAAAACGACATTTATGATTTTGAACGCCAATAATTACTGCGTCAAAAATAGTCATGGATAATTAGCAAAATGAAAATTAAAGAGAAAATAAGATAAGATACAAAGTGTTATCTGATTTATTCGTATAAATGATTTATTATTGATTATTTTTTCATGAAATTTATTCATAAAAATGTGGCCAATAAATTTAAGGTCAATATTATTATTTATTTGTATGGCATTCCTTACATTTTCTTAAATGTCCTCACAACTTTTAAAGGTCATTAGAAAATTTGAAAACCTTTTCTTGGGAGAATCATTTTAAAAAAACAGGGTATTCTGCAGGATAAAAATTGTTTTTGTTAAAAGACTCGAATAAATTATAATTCAATAATTTTGCATCTATATGTTCCCTTAATTTTTTGGCTCTTTTCGCTTCTAGTGCACGCACACCTACATATACACACACACATATATATATATATATATATATATATATATATATATATATAATATATATATAATATATATATATATATATATATATATATAATATATATATATATATATATAGGACGTATTTTCCCTCACGGATCCTTTTATTATTCTGAACGTATTTTACGTTTCGGTGTTATGAAAAATCGTAATCAAGTTTCAGAATTAATGACAAAACAATAATATTTATCTTAAAGTTACTTCAGTACACTTATTACTTCAAATTCTAGTACTCTCAGTAAAATATAAATAAAAACTAACAACTAAAAACAAACAACGCTTTCTCATAACTATAAGTCGTCTGGTCTTATTAATTGAGCTAATGATTCTCAAAGGGTCGATATAACGTTTTTCTATAAATTTTCTATGTAAGTGCGAGTCGTTACATTATCCTGAACAACTAAAATTTTTTTTTTCATATATCAAAATATTAAATTTTTCTTTCTTTTTAGATTTGAGCAAAATTAGTCGCTAAAAAATGTAAGGAATATTATCTATAAATAAAAATAAATGTTATTTCAAATAAAAATCTTACCTAAAAGTCTGTATGGTCGTAGGCACTAAGCCTTTCTCTGAGATATTGACTTGCGGCGGTAACATGGCGCCGCGGCTCTCATAATGAATTGACATGACGTACGGTAACTGTAACAAATATGAAATATGATTAAAGTTTTATATTGAAATTTTGCTTCAGGTTTCTAATACATAAAACTTAAAAATTGACATATTCCTAGAAAATACTTAATTTTTATTCACAATTAAATGAAACTACGTGAAGTATTATTTCTACTTTATTTAAATTCTTAAGCATGACTTAGGTTTCGTTGTATGACATTTTCAGGTGGGTAATTTGTAAAGATTGACTCTTAGAAACTACTAACAGCATTCAAATATTATACAAATCAATAGCGGAAGTAGGGCTTGCGCGGGTTTTCCCACTGTTTACGTTAGTGCGTTTGTGGTAGGAGAGGAGTGACGTTTTTATTATATTTTCGAAATTTATACCATGGACAAGTATTTTACTGAGGGTAATAAATAAATTGATATTATTTTATGAGGTTATACAATGCAAATGTTCAGGTGTATGTAATAAATTAAATGGATGTTATTCTCAGTAATATATTTATACAATAAATATAATGGTTGGATCAAGATTATATAACTAATTATATATATTTCCCACTTTTTGTTTTCTTTTGAGATATGTCTCCTTAGTGGGTACACGCCATCAAGTGGCGTGCATTAGGTCTATATAATCTGTCAGTTCTGCCTTCTGCATAATTTAATAATATAAAAAAAATTTCAAGTTATTTTTATTAGTTGGAGTTATGTATCTCGTAGTTATAACATATTTTTTTGTAGCAGAAGAGCATAAAAAATGGTTTTAGTTCATAAGGGATATCGTCATTAGTTGATAAAATGTGAGAGTATATTACGATTATTATGAAGCAATATTTAAAAAAAATTCATACCACTTGTACATTCAGAATTCTTTAGCTATATAGAAATGTGTAAATATGATACATTTGTACAAAACTATACGAAAAAGTAAATCAGTAAGTTTATATAAGCTGCCGGTTCGTTTGATACAAAAGATTATTTAATAACTATTATTATAATATATTCAGTAACAAATAAGACCAGTAGAACTATATCGTAGGTTTACTTAATAAAAAATAATTTTGAATGATCGATTAGAATGCGTAACGTAATTTTCTAACATATTAAAAGATTAAAAAAATGTATCCAAAACTTCTAGCACTTTAAAGGTGAAATGGAAGTCTTGTAAGATTACACATGTGTCCGTCTGTTCGTCCATCATAGTCTTTTTTTAAGAAACCGCTTGACGTACAAACTTGAAACGTGAAAGTATGGATTTTTTTGAAAATTTTCAATTATATAGGTATCTTCAGGAATATACTGAAAAATAAGTAAAGAAATATATACCCTCCCTTATTTCCTAAACTACTGAACTTAAAATTATGAAAAAAAAAATATTTAGACAGTTTCTCAAAAGTTGTAGGAAAACTATAACAATTATTCTAGATGTCATATTTTTGAAACATTCAACGTAATCTTAATTGCGTTAGGAAATACATATTTATGATGACTTATGATAATTAGAGTAATATATCTTCAAACGCGGTTCTGAATTCTCCGTGAGTGAGCCAGTTTCGCATATTGCCGATTTTATGTTCCATTTTTACCTTGCAATCAAATGTAACACTTTGTTAACATCCTTCTTTGATAACGATTCAATGTTTGCAGCGTTAGTTAATAACAAGCAAACGCACTTTCGCATTTCTAATAAAGGTTGTTTAAATCACGAATGTTATTTTCGTCGAGAACTATAAAAACTGCTAAGTAATTTAATAATTAGGGAGTAAAGGATAATTCTATATAAATATATAAATTAAAAATAAGCTACTGAAAAGGGGTAATGATAAAAGTTAATAAAATGGTCAAATAAAGATTTCTATATTATCATAAAGCTTATTTTATACTAATATTATCATAAAGCTTAGTAAACATATAATTTACAAATACACAGAAGAAAAAAATTAAAAAACAAAATATTAAGTGTGTCACTTAATAATTCCATATAGAATTAAAAATTAATTTTTTTTCTTTACTTGTTCTTTGAGATAATAAAAACGGCTAAGTAATTTTATAATTAGCTATGAAGAATAAAACAATTTTATGTAAATATGTAAGTTAGATATAAACTACAGAAAAGGGAAAATTACAAAAGTGGTCAAATGATGGTTTCTTGTTATATCTTATTATCATAAACCTTAATAAATCGTTAATTTACAAATACACAAAAAACCGAAAAAATAAAATATTAATTTTATCGCTTAATAATTCCACATAGAATTAAAAATGAATGCATGTTTTTCTTTTAATTGTACTCTGAGACAGTCTACCCTGCGAAATTTCATGATTGAAGGTCAACAGGATCAAAATGCGTGATGTGTGGAATAATTTTTTATTACATTGAGTTAAAAGCTTGAATTGTATAAGATTAGGGAGTTATAGATGCAGTTGTAGTTGAAATTTCAACTTTATACTTCTAGCCGTTCCCGAGAAAAAGAGTCATGATTATATCCTCATTTTGAGGAACGAAATTCTAAAAAAGGTAAGACTTTGTGGTCAACTAAATATAGTTGAGGAAAGGTAAAATGAGTTGATAAGACGCCATCATATTACCGATTGTTCTCGACGGAAAATTATGGGACCGAAAATTAGTTTGATGTTCATTATACCGAAACTACCTACCACGAAATAAATCATAGCACTTAATCTGTATAGAATATTATGTTCTTGACAGGTACAATATTTTTACTAAAATAAAAATATGTTAAAAAACCTGTCAATCACAAGCGAAACTCGCACTATAAGAGTTTCGTACATATTTAAGCATTTATAAACATTTAATAATACATAATATTTCTATTAAACTATTTAACAAAAATTATTTTTTAGAATGAAAATATGTTGCCTATTGGCCTGTGGAAGATGTTCCACAGGCCCATATATAAAAAAAATATCTTTTATGTGATATAACTATAAATTAACGATTTTCGGATTTTTTACTTTACTTGTGTTATGAGACCTTACTTCTTGCCAAATTTCATGATTTTAGGTTAACGGGAAGTATTCTATGAGTTTCAAGTAATTGAGTGGTAATGATGTATTTCCAATTATCAAAATATCAGCATAAATGGCCGGAACGAAGATATATTGCCTACTATATCTTTCACAGGCGCATATTTAAAAGACACTTTTTTATATGATATAACTACAAATTAACGATTTTCGGGTTTTTTGTTTCACTTGTGTTGTGAGACCTTACTTCTTGCCAAATTTCAGACTACGAGAAATGTCCTATAGCCTTTGATTTATTTGCCAGTGTCAAAAAATGCAGCGTAATTTATTTATTTATTTATTTATCTACTTTAATGTATCTAATTGATACATATGGAGGACTTATTGCTACAATCTCTTACAGCCAACCACAACACCAGTCCAGCAGCCCCGTTTGACGAACGGCCGGGAATCGAACCCGGGTCGCCACGGTGCGTCGCATCGTCAAAGGCCGTAAGCATAAATTACAGTATTTTAAGGTTTTTTTTATTGCTTTGACTTGGAAGCTTTTACTTACAACTCCAAGGAAACGTAGACCGAAGTGGTTGATATTAATTTCAATTTGATAACTCCGCACGTTCTTGAGAAAACGGTCTTGACAGATAGACTGACAAATAGACTGGCAACGAAGTGATTTTATAAGGGTTCCTTTTTTCCTTTTGAGTTACGAAACCATTTTTTGGGTTTCGTCACAGTTGAGTCACGATGAATTTATGAAAATATTTACATACATAGAAAATAAAAAATATAGATATTATTTTGAAATATTTGGTTAACATGGTCTTAAATGCTGTTTAGGTATTTTGTTGTTAAATGAGCTAACTAAGGCATAAACAGGTTCTATGCTTTATAGAATAAAACTTAATGTATTTCATTCACAATGAATAAGTTTGATATAAATAATTTATGAGAAATATCATCATTGTGGTTCAGAATTTCTTAAATTTAAATTGGAATAAATCTAAATAGTTAGTCTTTGTTTTTAAACTAATTTTTTATTTTAATTAATAATGCAAAAAGTCGGCATGCGAGTATTTAACACACACTGACGTACCTAGCTTTACTTATGTAATATAGGCTTCAACATTTTCATTTTTATTTTCCTGTGTTTTAAAAGAATAAAAAAATGAAACCGTTATAAGATTACTCACGTGTCCATCCACCTGTCACAGCCTTTTTTCGCAGAAACGTTTTGACATAGGAACTTGGGAATTTGGTATAACGGTAATAAAAATTAGCCCTCATATATTTAATAGTAACACTACAGGGATAATCAAAGTAATTTTTTCGTACTCAACAGTTTTTTTTCCTTTTGAAAAGCAGAATGCGTATATCTGGGCGCAAGATCGCGCAATAGGGGTGTTATTTACTGATTATATGGTTCAAGCGTAAACTAACATTGTTGCTGTAATCTGTATTGTGCCATGTTAACGATGTTGCAATATCAAATAAATATACTTGCAGTAACGTAAGTACTTACCCAGATTAACATATTGACAATTATCAGTAAGATGCACTTGTGAAAACCTTAACTTATAGTTTCGATTAAATTGAATAAAAGTGATAAAGTTGCGCATTACACATTTTTTATTCAGTTTATTCAATTTTAGCGAATACGAATAAGAATCTGTGAATAAGCGATATAAACAGTATATAATAGACGCGACAAATTTACACAGCAAGAGCGCATAAACCTCCACGCTTAGGCCATAAAGCAAATCACCCGTGGCTGAGTGAGCGTCGGGCCGCGTATTTGCCGACAAATGGCATGTTATGTCAGCGGCTGACATGCTAAAACATGCCAAATGAGATCCAAAATGTAGCGTCAACACATAATATTTGGCAAGCGCAAACTGCGCAATGTGGCGCGCAGTAAAGCCGAGCCGCACGTAGCTTGGACAGAGTTAACAAAATTAGGCTTATTGCCAAAGTACACAGAATGGCCACAAGCGGACATAACGTTGGTTAATTTTGTTTATTTTTCTGCTTTTAATGTGGAATAAATAATGTCTGAAAAAATATTTTTACCTAAAATTTGCAGCGATGCTTGAGTATACACGTATTGTTGTTCTCATCTGCCACTCCTCTCATTATTCCTTTAGTTTTTAAAATTGTGACGGACGAATTTGTAGAAAAGAAGACCGAGATAAAATAGTGTAATAGTATTTTTACACGAAGATAAAATTCTGAAAGTTTTCAAAAAGGTTTGTGGAAAGAATCCTATAAGGATTTGTAATGTGAATGTACAAGGGGTATGAATTTTTTTTAAATTATTGCTTCATCCTCGCATTTCGTCGACTAAAGACGATTTATAGTATATCTATAAAAATACGTTATAACCACGTAACTCGAAATATTGAAATAAAAATAACTAATTTTTTTAAAAAACATCGTTAGAGCTCTGTTTTTGATATAATTTTTTTGAAATAAAAGTAATTTTCAATTTTGTAAAAAACATCGTTAGAGCTCTGTTTTTGATATTATTTTTTTTTCAAGTTATACAGAAGGCATGAACAGAAAGGTTATACACACGACACTGATCCACTGTCGCTTCCGGGAGTAGTTAAGCGCGCCTTCTGGTCAGCCTACGTCTTTGTTAGTATTAAGAAAAACCGAGAAATTTGACAAACTTGATCAAGTGATTCCTATGGTATGAGGATACTTAGTTCAATCATGTGTCAAAAAATTCAGGAAATTAAATTTGTACTGTACCTTTATAGTTAAAATACTATTTATACCTTTTTAAGGTGAACGGAAATTTTATGAATAAATTCAAATTAGTATATGAAGGACTTGGTTTTTATTTTAATTTGACATAAAAAAACTCTTGAAAGCTTCAGAGACATTAAGTTAATTAGATTGCAAAAAATTAAGTTTTACGACATTTTATAAGATATTTAATACAGAATTTTTGCGACTTATAACATAAAATATTGATACTAAGCGTGAATTTAGTATCGGTTATTATGGGTTTGTGACTATAAAACTGTCGATGGAAGTGTCTGTTTCGATATTATTTTAATGTAAAACATAACGTAGCTAATATACTCAAAAGTTAAGTTTGATATTTATCTTTATCTTATAAACATCTACAAGAAAATATAATCTGTATTTTAGAGGCGTATAAATTAGGTTTTTGCGGACTTGCCCACCAGCCAAATATTCGGTTTATGAACCATCGGCCACCGCGTTTGTGTATGAGTATCACTTCGACACTATTCATACGTCGTCGACAGTCTTATTAATTATATTAATCAATTTTTGATTTTTGATATTCAATTTGTGTTATTTTATTAGAGTACAAAATGTTATTTGAATATGTATGTTTTATTTATAAAACATATCTTATTTATTATGCTTCCAAAACATTATAATTAAACAATAATAAATTCTAAGCATAAACCATAATAAAAAGTTTATATTGTTAATATTACGAACTAAAAATTTATAATTGGTAAACTATAAGTAAGAAAAACAAAAAAAATTATACTTTCCTTTGTTACCCACGACCCCAAATCAATGTTAATTAATAATAGCCCCTTGTGCTTCATTGGTACCCTGTCTTGGAGAAAGGATATAGCACGCATGATTGCAAATTATTACCTTTGACTGAACAACATTTTTCTTATTTTGCTTTTTTGGAAAACAAGATTTCAGTCTCTCTGTTCGTCTGATGAAAGTCTGACTGTCTTTATTTCTTTATATACATTTGACGCACTTAATAAATACTGAATGATTTATGATAAAATGACCTTCATAAATATGTAAGAAGAAGTTGTATAATTTAATAAATCTTAGCATTCGATTGAACAGGGCAATTGCATTTGTTTCTATCGTACTTTTCAAACCAGGGAAATTTTCGATTTATTTTAGTATTTAAACGTGTAATATACAATAATCTACTTATACTAAAATACTAGCGTGACCCGTGCGAAGTCTTCGCATTATTTATTCCATTATGAAGCTCAGATGACAGATCAAACAAATATTTTACTAAAATTGACATATAGAGGCGCAAGTATCAAAAGCATCGAGCTAAAGCGCCACTTTATTTATACGTGAGTGGATTTGAAATTAAACAAAAATTTTACCGACCGTCAATCATATTGACGTTGAGCCGTTAGATGGCAGCATTGCTGTTTTGTGTATATAATTTTAATAATTAATTAATTTGCGAAAACAATAGCAATAATAATTTTTTTAGTTGTGGATGCCGGTAGAGCAAGCAATTATCTATAAAATGATATATAATTTATGTGGATTAGTTGTGAGGTTTTTTCTAAAAAGGGAGAGTAACATCTTAACCTTAGCGTATTAATATATATGATGATGATGATGATGATGATGATGATAATTCTGATTTAACTTAAATTGTACGCAATCATTTTTGGGGTTCAAGGTTTCCTGTAGTAAAACAAGAAACCCATACAATTTCTTTATGTCTGTCGATCCGTCTGTCATAAGCTCAGAGTTTCTATGATTTTAGATTTACGTGAGTGAAACTTTGCAAGTAATTGCTTTATATGAAGATTTTAATTAATATTTAGCAAGATATTTTTTTTTCTTATAATAAAATAAAGTGAATGTTTTTTTCGCGTGGAATAGGTACCTTAGATACGTCTTTGTGTATGATGATTTGATATAATGATGATGAAATGTAATGATGATTTATTTACGATTTTTCATTTTTAAATCTCATTTGATTTTCAGTTGTGAGTTTGAAAATCCGTAATTTTCCATACACCGCCATTTGATTACTAGTATTTAAATAGAACTTTCAATTATAATGATATAGATTAATTAGAGCTGTTAATTTCAGAAGAAATAGACAACTCCATAACCCTACTTAGTGTGTATCACCACAAGAATTTTGTCAGTTTTAAAGCTATATGTAATATAACATAACATTCAAAATTAGGTTTTCACGCACAAAACAAACGTCTTAAAACTTGTCACACTTTTGTATATTGATGATTATAGAAAAAGTCTCGAGGAGCCTATGATAGGCCTGCTACTATCTTGAACAATAAAGTCGTTTTTTTGTTTTTTTCCTGAATTTAATAATAAAAACAACTGATCGTGGGGCAGTATTATTCAGAACTAAATCGAGGCCGTAAAATTTCTTACAAAAAAGACCGTATTGATTATTTTTGTATCCCTTAGACTTTGAGATAATCAGGCATCTATCTAAATATCAAAATACGACCAAAGTGACATGTAGGCAGTTAGAAATGGCGACGCCAGTTCATGTGAACATTACATTTAAACGAAACTTTGCCCTCAGTCACATAATCGCTTGTATGGGACCACAAATGTAATCTTGTCTTGACGCTTGGTTTATTTTAATAAATTTTTAATTAAATTTAAAAGAAAGCAAATTATCACATCAAATTACTCGTAAAAGTAATGAAAAAAGTAATTTTGAGCTCAATGTAATAAGAAATGGCAATTATAATAGATATAGTGACATTATATCACGTTAATATATCAATAACGATTGAAAATCGGTACAATTAAGTTAGCTTAATTGTCTCAATTTCAATCAGTTTGAATTTACGTTCTGTAATGGGTGGTGTGTCCATTAATTGTTTTATTTGACTGCCATTTGTTTTACATAAGCACACTAAAATGTCATCTTGTGTAATGTGAATGTGTATAAATTCTATCTTTGCTACTAGTAAGAGCGAGTTCTAAATTATTTTTCGTCAAATCTTTGTAGATTATTTTATGTATAATAATAAATTGGTAACTATATATACATATAATACAATAGTATAAATAGGTATAATAATAAATAGGTATTACCTATTTATTAATAATCAATATTAATGTATAATTCTAACATATTTTTAGAACAGGAGAGAAACAAAGATATATAAATATTTATAATAATCGGTAAAATTAAACGTGATGTAAATTTTTTTTTTCATATTTTCCCGCCTCCACTTTATTACCCTGTTATGCAATGATCGATTTATATAATATCTATTATGAAAAGGTTGAAATTAAAAACATAATTTATTTTAAAAAAACTTAAAAACTTTATAATATTACTCCCCGTCTACATACATAATATTCAGATTTGACCGTACGACATTTATTAAAAACCATCTCAGTTTGAGTTGTCATAATTAATTATCAACACTTTAAAATAGTGAAATAAACAATTACATCAAAAGTGAAAAAAACATTCAAACAAATTAAAAAGCATTTTAATGTAAACAAATCCTAAACACCTTTGCGGTGTATATGTTACTGATTTGCTCGGCCCGCGGCCGCGATCGAATTAAACAAAAACTAGCGTGACCCGTGCGAAGTCTTCGCATTATAAATTATTCAACTCAATTTAATAAATCAAAATTGATTGCAGGTATTCAATTCATTTCTAATTTTGCACACTGCTTATTACGTTTTTATTCCATTATGAAGCTCAGATGACAGATCAAACAAATATTTTACTAAAATTGCCATATAGAGGCGCAAGTATCAAAAGCATTGAGCTAAAGCGCCACTTTATGTATACGTGAGTGGATTTGAAATTAAACAAAAATTTTACCGACCGTCAATCATATTGACGTTGAGCCGTTAGATGGCAGCATTGCTGTTTTGTGTATATAATTTTAATAATTAATTAATTTGCAAAAACAATAGCAATAATACATTTTTTAGTTGTGGATGCCGGTAGAGCAAACAATTATCTATAAAATGATATATAATTTCTGTGGATTAGTTGTGAGGTTTTTTCTAAAAAGGGAGAGTAACATCTTAACCTTAGCATATTAATATATATGATGATGATATGATGATGATGATGATAGTTGAAATTACACAATCACAATGCAAACCATGTTCGAATAAATAAATCGAAATACGCTTTTTATTTCCACAGGAGACTCACGTGGTATTATGACCCTTATAACACTGGCATAAGAATTATTTCACTATTTGACTGTAATTAAGAAATAAAATTACTTTATGCCAAGGTGTCGTTGGTCTAGCGAATCCTTTGTGAAAATACATCGTGTTTGAAATTACAAACCACTTGGAACTAATTTTGTTAATTGATTTATTGTGTGCAGCTGGGAAACACCATCTAGCATGTGAGGATTCATGTAATGTAGAAAGGTGAAATCCACACTGTACATGCATATATGTCACATTTTTGCGATAATCGACTCTGTCAGGTACATATTGAAATAATATTTGGCCACATAAGAGAACAAGAGTTTTCAACAATAATTCAATCACAATACACTTCGAAATTTATACAATATGTTATTAAACCAAAATGGTTTAATAACATTTTGTATAACCTATATTATATTATGCTCTATGTTTTACCTTTAGAAAACAATTCACTTTTTAATTTCTTTTCCACTGCTTTAAAAACTAATCAAATATATTTTGAAAGAATAAATTTTAAATTGGTTTTGGAGGGCAATAAGACAATGTCAGGTAGTTTGTATATATTTTAAATAATTATCATCTGGAAGGTTAAAAATATAATAAACATTAGAAGTCACCAAATATAAGTATCGATTTTGTTGATTGTATTGTCTATTGAAAAGCAGTGGTATACACATACACACACATATATACATATGCATATGTATATATATATATATATATATATATATACATATATATATATATATATTTATATAATATATATATATGTGTGTGTAAATATATACATACATACGTAAGTACGGTACTGTGGCTAAGATTTTCAACAGATAAGGTACTGCTCTTTTCTTTAATCTGCGAAATTCTTTTGAAGTAATTACAAAGTCATTATCCTTAAAATAGCATTACTTCTTAATCTTTTGTAGTAAACATGGCTTGCGATAATTTAAAACACAATGGGTATGTAAGCATGGTTGCATTTCATATGCAGATTATGTTGAAAAAAATTATATGCGTTGGCTACATCTGATC
>JAYKKI010000001.1:75660000-75870000 GCA_039881145.1 Druceiella hillmani | reverse complement strand
TCATTTGTCATTAATTAAAATTATATAATGTAATTAAAATTATATTATGTACACAACACAAATATTTTATCTAACATACGATCAATAAAGTGTCGATTTCTGCACAAATAATTTATGAATAGAAACTTTGCATGTTCTGAACAGTCATCTGTAACCCGCAGACTTCGCCGATAACCAATTTCACCTAAAGGCACATTTGTTATTTAAATTACCTAAAAACCAAACAAACCTCGCCAGAATTAATTAACATTTGCCAATATAACGGTCTCGCCCTTGTCACCGCATCTGGCCGCGTCGGGCAATGCACACCATGCTGGATTAGACAGGCGACATGACGAGTCGCCCCCCGTAATCCCGGTAATTAATTCCCGATTGTGCTACGATCAAGTGTCATTCTAATGAGGGCCAGACGCTATTCGATTACCGCATTTTAATCACTGTTATTGCACGATCCGCAATCCTGAACAAGCCTATGGGTAACGTTAGACCGGTCGCCGATCACGTAGATTGGATAAGCTTATATCGGGGATAATATTACCGTTCGTATGTTATGATCACGTGTTTTGGGAAACATGATACGGACGACTGTCGTAATTTACACATGTTTTGATTTGTTGCGGTATCATTTATTTTATTTTGGTTGCCCAAAGGAAAAAAATCTTTGCAAATATTTGATATCAACACCAATATTATGAATGTTTCTTATTAACTTTATTTGGCTACAGATGTTTACGTGATCTGTATCTCATCGGATATCGTATAAATAAATTAGAACTCATCCGAATACAAAATATTTATAATGGAAGTATTATGATTTTCGGTAAATGCAATTATATTTTTGTTAAGATAAAACTTGTCAGTTTTGTTCAATATTCAAATTTACTTTCATGATCAAGTTTATACCAACAATAGATTTAAAGAATTAGTTCCGGAAAAACATTTTCAAAATAAAATGATGTTTTGTGAGGTTAAGGCAATAATATTCACTTACTATGTGAAAGTGTAAATATAAACACGTGCAAGCTTTTATTCCTAATGGGGTGATAATTTTAATTATGAAAAAGTGAAATATACCGAAATAAAAAAACACTCCTTTATATGACGTTTATGTGCACTAAGTTTCACGGAGCTGAGTTGAGTTGTTGAGGCGTCAAGGTGGCAAAAAAAAAGTAGAGTTAATTATGATTCATAGTAACGATATCGATTCGACATAAGAAACAAAATATTTGTGCTGATCTTGGAAAAGGCGGAAGTCGATTATATACAAGCATATACTTACGTTAAATAACTTTCCATTCAATCTCAGTTCACAAAAAAGAACCTCCAACAAAATAGTCATCTAATTTTTTCAGCAAATTTCCGTCTTACGATATTATATTTAATTTACATAAGTAATTAAAGACTTGTTAAAAATTTATGTAGCCAGTCCTCTTTGAATACACAAGATACTCATGAAGGGAAGAAATTCACAATAAAATTTAAAGACTGTTATAAAAAAATTATATCTATATTACAACTGGTTTTTCAATCCTGTGGTCTATTTTTCCTTCGCATTTCCATTTTACCCTTTGTATTATGTTCTTTCACAATTTCTCTTAACATGTTTAATCAGTTATAGCACTAATTGTTGTTATTGTTATTTTAGATTGGAAGGATTTTTTTCAGCTAGTTTGTTGAGAACATTTGCATGTTAAAGTCTAAATGTAAAAATCAATAAACTTATGAACTTATATTACTATCAGTTAATTAAAATAACAAAAAATTAAAAACCTTATTAGTACTGATAAGTCATACAAACCTTTAAATCCCAAATTAATCTTTAAAACCGAGAAAAGGCGTAAGATACACCTCTGAAAACATTTTTTTTTCAAATTTGTATGATTATAAATATGTTATTAAATAAATAAAACCTGTCAAGCATGAGTGAAACTCACACTGCCAGAGCTCCGTACACATTTAAGTTCTATTGTATACTGTATTTTTAACAGGCCTAAAATGGTGCAAATTTAAAAAATGATGGCATCTATAATAAACGCCACATTTTTCCGATAAACTTTACGTAGGTTTTTAAAAATCCTATTTTACATAATTTTAGGTTGAGTAGTTTGGGAAATGGAGGGGAAAGGAAATCTATTTTCCTCTATATTTTTGCTTATACCTCCGAAGATACGGCGCCTAAAATTCTTAAGAAAATATTTTTGAGACCCTTATAACTAGCTCTATCTTTAAAAAATTTAAGTAGTTAAATTGATTCCCTAAAATATCAATAGTATTACTTTTGGGCGTTAGTCAGTGTTGTGATATATGTCGGTTAATATGTTTTATAATTATGCCAAATTTCAAGTTTTTTTATGTCGAGCGGTTTTTGAGAAAAACGACTGTGACTGACAGACGTATATGTAAGTGATCTTTTAAGGCTTACATTTTTCCTTTTGTGCTACTGAACCCTAATATGACAAGATGTTAAAAACAATAAGCTCTATGGTAATATATTATATGAAAATAAGGAGAGAGAGTGCGCTAATGGTACCAAAATATCAATGCAAATATTATTATTAATGAAATTAACGTGAGTGAGAAATAAATACAAAGAAGCTTTTGCACTCATAATTTACTAACACAAGCTGAAAGCTTAAGCTGAGAGCACATCATTTCTACTTAAAATCCCGCAGCTCGAGTCTACAAAGTTTCGCCAGTATTCAGCGCGCGCACGAAGTCAGCCGGCTCAATATATCCGCCGGAAGTCGAAGGACAAATCCCCTGTATCCGGTGCCGACGCTGAAATATTGGATTATAGTAGATTCGAATTGAAAGTGAGTGACCACAGGCGACCGCAAAACAAATGCGAGACGGTGAAAGAGAGGAATTCATCGATGTCGCGACAAGTTCGCTTGTCGTCGATCGAAAGCTCCCGTTCGGTCGTTTCGCAGTTACTCGTATTTTTCACTTAACTTATCCGCAGACAGGTCCATTGTATGAGAATTATAAATGTGTCATACTTGGTATGAGTTTGCGGATTCTTGAAATATTCTTATTCGAATAGTATTAAATTTATTATGATATGATATTTAAAATGGATTCAGGCACTTGCAAAAATAATATTATATTCCGATCCGAAATAATTTTTTTGTCATTTACGTAAGGAAATAAAATTTACTTCCTTGAAGAAAGTTGCGCAAAGGATAACAATTTTATAAGCTAATCTAAATAATATAAAGATATTGAAAATTATGAAAACATACACCTGTTAAGTAGGAAATCGCACTATGAGGTTTTTATATAACAGGTACATTTAAAGCTTTAACTTTTAAGAGTATTATAGTATTTTTAATAAAGAATTTTTAAAAATTAAATCCTTTTTCTTTGTATAAGTGCCTCAAAAAATAGTAGGTCGTTTACATGTTTTCAAATTATTAAAGAAAGTTTATTGAAATAGTACTTTCTTATCGTTTGTTTTTTGCTTTTTCACATTTTTGAAATACGTGATAAAAGATGTGGGTGGAGCACACAGTACTACGCTTTGGAAATTAATTTATTGTGAATGAAAGGCCACGTAAAAAATATGAAAAATTAAACATTTTTGATTTTATTTACAGAAAACTTCACCAATATTAATCGTTACCCGATCATATTTCATGGGAAAAGTTACATACCCAATTCCACGTATGGGAAGTTAATTAAGAAAAACGAAAATATATTTTTTTCGTTATTGTTAAGTATTCACATAATATAACTTCGATTAATAAATATCAACCTGTAACAATGGGAATTATCACAAAGAAGAAAAAAATATATAAATTTCTAGAACAAATTGAATAATTTTTGAAATAACAAACATGTTTAATTATTATTTAACATCCGCAATGTATAATTAAAATAATTGAATTAACGAATATAGAACTTTCTAAAAGTATTTCGAATTTGAGCTTTCAAAAATGTTTAAATATATGTCTTGGTTTATATATATTTAACAAATCAATACGATCCCTGTATTACATTTGCTTTAAATTTGATGGACTTTTTTTCATTGTTTTAGCTATTAAAAAACTCACTTCTAATTTCGAATATTAGATATTATTGAAAATGTTTATCCTTATGAATGGTAAATCATTTAAAATTCTGCTTGTCGTTGAAGTCTTAATTTAATATTTTATATTAAATTAAGACTTCATCGAGTATCATATATAAAATACCGGTCCCGAGACCCAAACCCAATCGACCACCATGAAAGTCGTCAGACTGCCATTCATCGCATCACGCTACATACATCACCGAAAGGAGGGCAGGATTCGGCGCAAATGACGTCGGGAATCTTCTCGCACAATCGCATTACACTCGGGCGGCCGCTGGCGGGCGGCTCGCACCAAATTAAGACGATATCTCGAGACAAATGGTTCTCGCATTCGGCGAACCGCTTCGCTCGACAATAAGCTGCCCGTACGCAACGATTTGAAATTCCTGGAGACGTGCCAGTAATGATTTGAATTAAAAATAGACTGTATATATATATATATATATATATATATATATATATATATAATATATATATATATATATATATATATATATATATATATATATATATATATATATATTACGTTTGAGTTTTTTTCTATTTGATGACGTGCTTTTTTACCAGTTACTTAAATGGCAATAATTAAAAACGCAATTTAATTTAATATATTATAATTTTTTGGGTATTTAATGTATTATTACAAGATTGGGAATCTTTGTACGTAAAATGTTATTTTGATGTGGAAATGTTAGGATACAAGTTAACCTAATTCTTAAAAATCTCACTCACTGATTCTCAATATGATTTGTATCTGTTTTTTTTACAAATATGTAATAAATAAATAAATATAACAAATAAATAAATTTCTTCTATTATTGACGCTGATTATTATGATTTTTTAACGAATAATTGATTATTATAATTATTTAGCAATATTATATGTTTTATAATTTAATTTAATGTCTTTAAATTTTTTTCTACTTAATGTATTATACTAATGTTTACATACGTTTACGTACGTACGCAAAATTTTCTTTTGATATGGGAATGTCAGGATACGAGTTAACTTAATACCTAAAAATCTCATTCAATGTATCTCACTATGATCTATATATTTTTCCTTCATATGTAATATGAAAATCCATAATCATAAAAAGTTTGAATAATAAATAAGTAAACCCGCGAAAAGCGTTACAAATTTAATTTTTTTTCCGCGCAATCGAACCTGCCTATATGAAATACTATACTCAACTAATTGAATAATTTGATCATTTCAAAATATTATTTTTAAAATGATTTAGCAATGAGAGCGAAGGTTTGTTTTGTATCATATTGATCTATAATTTGGCTTATAGTGTAAGTCACTTGAGAAGACGTGAGAGGATAAATAAAATTTTAAAACCTAGGGTCAAAACATTTTGATATGTGATCATATTTAAATAGTGCTGATTTTAATTAAAATGCGAGTATACATTTTTAATACAAACTTTTTTAGAATGATTAAAAGGTTCATAATAAAAATTAAAACGACTTCGTAATTGGCATACATCATCACTTTCATTTTAAAACTAGCATGAAGATTCTTTGCTATAGCAATTTGGACTTTACTGTTAAATTAGGCTATCTGGGATCCTTTCTAACCACAAAGATGGACACGAACAAAAAGCTCAGGCAACTTAAATAGACAATGTGACCATTATTTGTCTAAATAAGGAGAGATTAAGATTCTTCTGGAAAAAATAGAAAACTAATCTACCACCAAATAAATTTGAGTTTAAGGTACAGTTTTGAAAAAAATCTGCTAGACGCAGAAAGAGAACAAAATAACTGAAAAAGGTGGAAGTATATGAGAGACTCAACGATTTATCAGTAAATAAGGAATAATTTATTATTTCAGATATCATGATCGTGAGGGAATCTAGAAATTAGTAAAATATTGGAATCATCATCATCATATATTAATACGCTAAGGTTAAGATGTTACACTCCCTTTCTAGAAAAAACCTCACAACTAATCCACATAAATTATATATCATTTTATAGATAATTGCTTGCTCTACCGGCATCCACAACAAAAAAATGTATTATTGCTATTGTTTTTGCAAGTTAATTAATTATTAAAATTATATACACAAAACAGCAATACTGCCATCTAACGGCTCAACGTCAATATGATTGACTTGTGTACGTACTTTTGTTTAATTTCAAATCCACTCACGTATAAATAAAGTGGCGCTTTAGCTCAATGCTTTTGATACGTGCGCCTCTATATGTCAATTTTAGTAAAATAGAATAAATAATGCGAAGACTTCGCACGGGTCACGCTAGTAATTTTTAATTATAAGCTCCAAATTGTTCCGTAGGGATAATTACACCTTCAATAAGCTCTAAATTGTTCACGTGGACGAAAATTTGTCAAAAATCAACGGTACGATCATCCCGAATCTTATCAGTAATAATCCACCATAGGACTTTACTAATGACCGTACTTGTCTAAAGTACCGTCTAAGAACTCTATTTATCTAATAAATGACCAGCAATCTATTATCAATGTCCCCACTAAGGTCTCTAGTGTAAGGAGGCCTATTTGGAGAAACATTGAGTCCTCGGCACATTTTCACTCCCGGGCGCTGTCCGATAAAAAGGATAATCTTGTATAATTGCTCTTCTAATAGAATAATGGCTTCGGTAATAAAACGGTAATATCGTACCGAATATTAACAATTTGTTATGTTTCATGTTAGTATTGCGTATTGCGCGTATGGCTGTGTTCAGAATGATAATTAATGATCGATACGTTATCGATAATTGATACTTATACAGGCAGCAATAGGGATAAGAAAATCCGTACTTTAAAAATAAAGTATTGTAATTTATTTTAGAAAAATGCACTTTATACTTCATGACATTTATTCACTCATTTTCCACCGTTTTCCGAAGTCGGCCATGCTATTTATGGAAACGAAACATCAACAAGGAATGAGCTAGAATTTCCAAACTTTATTTAGTGTAGATACATTTTATCGATAGACTTTAAAATATTGAAACGAGAGTATGTGAATTACATTCTCCATTTCATTAATAAATAATGTTAGAATAAGTAAGGAGTTTTTTATTGAGTATTTCCAATATTTTGCGCTTTATTTCCTGCCGAAGGGTTTATTTTTTACTTTGTATAAAGACAGTAGCAATACTCATTACAAAATATTTTTCTGTAAAATTATTAAATATTATCTTGATTTATCATATTAATCAGGATAATATTTATTCAATTTATAAAAAGGTATTTGGTTAATATCAAGAAGAAATTTCATTAAATTAAGAAGACATTTCATTTTTTTTATTAAACGATTTAGTTTTATTGATATAAGGTACTTATTAATGTTCTGAAATTTATAATTATGTCCTTAATTTTACACAATTAGTTGACAAAAGTCACAAAATGTGTAAAATCAATTGAACAAAATGCAAGGTAAATGGTACTATGGAGGTAAGTCAGAAATATTATAAAATATATTTTGATTGGACGTTAAATTTTCTAAAAATGGAAAACATCTCTTTAATATTATTTTCTTTCAGGAAGATTGAACCCGAAATGAAGTCAGAGTTGTAGGCAAATTTTTAAATACCAACCAGTCAATTTATATAAATGTAGAGCTATAATGAGTGAACAAAGGTTTTATTTACTTTTGAAATCTTCACCGACGGCTGGTACTAAAGTTATTAGCTCGACACAATTTTACCTCTCGCTAAAATATCGTAGCGCACAACTCGGCCCGGAAGCGACGCGGCGCGCGATCGCACGCCTTTCACGAGTAACATCGCCGTCTGTTTTCACGCAACATTTCACCCGGGCTTTTCCTCGCGTGGAGTTATTTTTCTTTTTTCATCGAATACAAATTAAAACAGTTTCGCTCGGCGTAGCTGGGCGGGAACAGCTGTACGTCGATTCGTTCACGGTTGGCGTGCTCGGGCGGCGAGCCTCTGTGGAGAGTTAATTTTTTTGGTTGTTCATTTGTTTTGTTCATCAACAAGACATTGTCTGTTCATTGGACTGTTGCAATGGTGCGGTGGCACGATGCGATTGGAATTGACTGAATCTTCGATTTCTCACGATTTAACTGTTGAATTTTCGCTTGAATATCTCGAGTATTATTTGCTAAAGAGTTGTATTTCATTATAGTCTGCGATACAAGAAAATACATTAAAAAATGCTGAAATTTTCGAACGCAACCTATTGTAGCACATTTAATCGACTGACTAAAAATTATTGTAATCTGACTATGTGAATTATAGGTAACTAATATTAGTATTCTTTGTACTTTTACTCAGTTCTTTTTAATTTTTATATCTAATTAGAAGCTATTTTACTGTAAACATTCAATTCGTGAATACCTCGTATATTATTCGTGCTAAATGCTATTAAATGTTTTGCTATTAAAAGTAAATAATTAAATAAATAATAATACACGTCACAATAAACATGTTAAAAAAGAGAAAAGTATTTGAACGAGATGAAATTAACGTGTTATTTTACAAAATTTAAGATGTAATTTTAGTTATAAGTATTGTTTGTGTATTTATATAAAAGTCAGTGCAAAAATTAGGATAATTTTTTAATTAATAGTCAACTATCTTTTTCATAATTTGCTGTCATACGAATATTGTGTAGTTTTAACATTGTAATATTTACAGTTTATGTGTTATTTAAGTTTTTAAATATCTCAATAATTGATTGGGTATCTCGGTCTAGGACTTTGGCATTTTGTGTAACAATATAAGCTCAGTTCACACGATTTATTTGAAACTGATTGAAAAATAAAAAGGAAATAAAACAAATTTTAATTTGATTTCCGATAATTCTGTTAAAGTCGCATAATTTATTTTAAAAATGTGGTTTAACAAAAACATGTCACATCCTAAACATGATATTTCACATAATACTTCATACAAAACGTAACTGAATGTAGGGGAAATTATACCATGTTCATTAAGCAAATTAAAATTATTAATTAATAATTTTTTTAGAATAAGATTATTGAATACATGAAATGTTTAGTGAAGTACATAAATAAGACATCAAGAGATATGATACGAGACTATAGGAAATAGAACTATAGTACTGCACAATCAAAAATATTGTATTGAAACGGTTTAGATCCATGAATGCAAACAATAGTTTGCTAATAAAAAGTAAATGTTAGTATATACTTCAAATCTTAACGTCCAGGTGTTTCGGTACTATAATACTAGACGATAAGTATATAATGTACATATACACACACAAATATATATATATATATATATATATATATATATATATATATACACACATGTGTGTGTGCATGTACACAGGCAATATGAACTATGTCACTATCGACAGTGTGAAGAAGTATGTACCTATTGGGAAGAGGATTAGAAAGTCTAATAACAACCAGATTAAGTGACGCAGGTCACCTACTCCAGACTTGATTTTAGCAATCTGATCTGTCAAATAACGCAATAGAAAACAATAGAACAGTTGTAATTTTATAGTCACTTACAAATTCTATAATCTGCTATATATAATCTAATAAATATTTTTATAGTCACTTACAAATTCTATAATCTGCTATATATAATCTAATAATATAGTATAAAGCTGCAAACTATACCAAATACATATGGAAAAAATCCGCTTTTTGACCAGATCTTCGGTACCGCTTAAACATAGTTTAAGACATATAGGCTTTCGAGCAGAGTACAATTTTTTGAGTCCTCATTATGTACATACTGACAAGTACTTATGAAACTACACTATACACTCTCCGAAAATTCAGAAGTCGATTTATCAACCATTTTATTCCAAAATACGTTATCTTCTCTGATTTTCATGCACTCTCTACCGGAAGCTGACGCATACTTCCAGCTTTTTGAAAAAGGTAAAAAACATTTCAGGTAATTATTAATATTTAAAAATGAGAAGAAGTTATCATTATTATTATGGTTATAATCACAATTATATCATTTTCAATAACGTAAAAAAGAAGAGAGAAGTCCAGAAAATAAATTTTCATTTACTGACACACATCGGTGGAAAAATTCCATTTTCTGACGTAATGGTCACAGTACAAGGTTTTTTAAATGACTGCTTATGACAATTAAATTATAAGGTTGGCAATAACTTGCAAATATATTTCTGTTTATTCAAATTCACGCAAAGTAAAAAAGATTCAATCACATTCGTCAAGAAGACGACCTGTAGTGTTTTATTCATACTTATACACGTAGACATGTGGCTATATGGAAAAATACTATGCACCTATTAAACATTTCTGTTAATCAATTAATTAGGCGTGTTCCTTCTTCACGGATTCTCATTTTTACAAATACGAAAACGAAGTTCCATGGAAATCTCGGTCCGGACTTCAGTCTTTCAGCAACCCTTGGTCAAAATGAAACATTCTTCGGCTACGCTTCCCACATAGCCTTTCTTGTAATGCATAATGTTCATACCGTCAATTAATTGTTTAATTATTTCAATACGTAAACACAGAACTTCAAAGTAAATGAAAATACCTAATTTAATTTTTCAATTAATTATAGAATAATCGAAAAACTCGTTTTAAATTGCCAAACATTGGTTTTATAACGCGAGTGATTCTAAAATTGGAGACCTGTATCAATTTTCGCATTTGATTGAAGTTCAATGCGGCCCCTTTTTCATTATTTTCGCCTCATTCGATCTCCAATTCGTTTTCTTTTTCATTTCCACGGTTTCAATAGCGTGACATCGATTTTAATTATAATTTTTATTGTCCTGTTGAAATAATACCTTTTTAATGTTGGTTTATTATTTCATAATTTTCCGCCTGCGACATTTGTTTTTGGTGGTTTATTTTTACAAATTATCTTTCAGAATTTTTAGTTACTCACTAGTTTTAATTAATTGTATACTACGATAAAGATAAGTCGTTTAGCTAAGAACAGTTTTCCGTAAACAATACTTAATCGCACCTACACTATCGTACCTGTTTTCAACTCAAACGATCGTATTTATTTTTATAAATATATTATTTATGTACGTACACTTTGTTTAATTACTATTATGTATGTACGTATACTAACAAAAAATCTTGAATTTCATGTCAATTTTGAACAGCATAAAAGACTATCTAGGAATAGCGAGTGGATTATATTTAGTGTACATATTCTTACATAAATGACTAATTTCTAAGAAAACTCGAACACTATTTTTATGAGGGAAAAGTAATTAATAATCTTTTTGTGAATTTACATAGTAGTGACTGTTTGTGTATTTCCGTAACTAGTAAACTATTAGAATAAAATTAGTCATTGTAAAATCATGTACCACTATTTCTTCTGATAGCGGCAGTATCGAGTACAAGCGACACGCTGCCCATAAGGTCGAAGTGCTTTAGGTTTATTTTTTATTACACAACTGTGCTAATAGGAATGTATTTT
This sequence comes from Druceiella hillmani, assembly GCA_039881145.1. Lineage (NCBI taxonomy): Eukaryota > Metazoa > Arthropoda > Insecta > Lepidoptera > Hepialidae > Druceiella > Druceiella hillmani. The sequence continues at coordinate 75,858,521 of JAYKKI010000001.1, read as the reverse complement.
GTTTAGGATAATGTTTGTATGTACATTAATGAAAACGGTTTATTTACTCTCTTAGAAGCCAAACGGCAGACGATACTTTGACAAGATTTATTAAATTTGTTAAGCAGTTTAGGCGCGAATGAGTAACAATTGATAAAATTTGTGAAAAGTTATTTAGCCGTTCAGGCGAGATCGAGTAATAATTGCTAAGATCTGAAAATGTTTTAGTCCTTTAGGCATGATAGAGTAGTTGCTGGCAAGATTCATACAAATTTATTAAACCCTTTAGGCGTGACTGAATATCAAACATCCAAATAGACCTTGCACGGTGTTAGAACTCCATATTAGTAATCCAGCTACGGGTAATCGTATTTGTGTTACTCTTCCATACAAATTATACGCCTATATTTTATAACGAAAAAAATTACTAACAAACCAACCTTCGGATTTACAGTTTAAGCAGGAATTTTAAATTAGTAAATCACAAAAAATATTTTTGGGATTTAAACAGGGCTTGAAAGCATTTTTTTTGGTACGATTCAAAAACTACAAACACGTAAAAAAGTACAACAAACACTGATCGTAATTTTGATCCTCTTAATGTTCAGTATGTCGCTCCATCACCTCTTCTTCCTATCAAATCCTATTCAGATATTACGTATTATTGTGAGTATATAAATTTATAAATCATTTTTTCTACGAATTTATCAACATACTTCACGAAAGACTATCGACATAAAGTGTATAACTTAACCGAGGCAACTATTATTGTTAAGGCGATTTACGACAGGTTGGAACGCGCTCAGAACCCTTGCATAAATCGCGGCGCCATTCTATCAGTCGAAGCGGATAAAGCCATTTATCTCAAAGGAACTAATAGGTTCGTAATAGGAAAATACGTTCGCAGCATCTCGCCTGCTCCGGAGAGCGACAGTCTTCGTTTTCTCGCCATTTGTTTCAGAGGCGGCTGCCTGGCTATAATGATTTTCTCGAAGACGCTGAGTGTTGTAACAGATCGTCCAAGTTTACATGTTACAGATACCTGTTAATCCTTGTCAAATGCACGACAATGAGTAAAATTTCACAATATAAAAGAGAAATGAAAGGTTTAGTTGGTCACGAAGTGCGTGCATGCAAAATTTGGTTAAACTAAGAAAATTATAAAAAGGAAAGATGTATGTAAAGATTTCCAATTTTGAAGGGAAGCGAAGGTGGAATCCAAAAACCGAAGCTATGCAGATACAAATAATTACTTTTATTAAAGTTAACATAATTTATAAATTTCCATAACCAAAAAAACGCAACTCCCACAATTTCGTCACATATCACAGTCGTATGTCACAGTGCTATAACTCTTTCAATTTATGATAGATTGCAATAGAGTTTTACAGGAAGATCTAGTTCAATTACGTAACGATCGCTTGTAATCTATTCGATGGAAATTGTAAAACCTGTTTTTAAATATATTAATGATAAAAGCGTTTCAGGACTAAAAGCGTTTTAATGAGTTTGAGTTAGTGGAAAAGGATTATGATATACTTGCGATTAACCACTGAACAAATAAAACATACGCAATGTAGTAGAGATATTTCTATAATTACATAAAACATGTAGCTTTTGCTTACGCTTCTTGATAAGTCAAATATTTAATAATATATTTAAGTGTCCGTCCCCGCTAATTCCAGAAATCAACCGTTTTACCTGTAACCCACCTGTTACCCACGCTTCGTACATTTCCATTTATATTTGTAAACGAAGGTAACATTGTATGGATAGCTTATGAATTTATATTCTTATATCCACTTTTACTCTGTCAAAAGTTTCAAAAATAAAATTAAGAGCAAAAGGTGATGAAAGGAGTGAAAAAGACAAAGAGAAAACAAATTATATTGATATATTATTCATACAGACTACTTTAAAATTACATATTTCATTTATGGATATATGGAAACAAATTCCTTTCGTATTCTCCATATTTGTAAGTATAAACGTCATTTCTCGTCATTCGTCATTCACAGCAAAATGGTATTAAGCTCATGCCTCATTCTCCTCATTCACGTCACTTTATTTCTCGTATCCGATATTTCTTTTATTTATTTATCACCGTATTTGCACGGTGCACATTGCGAGTGATAATTAACTCAAAATAGGTACCTAGATATTTGCAATAAATAACTAAGTTTCTTATGTTTCAAGTCGGTACCAACACTGTCGACCAACTTAAAAAAGTTATAATTTAATTTAATTTATAATGTAAATTTAAAATTTTAACTGCTAATGTCCTTACAATATTAAATAAATTCATAAAGGGCGTATTTATAATATAAAAATTTGCATTTGTTTAATTTGATGGGCGGTATTGGCACCAACTTCAAAAATTAGTTATTTATTGCAAATATAACCTATTTTGAGTTAATTATTTTTTTACTTTTTAGTGCCTACTTTTTTGAAGTCGGTTTTCTAAAAGATCTTTTATTTTAGTATTTTTAGTCATTAATATATTAATATTAGTTATAACAATTATTTCCTTTCTCAAAAAATTGGATATTTACTAAACGTCCGGGCAAAAGTTAGTATATGAATAATTTCCTCTTTATCAAAAGTTGATTATCAATATTACATAGAAATAAAGCGATAGTAGTAGCCACCAATGTATATATGTTAGCTATTGAGGAGTTCCGTTTTCCATATCCAAAATCCAATATCAAAATTTTGCAAAGTGATAACTAAAGCAACAATTAGCCAGTAGCATATATATCGAATCACGATCTATTTACTACCATCTGTTTAGGAGTTACATTATTCTTATTCAGAACTCATCATCACACACTGACCTGGTCGATAGTGTAGTTATTTTGCAAAGTGAAAATTACCAATAGTAAATATTTTGAATTACCTTTGATTTACTACCATCCGATAAGCAATTTCATTGATCATCTCCAGAACGCATCATCAGACTCTGACATGATTGATAATACAGTTATTTTGCAAAGTAACAACTGCCGGTAGTAATTATCATGAATTATTTCCAATTTACTGCCATCCTTTAAGAAGTTCCGTTTTTCATCTCCACAACTCTTTTTCATCTCCAAGTGTAGTTATTTTGCAAAGTAGCAACTACTAATAGCAAATATCTTTAATCACGGTTGATTTACTAATATCCGTTAAGGAGTTCCATTGATCATATCCATAATTTATCATCAGACCCTGACCTGGTAAGTGGTGTAGTTATTTTGCAAAATAACAACTACCCGTAGCAAATATCTTGAATCATATTTGATTTCCTGCCATTCGTTAAGGAATTCCATCGCTCATCATATTTATATAGGACCACACCTATGGCACTTTCTTTCAAATAAAAACAAATAAAAAAGAATCATCAAAATCGGTTGACTAGATAATGATTCCGACGGATTGAGAATCTCCTCCTTTTTTGAAGTCTGTTAAAAACGACTTTTGTCGTTGTGATTATTAAATACTTTTGATTTTTTTCTGGTTATTTATTATCACCGTATTTATTAGTTTAACAATGAATTTAGCTTATAATATATTTATATCGTGGTATAACGTCTGACGTATGATCAGAGTTAACCCTGCTCGTGACAAACCAAAACTAGTGCAGAATTACTGAAACATAATGATGCCCATATTTTGTTAGAACCTTAGTCTTCTAATGGTGGAAAACAATATTTATATCATATGAATTTAAGTTTTATTTTGTTTTCGTCTGTAGGAACAATACACGTCCTTTTTCATAAATGGCGAAAATACACGGCTGAATAAAGAACCGTTAACCTACTATACTAAAATTTAAAACTTACATAACTAAGCTGTCATTAATTGTGATAATATATATGTCAATATTAAGCACTAAACAATTTAGCAAGTGTTGTACTATAAGCAATAACTAAAAGTTCCTTGAAAATCATCACTTAAATAAAATCATTTAATTATTACAAGCCTGTGTATGATGTTTACCAGAAAGAAATCTTAACTATAACATTGCGACTGACACACGTAGAAAGAAATTATATTAGTATAAGTCCATTTTGTTTCTGTAGTATTTTTAAAATCAATACCGTTATTATTTAAGAAGTAATTTTGTCTTTTGTTTATTTTGTTTACAGTAATACATTTCTGCATACACATCCAGCTCTCATTCTAAGTAATAACTCAACCATTTTTGAGATAGGGAACAACGGAATTTCTGTGAATTCTTTAAATATCTTTAATCAGAAAATTTCTAATATTTTACTCGATGAGCTCTTTACATTTTAAAAGTTGGTGCAACTATATTATAAAAACTAAGAAAAATATTGTTTTATCGCACACATTTCTCGAGAAAAGACATTCTTAATGCCATTCGTCCTTATGGATATGCAGCAAAGATTTTTATTTATTTATACTAAATATCTTAATCGTTTTAGTCTCAAGATAGTTGTAGCAGAGATATGGACCAAACATAAGGATTTAGTTTCTTAAAGGCCCGTGAATTATGTTAAAAATTCATTGGATTCTATGAAAAATCTGATTTAAAATGAGATGTTAGAGAAAATTATATTATATTTCACAACCATTTTTTTATACTACTAAATCCAAAAGAAAATTCTTCCCAAGGACATCTGCAAAAAATTTAATAAGAAAAACTTGTAGTCTTTTTTCTATGGCGCCTAGAAAAAAAATTAGAGAAAAATAAATTAGCGACGGGAAATAGTATGGTTATCGCAGAATTTTGCTTTTCGAAATTTCAGGAACGGTTACACTGTAACGGTAATACTGTGGTTTACAGAGTTGATTACTTCTAATTAATTGAAGTAAATTGTCGCAAAAGGCGGCCTGTGACTGAGCAAAAGTTTTATAATAGTTCTCCAGGTAACCGCCTAAAGAATAGTCGCAAAATTATGTCAAACATTATTGACATTCAAAAAAATTTACTAATTTTTTTAAACTTTCTCGTACAGTTTACGTGTGACGTATTGACTGATGTATTATTTCGTATTAATGGATATATTATGTATTATTTTATTGTATTCCTTTAAGTATTATGCAAAGTAAAATCTTGTAGATAGTGGTTAACAAAAGAAATAATAAAAAAGTACCAAGCCTATTTTAATACAATAATCTTGGTACAATAATAATAGTATGGCATCCGATTACATTGAAATATTCGATGCCGTCTACGATCTTGCAAGCGATCAGTCCACCGCGCCATCTATCGTTGACATTTACGTTGAAATAAATAATTCAAAATCAGTGATGGGGCATGAATATATGGCACATATATATATTGTTTGAAATTTTACGGATGAAATCAGATATGAATAAATTTATAAAATGTTGCTACTGTTAAAGATTTTTGGAGTCAATGCCAAATAGAATGTGGCATTCATGTTTCTGTGTGTTATATACACATGTACGTGAGAGCTACATAGAGAGGCGTTGATACTTGGCAAGTATCTAAGCATCACTTTGATATATTATGAGTAAATTTCGAGTCCCTATTTTAATTTGTTAAAAATAAAAAGCTTGTTTAACACTCAACGGCAGAAGAATGGACGGAAAGTCTAACGTTCACACGGGCAGAAGAAGGATAGACGATACTCTCACTACAATATGGTTCTCTCTATTTTTTTCGGGCTCTTAAAATGTGTTAAACCCATTTTAGTGATGAAAGTCAAATATATTTTCAATTAAAAACTAACAGTTGACTTTTAGATACAACCAGATCGTTGATACCAGATTATTTTAGTTTTTGTCATAAAACATTTATTTACTCATTATCTAATACTTAATGCAATTACAATTGACACCAAGATACGAAACAGTACGAAACGACGAAAATACTCCGACTTGTAGATAAAAACAACAACCTTCCCATATCACATGTTTACGCCGCTTTTAATCAACGCAATAAATTTTACGATTTCACGACCCGCGAGCTCCGACTTAATAAATTAAGACAAGTTCGGCTACATAATTTAAGGCTAAAATAAACAAGTTAAAGTTGAACCGGAAACAATAATAAATAGTTAAAGCGACCTTCGTTATTCACAACACATACCGGCCCAAAGAGCTTCCTAACCGCAAAGTTCCGCACGAATGCCCTCCGAGCGAGTTCCTTATTTCAAAGGCAGGGGTGGGAAGCCTCCGATCGCAGTCGCGTTTGCGTGCCTAATGTGTAAATAATAACAGCCGGATTCCACTTCGAACTTCGACGCTATTGTTGGGCGGTGTGTTTGAAAAGATTTTGAATTTTTAAATACAATACGAATGCTTTTTGAAGGATTGCTCGCGCGTAAGTAAAGAGATTTTCCGCGCGCCAGCCGAAGTACGGTGTTCTGTAAGTGTTTATAAATTGTGAGTTTTATATAGGCACATAAAATAGGAAACGTTTTTCTGTTGTAACTGTTATAATATTCTTTGATGTTATTATATGAATAATTTCAGTGTTTATTCTAATTTTAATCTAACTAAATTTCTTGAGTAAACTAAATTTTTCCCGCGGTTTTACTCGCATGGCGTTATAAAAAGTAAAAAAAAAATGTTTTTTCAAAGATGTAAATATAAATTAAATCAGGCCATTTATGTACTTAATAAGTAAGTATTCTTTTGAACATTTTTTTCATTTATCGAACTTCACCTTTAGTATTTGTAGTGAAGTAGTCTGGACTAAAATACCGTGCAATGATTAACCACTGAATTTGGTATGCTAAGCGGAACATGTTCAACTACTTTTTAAAATTAAATTAATAGTGGCCCATTGCGTTTTTTGTAAGCGGACGTAATTTTTTAGCGTTTATATTAACAATTCTGCTCTTATAAATAATTGCATAATTATATATAGCCTATATTTGAATCTAGGATAAATATTATTGACAACCAATAATTATGGCATGCTAAGCGGAACATGTCCAAATAATTCTAAAAATTAAATTAATAGCAGCGCATTGAGTTTTTCGTAAGTGGACGTATTTTTTTTAGCTTTTATGGTAATAGTTTTGCTTTTAAAAATAATTGCATAATTATGTACGAGTATAGTCTATACACGAACCTAGAATTTACATATATTATCCTTCTGCAAAATTTCATTTCAATCCCTTAGGGTGTTATGCTTGATATTAACACTTTGTATATATCTACCGTAAAACGAGATAAATATCCTTTTTAGTTTTAGTTTAGTATTCTAGTTTCACATTCGAGTATTTAAAGCTTTTAGAAATGTGGAAAGTTAGAATTAGGTTTAGGTTTAACTGGGAAAAATTAAAATCATGCTAACTTTGTTAAATTAATGAGCAAATTAAATTATTTTGTTCCACTTACTCTTCAGCCTTTAATATTGATCTTAAGTTCAAACTTTAATTTCATCTAGGATTTTTTCTTTATTAAAACAAGTGTTATAGCACAGGGTTATTGTTTCTACGAGATAATTAAATGTACGTACACGGGAGCTGGAACAATAACCTATTATTTAGAGTATAAGGTATATTTGCCGTATCTTAAAAAATTAAACCAAAAGATTCGATTCAGTCACGAAATTATACGGTTAAAAGTGAATAAGTATCGATTTCAGATCACTTGTTCAGAGAATTTACGTCAGAAATAATGATAATGATTAAATGTTTTCGATGTACCAATTAAACTTTAATTAGATCGGACGAGTTTATAAAGCAAGAAATCAAGAATATGTGTTTACAGCAATCTGACAGATAATGTCCCGTTTAAGAATTAAATAAGATTCCTAATCTCTTCATATATTTTGTTCAACAATGAATTTGGAAAATTTACTAAAAATATAACAGCATATCATACCTTCAAGAAGTTATACATTTAGATATCAATCAGAGGATAAATCGAACTATACTCTCTTCACTAGGAAATTAAAATTGGAGAATCTCCTCTTTACATAGAGGATTCGGCTTTAAGAAACTTATAAAGTTTCATACTTTTATTTATTTCATGTCTAAACTCAATTCCAAAAATATCACAATATCAAAAATTGGATATTTTCGAAAAAAAATTATTGTTTTTGTGAATCAAAGAAATTAATTCAAAATTAATTTTTTTCACCAAATAGACCTTAAAAGAACCATTTCTAACAAACTGTATCAGAATTATTCGTTCGCACAAATTGTGAGAAATTTCAATTAAAAAAAACTGAATATATGAAAAAATATGAACGCCTGAATGGTCTTCAGAGGCACACTATTTTAGGCTGTCAAGATTTTGATGATGATAATTTTTAGTATTAAAGTTTCGGCCTAGGTGAAATCGAAAATAAAAATTTCGTTACTAAGTAAGAAAAATTCAATTACTGTTCATCATATCATCAATTCACTTCACTTTTAAAAAAATGGCTGAAACTATCCTTATGTATTTTCCATTATTAGTGCCTTTCGATCAAAAAATAATGAAATGATTTTCCATTACGTACATATATAAACCAGATTCGCTTATACAATATATTACTATTAAGAATACACTTAGGATTGGATATGATTATTATTTGTCTCGTTTTAAAATCAATACAAACATTTCTTAGAATCTGGTTTGTTTATACTGGATTCTAGTAAATATTTGGATGTCGAAGTGTAACAAATGTAACGTGTAGCGGGCTGATTTCAATTTAATTACAGTGTTCGTTTGGTCGTCTATCGATTATAGCACGTGATGGGACAATATATCTAATAAAGATAATAGATTTCCAAAACTGTATAGCCAAATGTATGTTTAATGAAATAAAAGATATACATATATGACAGAATTAAGAACAAAAAAAAAACAAAAAATTTAAAAACCACATTGTTTTTGAATAGATGTAGCCTATTAAAAAGAAAATATATTTTTTCTATATTATAGTCTAGCAGGTAGAAGTACGTAAGTCCCTAAATCAATATATTTGATATATATAATACTCGGACTTAGAATATAAAACATATACGAAGATTAAAAATAAGATCTGTGTGAGATGACATTGTGTGAGAAACTTAAATGATAAAAGCATTAAATACAAACAAAATATATTAACATAAATTCGAAAACAATAATCCCATTGACGTCTTAATTTCAACTTTATAAACTCGAATCACATCGATGCTGTGTACAAATTTACGGATTCTGGAAGTAAAAACCATTAAAAAGAAAGACCTTTTGCCAAAACTAATTAAAATAAACAACTCGCCCGACACGGCCTCGGAGACGGCGTCCAAAGCTAAATTGAGCCAAATCTAAATCCGGGCCTTAATCCACCTACAGGATGCGGCCAACGAAATTAATTTATTAACTAAGTTGCTTTTTTCCCAGCATCGCTCTAATTGCTATTTAATTCTTGTATCGTCTAAGCTAGGGTTTTCACAATACCTGACCGAAATCGATCCTGGGATATAGAATACTTGTTTTATAATTAGTATGGTAATTTTAAACATTGATAATTTATAATTCAATTATAAATATATATATATATATATATATATATATATGTTTTTATATTAATTATATACTTTAGCTAATATTGAGTGGTGACGCGCCGCTTTTGTAAAAGTATGTCTAATATCATATTTATATACTCACAGAAGGCATTCTTTAAATGACATTAAAAAGGTTCAATAAAATTGATTTAATATTTGTATAGTCTATGCAAAGGGACAAGTAGACAACTTATTGAAATGTAACTTCATGGAAGGAGATATATTGAGATATTTTAAAGTCAAAATAAATATAAGATAGTATCAACGTCGTTTTACAATAAAAATAGTGAACTTATAGCAATATTTAAGTGTTTAACGGTTACTTATTTCGTCCAATATGACGTATGTTCTGAACTATAACAAGGGGCAAATTGCATTAAGTAGTGATAATTACAGGCAACCAATTTCAGTGATAAACGGATTCATTGAATAAAAAGTTATGAATAATCGTGTAATTTGTTTGATACAATATAAATATTGAGACTTATAAACATTTATCTAATGCCAGGAGTATTAGATCAACCTTTATAAATGTTCTGACTAGTGATTAAGACTATCGCAAATCTAGCATAAATTAAATTATTTTCTCAGGCATTTTTAACCATCGTTTAGAAATTAATACAAGCAAATATTGACGTTATAAACGAACCAATCTGCCTCTAACAGAACTTAGAAGATACGACCGTAAGTTGAAGACAGAGTCCCAACGGGCAACCCTGGCGTATACTGTTCGCTACCGGGGATTAGCCCTGCTATACCAAGCCATGTTCGTTCCATTCATACTAATACCGGCCAGATTACCTCAACATTCTCTTTGCAAATTGTGTGTTGTAATTGAATTACACAATACGAGGCGGTACAGAGAAAGGCGAGACTGCGGCGGTCCTGATTTATGGTTTACGGGAAGCAAGTCGCGCAAGGAAAGTTTGCGGAGCGTTATTATATAACTTTTATTATCCAGGATTACGTGAAGAATTGTGGCCTCAAAAGGTAGATGGAAAGTTTGAGGAAGAATATGAGAAAAAATATTTATAGTCTCGCGAATAAGTTTTGTTCCCATGCGAATTAAGTTAAGTGTGTATACAACTGCACAATCAATATTTCGCGAAACGTATCCGATACCGGGACCCTTCCACGAATCTAACATCCATTTGAATTTCATATAAAAATGATTAAATGACATATGTCCTCATAAATTCAACATAACATCTGAAATATCAATTTGTTTCAGATTGGTAGGAAAAGTAACTGGACGTTCTTTTCATAATCAGGCGTTTTTTGTAACATTAATTTATACCAGCTGTGAGTTCGTTCGCGTAAATTCAGAATAAGAAAAGTTATTAGAATTTTTTTTTCTCTCTCATCTGTTGCTCTTAGGTATAAACTATTACGATACCACAGCTCATCAAAACCCGTATACCAATTTTTTTTCAAAATCAGTAGATTTGGCGTGATTGACGAACAAATTAACATACAGACAAAAATTCTAAAAAACAGGTTTTCTGGCTATCATTCTATTCTTTACCATTCTTCGCGCTAAATCAATCCCTATTTTTAAAGTATTTTTCATGTACGTAATTTAATCTGATACAATTTTATGATAGATTAGAAATAGTGCATATATAAAAGGTCCTTAATGCACGGAATCTGTAATAACTTCCAATTTTTATTTAGACTTATAATTAATAAGTAAAGTCATAAAACAAACATTGAGACAGGATATTTTTCTTAAAAGGTGGTAAACATAATGACATTTATATCAATAAAAATTAAGATGTTAAGATAAAATTTAATTTAATGAAAATGGGTTGAAAATAGGGATGTAATCCAGGCCACGTTCATAAAGCGATCGTCATAAAATGCGAGCAACGTCCTACTGTTTTCGCTCCAGATTCCTATGTGCTGGGAAAGTATATTACGCAATGGCTAGACGTGAAAATAAGAGAAGCGAGAAGCATATAACTGTATACAGAAATACAAATATTATTACACTATACAGGTCCTTTTAGATCCTAAAACTAGCAAGCAAAAAAGTTAAGTGCTAATAAAAATTTCCAAATCAAATACACATCCACGTTTCTAACTCAAAGAGTCAAAGTGAAAAGATAAGGCTACGGTTATATTAAATAGGTTGAATATTATTTGTTTATTCACCGTATATATAGATACTAAATTAATATTTCGAAAAGTAACTATTTTGTTCAGCTGCTCTTTCATTAAGCTTCGATCTTTGTCACATATGTTGCCTTTTCGTCTATTCGATTTATGTACATACGCCCAATAGTACATAATTGGGAAATTAGGTGAATCCGACTAGAATTACAGATTATAGATCCTGAAAGCATCACCTATGTTTTGCGTCATTTGTTATTAAAGTAGATTCTGATGGAATTTATTCTCCTTAGCTTTACAGTCTAATCATTATAAACGAATATTTAACAAAAGTTGTAAAGAGTGTGTAACACTAGATTTCCTAAGCTTAGATATAAAAAGTAACCTTCTCGTTGTACACTGATTTAGCGAAAAACAGTAGCAAGTTCCATCATCCAGGGCTCACTGGAAGTTAAATATAGATTAAATTTTAAAACATATTCCCACGATACATGTACCGGAAATAATTTCCTAGATATTTCATTCTACATATGTATGCTAGCCAGCCACTCCAGAAGATGTAAATTTCTTGCGAAATAGTTTAACGATTTGGAAATATAAAGCTTTCTTGTTTAATAAATATGATTTAATTCGTTTATAGTTGAAATAATCCAACCATAAGCCCTTATTTGATAGACATGTATCTTTTTATTGTTACTGTAATCTATTGATATTGAATTATTATATTTTTTGTTTACATGAACGTATATATATATATATATATATATATATATATATATATATGGGTGTTTATATCTAAAAATCTGCAAGTTATCAGCATATGAGGCGGAGCTAATTGTGAATTTCATCTTCTACCCACAGCTGTTTTCCGTCTCTAATACGATGTTGTAAGCATGTTGGTAATACTTCGCGTGCAGCGAAAGGTAAGTTAATAAATCGAAAGCAGGTAGTGTCGGACATCGGAGGAAGAGGCCACAGGTTATATATTTTCGCCAAGAGGATAAAGTGTCTAACGCGAGTTTAGAGATTGCGCCACTATATGGGCCTCTAAGCGCTACTGCGGTCACCGGCGCACCTCTAATGAACCTCTATAAATCTAATTTCAGTGTAGCCAAGTGGCCAACAGAGGGAAACATATTGCGGAACGTGAAATATGCTTCATCCGGCGGAAGTAGGCTGCGTTTCCGTGAGTCGTGTGACTAGGGCGGCAAGAAAAACTATTTGTTCAACATATAGTTAAGTTGCGTAATCGAATCTGCCTGATGTTTTCTTTTTTATTGTCATGGAAGCATCCATCGACTAAAACATTAGCTACTGAATGATCTCATCTTCAAAGTTGAAACGGATTAGATCATAATAAATCATTCGGACCAATAAATAATAACGTAAATCGAATAAACATTGTACAATGAAGAAAATATTTCTTGAACTAAAGAAGTTTTAGTCACACTTTTACTTACAAAAACTTTTTATTATTTTATTTTATTTAAAACTTTTTATTATTTTATTTTATATCAACATTTTTATTATTTTATTTTATTTTATAAAATCTAATTATTAAACAACAAAAATATACATGCAGCACATACTTGTATAAAATTATCCACGCGGTTTGGAAATCTAATACATTTACAATTTACAATGATTCACATTTATTTAATGGAGTATTTATAAATGAAAACAGATTTGCTATTTTTACGCTTTTTATATCCTTTGCATAAAAATAATATGTTTCTACCTGTCAACTTATCTTTGTATGTTTAATGAAAAGGTTCAGATATTAATAATTTTATTATCTCTGTATCATCAGGTTATTTCCCATTTAGATAACGGTGACATTTTATATTAATGAAGTATTATGTACAACACTTCTTACAGTTAATACATATATTATAACGTTATATATATATATATATATATATGTATATGTATATGTATATGTATATGTATATGTATATGTATATGTATATGTATATGTATATGTATATGTATATGTATATGTATATGTATATGTATATGTATATGTATATGTATATGTATATGTATATGTATATGTATATGTATATGTATATGTATATGTATATGTATATGTATATGTATATGTATATGTATATGTATATGTATATGTATATGTATATGTATATGTATATGTATATGTATATGTATATGTATATGTATATGTATATGTATATGTATATGTATATGTATATGTATATGTATATGTATATGTATATGTATATGTATATGTATATGTATATGTATATATAAATAGAAACGACTTGCTATTGAGATTTTTTATCATTATTAACAACGCGTATGAAGTTGCCATCAACTGCGCTTAGGTTGACTGTAATCCCACTAAAAAGGGACAAATGCAAATCATCCCACTTGATTTGACGTTGACCTCAATCGTGGTATTTTAATACAAAGTAGTTGTAACACAAAGCATTTTTAAAAATACGGTTGAAGCTATCGTTGAATTTGGCTTCAAGCATTACAAGAGAACATTTTATGTCACGTACATGCGGAATACTAAAGTCGCCTTAAAGTTTAACTTGAAAGCGTTTTGGTCGTACGTGCGATACAAATGCGCAGACAGCTTCCTGATACTAACTCACAATGGAGTTTCGCGTTTGGACGAAGTTGTCGTGACCGTTTTTCCTGAGTATTTTAAATATTTTTTTTTTTATTCAACCGGCTCTTGGCCTTATGATAACAGGTCACTAGTTATGACATCCATCTCTGTTGCTTATCATAAGAAGTCTATCTTTTGTCAAAGGCCACATGGTATGAAAGCCACTTTAGCCAAAATAGACTTCTAAGTAGTCATAACTCAGTATTAAAAAGGCGTGGGGCCAATCAATAATAATATTTTCTCTTTCTCACTCAATTCCTATATCTCAATTCAAAGTCCTATTTCTTTACTTTATGGAGTTGGCAGAATAAGCCTTAATTTTTCTTAAATATTAGCTCTTTTTGTTGCCTTTTATTTGTCGATGATTGGAAGTTCTTCATTGGTAATGGATAAGTAATCGTTTTGACTGTGAACTATTTCAATGCCATGTGCCGATATACAGTACTGTAATAGAATCTGAATCTCAAGTTCCATTAAACAATAATTTCATAGTCAGATGGACAAGAATTGGGGTTAGTTTTTTATTATGCCTTATTTTTATTATTCCCTTAAATTTTTAATTTTCATGATATCGGTGAATGTGTCGGTGAAAGTGGTGAACTGGGTCTAGAGAACTTCTTACTTTCTTGACCGTAGGTATCTAAGTTAGATGCTGACTAAGGAAATATTAACACAGATTAAGAGATTTTATATCACCGAAAGAATGAATACTTACATTTTATTATATAAAAATCTTATCCCATTTTACAGTTGACGTAGTCAAATATAACTTCCACTCAACAAAACTTCAACGCGAATTGCCTTTGATTACACATTTTTGTCAAATCATTTAATAATTATGGTTGAAATCACGGTGCATTATATCTGCTCAACCACCGAAAGAAAATTTTGTAAGACACACTTATTTTTTCACCCCTATATTAATCAACTCAATGTACTCTGTCTTGACGTTGTTTCTACTCCATAACTCATTTATTTAATGATTCACGATTGACCGATAACTAGATATTTTCATACCGTTTTTTTAAGTTTATAACTAAGTATGCTTTGAGTTAATCTGTAAGTCGAGCATGAAATTTTGAAATTAAATAAATATTATACATTTTCAAACACTTGGGTTGTTAACCATATCTTATACATATTTTTTAATTATATTTTCCTAGTTACTTTCAACACACTTTACTTCACCGTCGTCCTTTATCAATCCTGTTTGGTTTTATTTCTGATTTTTAATTATATTTTCCTAGTTACTTTCAACACACTTTACTTCACCGTCGTCCTTTATCAATCCTGTTTGGTTTTATTTCTGATTTTTAATTATATTTTCCTAGTTACTTTCAACACACTTTACTTCACCGTCGTCCTTTATCAATCCTGTTTGGTTTTATTTATGATTTTTAATTTTATTTTCTTAACAGTCGGCCAATTTCAGGGCTCTTTCAATTAATAGGCTATGATGACAATTTGACTTCAACAACAGACAGGAGTGGGTCATTCTAGAAATATATTCCGTAGATATTGTTTGTTTACTATAATATCGTTTTTTTTTAAATTGACTACAAATTAACTTAACATAATTCTAAATTAAATCTACCCATAGCCAGGATGTGAGACCTTTGAATCATCAAAAATCAATACCGAATTATTCGATATAAAGACTAAGACTCAGACTTGTCCCGCGTCTGTTAGTACACTAAGTTTGGATTTAAATACTATTTGACACAGCTTTTTGGATATAATATTTTTAATGACTTTTTTATTAATTGTTAAGTACCTAATAATTACATAACTTTTGTATTAATTATTAAGTAATAATTACTTGTTTAATTAAAATTTTCCCTCACAACGTATTTTTCTACAAACGCCCCTTTTAAGATGAGATTAAGTAAGCAGACTTTTGTATATGTCATAATTTCGTACGAAATTCTACTTAACTATCACCCAAATTTTATTTGCAATGAAAATAAAAATATATGTTATAAGTTAGAAATAACGATAATAGATAAGGAAGGAATGACAAAACTGTCGAAGCAACCAAAGTGCAGTCTATGGACAACCACTGTTGCGTTAATCGTTCACGAGTTAAAATTTTTGCAAGTCTACACATTTTTGCGATTTGCGTAGACATTCGAAAATGCTAGCGTGTCCGATAAGATACTGTACAAATAAAACTAAACGGGTATCAAAAAGCGATAGACGAAAATAAACAATGCTAATATAAATGTTTGCTTATTGATTTTAATTTTCTATAAAATTTTGTTTCATTTATTTGTTGACAATAACGGCCATTTTTTATACTCACACTCATACATCATATTACACTCAACCCTACCTGTGTACTTTCTCTTTCGCTTTACATTACTTTATCTTTCGATTTTTCACGTAAGAGAACGTGAAATAAGAAGCTTTGCCAGAAATAAACGAAAAAATACGATCATGTTCTAGTAATTGTGGAGTTATAGAGGGAAAAATAGTTAACAGCTTTTTTCTCAAAACTTATAAATGTCTGGATTTATTTTTATTTTTCCTATTTTAAATTGTTTCTAATTTTTCCTTTCCCTTGAAAACTTTACAGAAGGGGGAGGGGTGGAATTTTTTAGCATATTTTTATTGAATATATTTGACGTTAATTTTATAAAATTTCATTATTCACAAAACTAAGTGATGTAGTATTATTTTTACTTTCTTTAAGTTCTTTACGTTCACGGTCTAGGTTTTGTTGTATTACAACATCTTCATACGGGCTATTAGCATAGATCGATCTCTGAAAATCTTTGCTAATAGCCCACCTGTAGATGTTGTAATATAACGAAACCTAGGTCACCGTAAAGAACTTAACGAAAATAGAAATAATACTACATAACGTAGTTTCATTAAATTGAGTATATTTTTAGTCACAAGTAAAAAAATGCGGCTTAAAATAAAAAAATAATGATCTTGTAAATAAAAAAAAATAATAAAAAAATACATTCATTAAAATTCATCATTCAAAAGCAAAAATTGTGCCGAATTCGTAGCTGCTGAGAAAAATAGCCATTAAATACGAACTAACAGACACCGAAGCTTCACGGAAGCCATAAGAGGTTCCGTTTTTTTTGTCTGTACGGAACCTTATAAATCACAAATGAACTCATCGTCTAATACACAAAAAAGCACAAAATATTTTTAAAGGATTTTTATTATACAAACGTCATATATATTATATACTCATACTCATGTACTCACGTTATTCGAGCTATGTAATATATACATAAATATGTAATATATTATAGTTTTTTTTCGTATGTCTAAATCATGTACTGAATATTTGATGCTAGGTGAAAATTTAGAGGTGGAAAGATGAAAACCAAATCTAAAATTGTTTCTGCTTATATATTCTTATTCAATAGTCAGAAAACGGTTTCAAGAAAAAAAAACAGCTTCTCTTTTAATATGTTTATAGGGAGGATCCCCCTATTATTCATTTAATATAACAGTTTCGTTTTTTTTTGTAAGTAACGTTTATTGTACATGGAAACAGTTAGATTACGTTTAGTCTTTAAAAAACATATATTCTCTCAATCTTTTCCACTTAATCAACTAATTATTGCTTATATTTATTTTAATTTGATCAACTGGCTCGATTTATCACTACCAAAAAAGTTTAAAATTGTTACAAATTAAAAAATGAATACGTACATACGTACCTAATATATATTAAGCCGAAGATTATGGGAGTGTAAAATTTTAGTAAAAAAATAATGTTATTTTTTAAATGTATAATGATCGTGATGATCGATAAGTATACTCTGATCTAAATACCATTAGTATAATAAGTTCGATCAATAGTTCCTCGTCCATTCTATACAGCGATAGTATCTTCCATGGCATTCTGTCACAACTCTACAGTGTCGATAAATGCGTCATATATACAGGATTTGAACCAGTGCTGCAATGATAATCCAGCGTATAGCGCATTAATCCGCAGATAATCGAACGGTCGTGCGGTCAGCTATGTGTTGATTGGACTGCAACAATGAAGCGACCGACACAGGTCGCATGTGCATTGCGCACGATATCGCGATTGCTGCATACGCGATATCGCGTATGCAGCAATATCCTCATAGATTGCATTTCTCCTTGTTTTCGTTTTTTTTTTTAAATAACGCCAACTATGTTGCTTTAATCGACGTTTTTAGTGCAAGTACTTAGTGCAAGTTTGCACAATATAACTGAAAAAACAATAATGACAATAGATATAGTAGGAAAACGAAAATGGGAAAACATAGCTATTATAAAACAGTACATGAAATAATATACAATTTACTTAAAAGATAAGTCGAAATTAGAGTTTAATATGCAACTATCGGTATACTTGAGTTAATTTTACGGGTAATATAAGTATATTTTTCAGAAAACATAAGGTTTTAATCTCAACTAGTTCATATGCAGTCAAGAAACAAGATATAAATGTAGAGCTATAAGGTTCTAGTCATGACCGTTTATTTCCAAACTTAAAGCAGTTTACACAATTCTATGAGTTCGATGTAAAGGAAAGTAAAGAAATTTGTTGTATACACGGATGAATTTTGGACATTATGTAGGCATAATAAAAAGAGAATATAGGACAGAAATATTCGAGTTAAATGAAATGTGATTTCGTAAATATAACCTTTCAAAATAGTTTGGCAGGAAAGGACAATCTATAAAAATACGTTTTTTACAGAAAGTAAATGGTTAAATAATACGTTCAAAACCGTCTGAGATAAAATTAGATGAGGTTGTGGTATTACTAAAAATGATGTTATATCAGAAGTACCAATCAACATTTTCAGATACTGAAAGGTACTAACTTCAGACTCTTTCGTTATAAAGATACTTAAATTAAAGACAAAAAACTTAACTAGGAATCAACATTGCAATCGTCATAAACTATGCAACAGGCCTTTCTAAAATAATCATTACGATGTTGCAAAACAAACCATTCCCGCCGTTTATTTACTTACGAAAGAAATATTATTTTTATAAAGGATCAAGTATCTATAATAAAAATTGTAAAACGAATAAACTTTTTTGAATATTCTATAAAATTAATTTCGTAGTTATACCAAACCGGGAAAATGTTTAAAAAAATCGGAATTTTATTTTATTTTTTAATCAAAATATATATTTATTAATTCTTCCTTAAACATATCTCAATTATACGTATATTTATTTTATAGAAACCAATTTTCCCGTTCGACATACATAAGTTATTTATTTTTAAATTTTATTACGAACCAATGAAAATATATTGAGAGCTTTAAATTTAAGGTAATTATTTGTTTATTAATACAAATTGAAGTGTCCAAAATTACCATGATGCAATGGAGGGTACATCCACGCTTCGTATCCGATTACTGTATTTATATAGATGGAATAAATATTTATAAGCTTTAGATGACGGGTTTCTAGCAATTATTGATCATGTATTTCAGATTAAAAAATATTTAGTACTAATTGTTGGTAAAGTTAAATGAAATGGGTTGAATTTTAAAAATAAGAGACTAACTTTGACATTAGTTTTATAATACCTGTGTAATACGATTTTTTTTAATTCCTACGAGTTTGCATGAAAGTTTTCTTGTGTAAAGTAAAAATTCTTTAACTGCCATATATATGTAATACAGCATTATGACTTTTGGAAAAAAAATTAAATCGATCAAAAAATTAAATCGACGAAAAAAAAGAGACGCGGTCATGCCATAAATCGATCTTTTAATACGGCACTATTTCTGTAATTGATATTTTCTAGCTCTAATCAAATTTCTTTGTCCTTCAGGTAAAAACAATAGATTTAAAAACCAATTCACATTTTACAAAAATATATTTGAATATTTCATAAAAAATCGAACAAAAATATCATTCATTATCATATATCACCAGAATTACACCTTAATAAAGCGAAAGAAATATATTAATAAACTCGGAATCGAGTATAGTGAGATTACACTTGTGTAGGAGAATGCCATCTGGACTATATCCGATTTTTGCCCTGGCACTCGATAAATCTAAATCCGCCCTGAATGTTTGGATATAAAGTCGTATATTCAGTTTTCCATAATTTTATTTTAACGTTAAATCCCAAGAAATACATGAATAATAAATTTGAATAAAGAAAAATAAATAGACATCAAAAAGTGCGTATATCTCAAACTATACAAAGTTTTCCGACGTAATTTTTCCTTTCATAGGGATTATTAGATCATATTAATAGAATTTCATCAGAACATTTAACAATATTTTCTTCTATTTTAATAATGGGAGCAAATGTTGTGAAATTTACAGGCAAGCAATCATTATTTACCATTTATCTTTATCGATGCTCCATAAAGGGCTCAGCAATAAGTGGCTGCCCACAGCGGAGTCAGCATCTATAAGAGACGCGGTCATGCCGGGCGGGTCCGGGTTTAATGAGACCGCAGCCGACCACGGATCGCCCCGACCGCCCTCAATCGCCGTCCAGGCCAGAGCATCAGTAGCTCAAACTATTACGCCCACATAAGATTAAATTAACGGAAACATATTAGTTATGTTAATATTGTGTTTATTACTTATTATTGTATGTGCTCTTTTAAGTCTATTATTTATTATTTTAAATTGTTTCGGAAAATTTAGGGTTATAATACCATACAAGACACAACAGAAACCAATTTAGCATTACGACCTTAGTCTTATTTATATTCTGTGAGGGGGACAGGTTGCATTGATAACTTAATCTAATAGACAAATATCGGGAGAAATAAAAATATGTATCTATTCTTAATTATTTCTAGGGCTTTTTACGAGTTAGCATCAGGGGGTGAGCAGTGAAGCCTGGGAGCCACTTAGGAGTATCCTTAACAAAACTAGAAGTCACATATTTTCGAGATAAATTCACTATATCTTCATCGATCATCACCAAAGCCAAAGCCAAAAGGCTACCTGGAAAAAATTAAAATAAAAAAAACACATACACTGAGGGGTGCGCGCGCGTGCGTCCGTGTGTGCGCGCGTGTACGTGCGCGTACGTGTGCGAGTGCGTGTAACAATACACAGGTGTAATCTCGCTCTCATTTCCAAGTTTATTAATATATTTCTTTCGCTTTATTCAGGTATAAAAAAAACGTAAAACTGCACAATGGTCGCCATTGGCTGGAGTTAACTCCAGAATATTGAACTCTAATTTCGACTTATACTTTAAATAAATTGTATATTATTTTATGTATTAGTTTATAATAGCTATGTTTTCCCATTTTTGTTTTCCTTTTTTAACACACAATAATGACAATAGATATATTGTCATTATTGAGTATTCAGTTAAATTGTGCAAACTTGCACCAAGTATTTGGCTAAAAGTCTCGATTAAAGCAAGACAGTATAGATATAGATAGATAGACGTTGTTTTAAAACAAAAAGTAAATGAAGGCGAAATGCAATCTATGAGTATATTGCTGCATACGAGATATCGTGTGCAATGCACATGCGACCTCTGTCGGTCGCTTCATTGTTGCAGTGCAATCAACACGCAGCTCGCCGCACGACCGTTCGATTTGCTACGGATTAATGCGCTGTACGCTGGATTATCACTGCAGCACTGGTTCCAATACTGTATATCTGACGCATTCTTCTACACTGCAGAGTTGTGACAGAAGTACAATGGAAGATAATATCGCTATATAGAGTGGAAGAGGAACTATTGATCGAACTTATTACACTAATGGTATTTAGATCAGAGTATACTTATCGATTTATTTAGATTTAATAAAGACATGAAACAAAGTTGCTTTATCATCACGATCAATATACATTTAAAAAAATAATATTATTTTTTTAATAAGAAATGTTACACTCTCATAATCTTCGGCCTAATATATATTCGTACGTACCTACGTAATCTTCTTTTAATTTGTAACAATTTTAAAGTGGACATACAAAATCAAACTTCTTTTGGTAGTGATAAATTGAATCAGTTGACCAAATCAAAATAAATAAAAGAAATAATTAGTTGATTATGTAAAAAGTATTGTGAAAACATATATTTTCTAAAGACTAAACGTAATCAAAATGTTGCTATGTATAATAATATTTACTTACAAAAAAGGCGAAGCTGATATATCAAGGGAAGAATAAGAGAAATACATCTTATAAAAATAATACAGTATGAGAATAGTTACAGGGAAAAATATAAAGAATTAAGGATGATATCGAAAGAAAACAGACTGTTTTTTTCTTGAAACCATTTTCTGACTATTGAATAATAATACATAATCAGAAACAATTTTGGATTTGGTAATTAAAAATGGAAGCTCTTATAGGTTCCGTGAAACTTCGGTGTCTGTTTGTTCGCATGTCATGGCTTATTTTCTCAGTAGCTGCTAATTCAGCATAGTTTTTGGTTTTGAAATGATCGCATCTATCTATTTTGACACATTGGAAATGTTTTCAATTTTGTTTAAAATAGATCTGATGTGTGGGGCTGAGATTTAAAATTGATTTCGCGCGTGCGTGCGTGTGTTTACTACAATGAGGTAGTTGACTCATTCTAAATTTTGATATTTTCGTACAATATTGTGAAATATAAGTTAATTAAAAACCAGTCTTGAAAAAAATTTAAAAAATGAAAAATAAGCCAGGTATAGGCTTCTAAATTTAAAGATACGGATAGAGAGTTGGGTATATCCCTATCTCTTTTCCTCTTGTAGAATATAATGTGCAATATTAAAAATGACCTCACAACACAGTATTGCCGTCGTTGTCTAAATGTTAAATTTAAACTTTTATAACTCGGTCAATTTTTAAGATTATTTAAAAATTGTTTCACTCTTCATCAGCTTGTACCCTGAAATTACGATTAATGAAATAAAAAAAATTTAGTCAAATACCCAATTGATAGACATCACTGAAGCCATGTTGTTTATTTGATAGGAATTGCAGTCAGCACAAAAATCACTCTTAGAAAGGCATCTAGATTAAGATGGACAAATTTGGTGCCATATTTTAAAAATAATTTCCAACAAAAGAATACAAATGAGACACGGTTCAAAAGAAATTTTAGAATATAATAATTTTTTCCGACACTTTCTTTCATAACTCAGGGGAATAATGAAAAACGCTTTCAATTTTCCATCAAACTATATTAATATAAGTAAAATATACATCAACACACATTTCATTGCATACACTACGACACCTAAATGTATACACACACACATACACAAACAATAGTTCTTTGTGTGACGAATGTCACTAATGTATAATGGTATTTGACTCATTCAAAAAAAATCTAATTCTAAGTATTATGAAAATTGTTCACGACAAAAAGATTTTATTTTAGTGGTAAAAATCATAAACAGGTGAGCACGAAAATGTTTTTAGGGACTAGAGATAAACCTTAAGTATGAACGAGCACGCGTAAAGAATCTTATGTAAAGCGAGACAAAATTGTCAGAATCCTTTAATAATACAAGCCGCCACTGCTAGCAAAACATTGTGATTTAAAATATACCTCAAAGCTTACATTGATACGCTTCAATGAGAATTTTATTTATTTATCTTCTGATGAATAAACAACGAAAAAAAGACAACATACAAATTATAATAATATTCGTTATAAAATACGATACGACTATCTTTGCGAAAAATTTATTCTTGTTATATAACATATGATGACCATCTTTGCGGAAAATCTATCCTTCGCATATTTAATATAAGTAGAGAAGATAGTAAGAATAGAAAACAGCATTGTGCTTATTCATTAACATCGTACTTTATGTTATTTTATAAGAAAAATATAGTTACGGCATGTATTGTAGTCAACCTCCTATTATCGCTGAGACACACCACTTATATATATATATATATATATATATATATATATATATATATATATACATATACATATATATATATATATATATATATATATATATATATATATATATTACAAATGACATATGTGGAACGGTGTCGCAATTGTAGTTTATTGTTGAACATAATTATGATATTAGTTACAAATTTTTTACCACTTTTAGCGTGCCGTTATTTAAGAATAATCGAGTATTAATATGATGCTTTAATGGAAATTTGTACATCAGTAAATAAAATAAATAATCAGAAAAATACTGTAATGACCCTCGTAATAAATACGAACTCGACTTTACAATCAATATTATTGAAAGATTGTAATTCCATAAGATTGATTTTACATTTCTATACTTCTAAATAGGCGTAATAAATTCATAATAGATTTTCCTATTAAAGCTAAAAAAATAATTGAATTATAATTAGTTAATCAGACATTTTATTAACAAGATAAACTGGGTTAAATCCATGCTCGATTGAATGCTGCACATTCTCGTAACATTTCATAGGATTCAGAGATATGGCGTTACTTGTATTTAATAACCAGTTATTCTGCCATCGTCAAAGCAAATAGAAGCAGGTCTAGTTCCTGCACTTTTTCTATCGAAATCGTTTATACATCTTATTTTAAGTCTTCCAAATACGCACGCCGTATCGCAATTTATCTCCAACAAATCCTGAACGGTCCGCAAGGGTTTCTCGTGAACATCGTTACGAATTTTTTTATACAAGCGAAATTCCTCTCTCGTGTTAGGCGTAACACAGATTGCATCATAAATCCGTATCGTAAGACAATATAGCATTTTTTCGCTCCTTCTACTGTGAGCCAACCCTTTCTATTATGGCCGTGTTTCTTTCTAAATGGCCACTTTCGTCCCAGAGGGTGATCGGTGAAAAACGAAGAAAACGAAACGTGTACGATATCAATACAGAAAATTGGATTATATTTTCTCAATCTCAAGAAAACTCCATATTTTCTTGTTGTATATAATAAAGAAAAATCTGAAGAAATCTACACTTACACTACGTACTTAGACCGACGCATTTATACGTTTCCACCATAATATATAAACTGGCTTTATATTTCATCAATTTATAAATTATAGAAATATTAAATGAATATATTAAACTTGAAAACGGAAATAATTTTCTGTTGATTACTTAATATGGCACTTATTTGTAAAAATAACTGTCGTTTCTGTATACATTACCGCAGTAAACAAGTTAATTTGCAGATATATTTTCTTCGAAACTTTTATTTAATTAATGTAGTTTTCTCTTGCCCAGTAAGATTTAGAAGAAATGTTATGGATATAATAATATCTATAATAAGTACACCGAGTCTGTTTGATATATGTATTTTTCCTTCTAATTTAATTCTATTCCATAGAATTCATTTAGTTGTTATATATATATATATATATACATACATATATATATATATATATATATATAGCCAATTAGCAACGGCAACTAGTCGACAAAATTTAAAATTTTCCCATTTCTTAATATTAATCTTGCTCAATATCCAGTTTCGCGCAGTTTGGGAAACTACTAATTTAGCAACTAGTATAGTTAATTAAAATAAATTAGAGGGATTTGATTGATTAAATCAACTGCCCATATTAATTCAAATAGAAAAAAATATTAATATTAAGACCGTGTTTCGTAATTACAGAAATATAGTTTTGGATGGTCAAATTTCAAATTCTAATGAATTGAAATAAAAATTAGCCAAATTAGTATCGGATACATTTTAACTTAGAGTTGCATAGTCATGCGTTAGTAGGAAATTATGCGATTGGTACTTCACTTGACAACGAGGTAATTGGACAAAGTCAATTTGGTTGCCAATGACCAAGTCATTAGCAACCAAATTGTTTTCGCAATCATTTACGACCAGTATAAAGTTTCTCTGCAGTTAACTTGCTCAACTATTTGATTGCATATTTCTCTTGTGATTAATTAATGTAAATTGACTTAAATTATTCTGAATTATATTTAATAAATGCCATTATCGTGTTTATTTTTAAGATATTTGTCATACATACATGGGTAAGAAGGTAACTGAGGAGGAGAGAGGGAGGCAATCTGCAAAGCACATTTTGGAGACTAGTATCTTGCAAAAGAGATGACTTAAAAGATCTTTTCAATGACATCTTACTTAACGTGGTCCAAAAAAAACTGTTTCATCCCCGAGTTCTGCAATGTCTTCATATAATCAACTTTGACTTCCTATAAACATTTTAAGAAATCTCTCTTAAACCGAAAAAGTAAATTTGAAATGAAAACTGAAACATTAAGGTTGAAATAAAAAAAATAAAAAGTGAGATATCGTGGGATACTTGACAGAAGCGAAGCTTCTTAGGCATTTAATATAAAACTATATTTTTAATTATTAATTAATATAATATAATACCGATACAGTAATAAATGATACACATTTTTGCAAATAATTTCCGAATTATCCATCACATAATACAGTACCAAACACGTACATTTTCTTGTTGGGACACCTATACACACACACACACACACATATTTACAAAAAGGACGAAGGTGGGAGAGAAGTTGCGTGAAGATGGGAGAGAAGAACGAAGGTGGAAGAGCTGTTGAAGCTTATCTCTCTTTTATTCCATGTCGTCCACTCTTATGAACAACAATATTCGCTGCTCAGGACTCGCCACCAGGAGCGTTTCATCACCGCGTTCGTGACGTTTCATTTTTTCTTAGTTAGTTTCCTATTCCAAGCGTCCATTATGAAGCTTTGCTTCAAAAATGCATTGGGAAAGTTGCATTAAGGGAAATTGCTTTTTTTAAATATAACGTTAACTAAGGTAAAAATCACTTTATCAATCTGAATTTGATACGATCGGTCTTATTACAATCGATCGTAACTTGACGTACTATTTCTGTCTTATTTTTACCCATTTTGTTAGATATTTTTGTGATTTCACCTGAACGAATTTATGTCTTATCTCTTGATTGGAAGTTTTAAAAATAATATTGTCTTGTGTTTGATTATTTTCATCGTATTTATATCGAAATAAAATAAATTAATTTCTAATTTACATTAATATTAAAAGCAAGAAGGAGAATAGACATCAAAAATACAAAGTATTAAGAGTTTAAAAGACATTTATGTTCGAGAGCTGATTCATCCCCCTTTTCATATTTTAGTTCCATAATACTGAATAATATTTGCAAATTCCCATAGCATCAGAGCCAACGGATTGCAATGATAGTTTATCGGCGAGCTTCACGGATCATCAAACTGCAATCAGAGGCAATGAAATGCACTTTGTGTAGGGAGGGTGTCGCGACAGCCTGGCGGCTTGCAGCGTAGTTTGTCCATCTATTAATTGCAGAGGGTGCATAATACACTCTTGTTATAGTTTACAGGTTGTCCTAATAATGCTTCTTAGAGTTTTAAATGTAGGGTAAGAAATGCTGTGTCGAAAATCTAATTCTTTTTTCTATATTTCCTAATGTTACTCTAAGTTTGCTATTGCAAAAGTAATTACATTCTGGGTAGAATGAATTTAAATGGCATCAATAATTAAATTGTAATTTCTGCTATGTTTGAATATCTGCAATATGTTGGCTATTATCTGCAATATGTTGGCTATTATCTGCAATATGTTGGCTATTACGTCTTTTATAGACGTAATAGCCAACATAGCCAACATTTCAATATCTGCAATATGTTGGCGTAATAGCCAATATTTCAATATCTGCAATATGTTGGCTATTACGTCTTTTACAGACTTAAAACCTAATGCATATTTCAAACATATTTAAGATGTAGGATAATCGCTAGAGTTATCTTGAAAAATTCTAGCCAGGTTTTAACTTTCATTTTGGCTCAGTAGTTTCGGTTTCTGAGAAAATAAATTTTAAATATAGAAAAACGTACATGGGTTGCCTAGTATGTCCTTCCCAGGCGTAAAAACATCATGCATATTTCAAAAATTATGATGGATAAATAAAGAGGGCATCATTTTTTTGCATATTTTTCAGTATATATCTGAAAATATAATATATATACGTATATATACGATATATACGTATATATACGTATATATACGAAAATATATATACGTATTCAAAAACAAATTTTCGACTACTTAATTTATCCTCCCCCAACATTTTGAAATTAATATTTTTGAATTTTAGTTATAGAGACATATGCGATATATTTTATTACTATGCCAAATTTGCAGTTTCTAAATCAAGCGGTTTCTAAGAAAAATGGCTGTAACGAACGTATGAATAGAAAAGACA
The DNA here is from genome assembly GCA_039881145.1 of Druceiella hillmani. Lineage (NCBI taxonomy): Eukaryota > Metazoa > Arthropoda > Insecta > Lepidoptera > Hepialidae > Druceiella > Druceiella hillmani. Next base: position 75,830,186 of record JAYKKI010000001.1, on the reverse strand, counting down.
GTGATCTGATAAGGATTTCATTTTCCTTTCTTAGGTACGAAACCTTAAAAATATGGTTGCCTTTTAAACGGAAAGCTCCCGGTAGATAGACAAACTAGTCATTGTCAAAAGTTGAAATGGTTATAAACACGTTTTCAAATGGGCCTTGACATAGTAATTAGAAGTTTTCTAGTTTCAGATAAATTTATTCCCATATCCCATATTTTTAGAAGATGCATATTCTCTTACATTTTTAGAAGATTTATGAAATAAGGATGATATGGAGTATATTAATATAGTCCAGTTTCTAATGTCAGCATTTTAATTTATGTTCTTTTACTATTGTCGGCATTCTGCCTATAAGGTATACATTTATTTCTTATTTTAGAGTGCCAAATATACGAACAAAAGACTTCAGCCTGTATATCATTTCAAAGCCGGCCGACGCAACGATTATCGGACAAGCGAACCAAGCCAAGACTGCCTGTCATTCGTTTTAATTAATTATCAACTCAGCTGTTTACGACGCTAATTAATTAAATGTTTTAGGTATAATTCTACTATTCATTGAATTTCAATTTTCTTATTTTGCTTTGCGTTTTAACTTTTATGTTAATATTGAAATAATGGCCCGTCTATTAGTTTCAAACACGTGATCACATAATAATCGGTATCATCATATCCTAATATCCAAACCTAAAAACAATCAGCAAAAATTTGTTGCTGAAAAGTTTATAAAGGGCATGCATCTTTCAATTTCAAAATACATAATTAAATGTAGTCAATTAAAAATATTGGAAAACTAAGTAAGGAAATTATAAGTAAAAATTTCTTACGATTAAAAACCTTAAATTTTCTGAAGAATAGAATGAACTATGAAAACAATGTAGCTCATAAGAAGATGCGATGAAAATCTCTTAAGACCAACGTAAGATAATTTTGAATATTTACTGGAAGAGAAATAATATATTAAAGGTATGGGAATCAAAGAACTGAATTAAGAAATATGAAGGTCTATGGTCAGTTACCCTTTCCAAGTACGCTACTTCTATCGGATTAAAAAAACATTAAAATTTATAATTAAAGCTAAAATATATTATGACATTTAAATTTACGTAACTATTACACATGTATTAAATAGTAATGAAAATGCTTTTCGTCATCGGTAAATATCTCACAACGATTTCTCAGGTCGCACATAGTTCACAGTTCAGGATAAATAATCAAAAGCTGGGTGAGTCCAAACGGAAGACTTATTATATGCAATGATCGATATTAGTGAAATTGCATTTATGGCCACATGGGACCGGGATTGCGGTGTGCTGGCCAGACGCATCGACCGTAGTGGTCACTCCCATTACGATATTAAAGGGATTATGATTGATGTGGCTTCTACCCCAAGCTTTGTTTCACTAAAATCTATTATTAATATGACTACTACTCTCTTACTAAATCTAGCTTCTAACTACCATGTATAAATGATTAGTATATGGGATACAATATTAAACATAAACCAATAATGAAAAAAAATATATAAAAAGGAAGGTGATGGAAGCTGACGGGGAAAATATATAAAAGTCATACCTTTTGTAGGCTATGTGTGAAATATTGGTATTAGAAACTTTCAGAAGCGGTAACGCATCCGATAGAGCAAAATAAATTAAATATATTGCTTAGTGAAAGCGACTAGTTGTATTTCATAGCGTAGACTACAGAACTGCTTAAACAATTATTGTCAAAAATATTATAATAATTTCAAAAATCGAGCTTATAGAGTTGATATGAAAATCTATTCTTAAAGTTTATAAGTTTTCGTAACAATTTTTAACGAAAATTTAGATTTAATTATAGTCAATATAATTGTGTGGTGTTGTTTTATTGTATCGAAAGCAGAAATAGAAACCGAAAAGCGCAGTTCAGGTCCGCGCCGTAGAACAAAAAAGAAACCGAAAAACGCAATATAGGTTCGCGCCGTATATTTTTCGCGAAAATGTTGGGAAACAATTATAACAAGTGTTTCGTATTAATATTTAATTTAATTACCAATCTATTAAATACGATGGTTACACAGAATAGTATAACTTTTTTTTTCATTTTCTTTTCGACTCTATCATAGCTCTCGCATTTTCTTGGCCCTGAACTTTTTAATTTTTTCGGATTCCTTTTAATGGGAGCTTTCCTCTGATTTACGTTTTCTATAATTCCGAGTATGTTTTTTTCTTGCATTTACGGTCGGTATATTTGTATGGGAGGTTTTCATAACAATAAAATAATATATGAAAATGTGTATATCAAACTCAGAAAAAACATATTTAACATGAAAATTACAGATTCGTAACTATATTAAACTAACGTATGTATATTAAACTCGTTCAGGTAAGTCAATAATTTCATACATATTTTTTTAACTCTGTCACAACAAAACGAATGATCAATTTGTCGTCGCTAAACGGATAACTTTATAAATGAATGTTTCGTAACAAAACTTCACAAAAATTACTTGACGTTAGCTGCGCGTTATAACGAGTGGACGGGAAGCGACGTTCCGCCTGCGAAAAGCGACTAAAACAAACAAAACGTTCGCTGGGCGGGCGGCGGACATAAAAGGGCGGCGCCACTTTGAGTCGGGTCGCCCGCTGCAATTTCGAATGATTCAAATTTAATATTGAAACTGTATGTTCATTTCGAGATTCAGCACAAATATCATTTTTTTCATTCGCTTTGCCTCGGTGGTGCACGGCGGGGAGCACGATGTAGGTGAAAATGTATGGGAGTATCGATGAAAATAATTTTCGTATTTTTTAATTTTCTTTTGACGACATACAAAGATTTTCAATCTTTGATTTCTAATTCGATCTAGTTATGTAAATGAAATTATATAGAATTTACCAAGGGAATTGTTATGATCTTGAAATGGTTGCAAATTATTTCATGGCCACATAACAAATAATAAGTATTTCCATAAAAACGTTTGAAGAGTAGTTCATATGGCATGTTTTTGCCTTGCTATTGGTCTCGCTGTGTAGTTTGAAATATTAGTGTAATCTTTCCCTTTACTTTTTTCCGCAGGACGTTCATATCATTGAAGTTTTATTTTTTTTATTGTTTATATCTAATAAAAGCATTATACATAAATTTAAATGATGAGAAAAATTACGTGAAATATTTTTTTTTCATTTATTATCCAATACTTAGACATGTCAAATAAGATAGATAGCTTATGATGAATTAGCTTATTAATACTCTGTACGATTGCCACAAAAGTACAATCCGGTTGCATACCAACATTACAATAACATTCACGTTTTTTCTAGTACTGTAATAATGTTAGTAAAAATCTTTAAATGCTTGTTGATAACCTAATGTAGGTTATCTAATTTAATGAAAACGAAAATTTTCCTAACAGAAACAGCGTTTGTTTCCATTTAACTCCTATTGGAGACCTGGTAAATTTATCTGAATTTTAATGCCTGCAACATTTTATTTGCAGTTTCTAGAAGAGAATATTATATTTTCGGCAAATATATAAATACAATATTTCTAATGCATTAGATTGCCGGACGTTTTTGTTTTTTGGGCAGTCGCATAAGGACAATACAATTTCTTCCTTTCTTAAGTTATAAAAATTAAGTGGAGCAAAGTACTCATTATGTCATAGGGATAAATTCTACTTATTCCGAATTTCTGAATGATATTATCTCTGTTACTCCTTTTCAATATATGAAAGGAAAAAGTTTCATCATATTCGTAATTTCGTCCTTATTCTGCCAGAATTTTGCCTTTGGAAACTATTAAATTTTTTTTCAAAATTTTCTTTTATTAATCTATAGCCTGCTGCTTCCAATGGTTGTGTTACATATACGAGTGCAGTATAGCGTTTATGAAATTCATGATTATTTGGCATTTATCTTCCCTATTTTAATAAATTTAGAAAGACAATCAAAAAACTTGTTTTTCCTTATTCTCCCGATATTAGTACTTTCAGGATTTGGAGAGAATCATATAATTTTTCATGAAATATTTTTCTTCTAAAAATGTAAAAATACTGCAACATGCCTGTGAAAATATTATTTTCGACACATGAAAGGCCTTTGCCTTAATTTCAGTTATATTATGTTTGATGTAATAGGGTAATTACCTTTTAATTTAACAAAGTCTAAAACTTTCCTACATTTTCTTAATTGAAACTTTCAAACTTAAGTTTTAACATGGGTTCTGAGGTTTTCTAAGATATATTAGAATAACAAAGAAAATGTTTCTACTAAAGTTATCTTACAACATTTTCTGTAAAAACTCTCACTTTTCCTTTTTGCCTTCCAAACTTTCCTATTGAATGAAAAAAAATTATTCTTTTCAGCTCAAGAAATAAGCTTTTTTGGACGTAGTTGAATAGTTAAAGTTTTTCTCTTGGTGATAATATATTTTAAAATCTATCAAACTGTTATTCGTTCATTTTTTCTGTCTATTTATATCGAATATGCGATATTCCGTATGCATCCTGTATACGGAATACCGCATATTCGAAAAGCACTTAGTAATGACATTATAATGAGTTCAATAACGATCTTAAGTAAATTTCCTTCAACACAAATAACTCGGGAAATCTTCTTTTATAACCGTACACCATGTGCAATTAACATCAAATAATTTATTTTAAATACGCTTACAAAATAATGGTGTTATAATAATAAAAAACTACTTGTTTTACCCTGTTGCGATCTGACTGATTATTAATGCACTCAAATTATAAAATCAATATAATTTTTTACTTAACTCTTTAAATATTTAAAATATATTTTTTACAAAATTAAATATAATTACAGAAGTATATTTTAGTAAAACAATAGCATCTTCGATTCAAAAGCGCACATGCACAGTACCTCCTTCATAATATTTGCTCAACACGCCGTGCATATTCCCGACTCGAGCCATTGCTTTTGTACATATTTGACAAGTCAATATTGTGATAATAGGTCTGGGAAGTTCCTCTCGCATGTAACTTCCGTTTCCGTGGCAAGGAAAGCTATTTCCGGGAGTATAGCTCGAGACCCAATTAACTAGCACGTCGGGTCTTATGCACGTAACCGTAGTAGGCGGGAAGGTTTCGCTATCAATTAATTAATTTTGAATTTCCATCAAACATCTTCACATAACGTAAAATTTTCCATTACCATATTCATTTAATCAGTCGTGCGGACTCACTGCTCTAATTTGATGTTAATACACGTGTTATCATTGTTTTTAGATCGTTGTTATGTTTAATGGATGACGTCGTTTTTATTTTTAGGCCAGATGATATGTAAATAAAGGAAAGTATAATTTCTATTTGAACAGAAATAAAAATGTCACAATTATTTTATTACCTCGTCGTATGGCCGGACCGATACTTTCAAACACCGTCTTAGCTATTTTGCAGACATAATTAAAACATTGGCTCTCATTTTAAATCACATAAAATTTTAAAAATGTTAATAATTCGAAGACAAAATCCCAGTATAAACATTTTGACTTTTTGTGGTATAATATTCTATAGAAACAATATTTAAAATGCTAATAATAAAACCACATAGGAATGATGCCTATGAGGATAAAGAAGACGAATGAAGCTAATTGAGGTTTACTTTGTTTATTCTCATTCAATTAGATAAGTTAGGTAGGAGAAAGGTGTAGCTAGAATATTAGTATATGTTCATACGGAAACTGTCCAAAGATAATTAGAATTACTTCGTAACTTTATATAGAGTAGATTTGTCTATGAAATCCCCGAACTTATATTGGTAAACAGCCTATAATAACCTGATATATAAATAGGTGCTGCAGTCAGAAATATGGTGATAAATAAATATTTATATCGTATTCTGGACACGTCAAACTTTTGGTGAATAAGGTTATTTGGTATAAGATGTCGGTTGAATTATTGAAAAAGCTGAGAGAAAAGGACACAGTACATAGCTTTTTATTATACCGGTCACGCATTTTCATCAACTCATGTCGTAACGTGGCATATACATACTCTGGTTAAATTATATTCATATATCTTATGTATATGATAATAAAGTTGTATGTGCTATATATATCTATTATATTTTCGTTTATTTTGCTGTAAAGTTTTTCAGATATATATATATATATATATATCATTATGACAAGTTCAGGGTTATCTTTCTATATTATTACGCTTAAAAAATTAATATATTTTAGGGTTAATTAATTAATCCATGGTGATGAGTTCGATTTTATTCAACAATAATACGTTCCGTTTTACGGAACGTGACCTACAAATTGCGTAAAACGATATTACATGTAATGTAGATAAAAATATAGTTAATACAATTTGCTCAACCTTGAAAAGGCGCGACAAAAATTTCGTATAAAATATTTTAGTAAGTAATTTATTTGTTTGAATATGTTGTTGATTCTGCAAATACAAATTAATTTTTTATGGATAATATCGAATTATTTAGTGATACTTTATAACATGAGGATGAATAATGTGAAGAATATGGTAGTAAAACAGCAAACATTTAAAATTTTGAATTTAATAACCCCGACATCGTTTTGAATTTCGACAAACGGCTTTCACAGTTTTCTTCAGTATATCTCTTCATGATTGTGTCGTATTCATCTTTATACCTTTTAAATCGCTTCATGAGTTGTACATATACTAATTCTCATCAAAACTCTGAATAGCTGTTTTGAGGTAATCGATAACACGCACACTATTGTGCTAATCAGTATTCTAACGGTAGCGAAATCGCAGGTGTTACTTCCCCACACGAACTTAAGTACGCCATATTGGTAGCTACTTGCTGCTTGGTTGTAGTTGATAGTTAATACACAAACTGATAAACTGAAAACAATTCCAAATTTTATAATATTATTCGGAACAAATCATTTAATGCTCTCTATCAGCATTTATATATTCTTACAGGATAAGTGATATAATGAAAAAATCCTATATCTTGAATTGGATATTTGCTTTTTATATCACGATGGATTAGTACATTGTAAAATAGTATTCATTCGATAGTTTGTTCCAAACTTAATTATTTTGGTGTAAAGTTTTTAAGAGAGACGGATATCAAAAGAACAGAATTTCATGTTAAGTTTAAAGGACATTCGGAATTATAGTCTAAAAATGGATCGATTTAAATTCCTAATTTCAAAATGTTGTTCAAAATAGCTATTCAAAGTGAGAAAGTTGTGGTATAATATACATTTCCAGATCTTAAACAATTCCTCTTTTTCAGTGTATAGAAATAAATATTATAAAATTACGTATTATTGAATTACTGAGGTAGTGATGGTTTCTTACAAAAAGTTAGATGGCGTTATTAAATAATTAAAAAGTAATAAATAATAAGCTGTTGATTAGTTAGGTAATCTTACATTACAATTTGTGAATGTGGTCTGCCAAATATTGAGAAAAGCAATGAATATAATAGGTGATAGAAATAAGATTAAATTTTCTTTTTTTAAAATTTGAAACGCTCAACTATGTAAATACTTTCAAGAAAAGTCCGGTTTTTTCATAACATCGATTTTTGAGAATTTTTTTCTATTCCATCCTCTAAGATATTAATTGCATCTGAAAAGTACAAATACAAAATATAACTGCACTAAATTTCATTGAAATCTCAGCTTCTTTAGTAATATGTACTCAAAATAGACAGACAAACAACAATTTAAAAAATTATTATTGGGCTTCTGTTAATCTCAGTAATTCGATAAGTTTAGCGTAGTTTAGTTTAGTTTTCGATAATTTTTTTCTCAAAGCGGAACTCATAAAAGATCGACGTGTCCGTCCGTCGGTCACAACCATTTTTTTACAGAAACGATTCAAAATAGAAATTTAAATTTAGCACTTTGTTAAAAGCACATTAACTCGTCTATATCTGAATAGTTAACACCGAAAATATTTATGTAGAAACTTTAGAGGGAGCTAATAAAGTTCTCGATACAGTTCTTAGACTTCATGTGTTATTTAGGGTATCAATTGAAAGAGCCATCTATAAAGATTTCGGAAGTATTTTTTATCGGAGTTTTATTTTATTAAGATAAGTTCTAGAGATACCGTTGAAAATACCTACACCTTATCTTCGCAGCTGTGAAACATATTAAAAAAACACCATTGCTAGAAGTTTATTTAAGTTATTTTATTGGAAAACTAAAGCGACAATTCTAAATTTCAAACTTTTTTCAGATAATTACGATTTTTCCATGGCTGAAAAATCGTAAACAAAAAAATCATATCAATGTTTGTGAATAGTTTAATAAGACTACTATAAACCCATACAAGTTAATATATGCATAAGTTTGTAAAAAACGCTAGTTGTGCTAGTTTAACGCGTACTTGACAGGTTTTTTTTAAATCTTCATAATATAAATGTAGCCTTACAATGTATAGATTAAAAATTCATGATACAGAAAATAATTTTCTCCTCATGGTGAGATTTTAAATCGCATAGCTATAAATTAATAGCAAAATTACAGCCCCAATGCTCATATCTCAAGGCTATTTTCTCCATATTTCATACTTATACATGCAAGTATATAGCAGCTAAGTTTTTACGTCATCCTTCAATTAAATATAACCCTTTTCAACCAAATTCTTTTCATAATTTCCAATCTCTGTAACAACACATTTCCTCACACCTACAACTTCATCTCTATCCCGGCGCGCATTTTCCGCACAGTTTTCATACCTCCCGACGGACGTCTCACATCAGGTTCGTCGGGAGCTCGCTCCATTATCCCCGGGGCGCGCGCGAGAGCACGTCGTTCGCTAATCCGTGCAAACACAGCCGCCTCGGACCGCTTCATCGCGACCCGCCCGCCGCCTAATTGTTATGTAATAACTTAACGCTCTTAATATTCATGACGGGTCTGGGTCGAACTGAAGTTTGATAGCTGATGGTGATGACAGTAGTGTTGATTACAAGGAAAGGGGACATTATTAAATGTATTGAGTAGTTAAAATGTGTACTGAAATTAATCATAGTCTAGGTGACATAGTCGGTTTTTAAGTACATGCGACAATATTATCATATTTGGTAGCCGCTAATTGCTTGGTTGTGGTTGATAGTTATTACATAAACCGATAAACTGAAAAAGTTTTTAAATACATACAACATATGGAACTGATCCTTTGTAATAACGGTAAATAAAAATTAATTAATTTTTTTTAAATCGAACTTTTGGTAATCCATTGAGGTGCTTTACTTCATGTCGTTATTTGTTTTTACAATTTGAAATTGTATGTATCACGTCAAGATGAATTTAATGCGAGAATATTTTTATGTAAAGATTTTTCTGACTTTCGTTGTTGTCTCAATCACCAAGAAAGTTACGATTAACTTTAATTGACATTTTAAAAGAAAGCTCCGACCCGCGTTACTGTTTATAATTAAATTTACAAGTCCACGTATGGTCATGCTAATCTCAGCGATGATCTACAAAAGGGATGTCCATCAATAGTGACAACTAAAGGTAAAATCAATGCTGTGAAACTCACGATAAAGAGTGACCTATCGGTACATTTAGGCAAGTTTAGTTAGCAAGTCAAGTACAGAAAATGTTACATAAACCTTTAGGCGTCAAGAAGCTATGCACTATGTATTGATTGAGGTCGCGAAATGTTAGAAAAATTCGATGGAAATCACTCAGATTTTATAATCAACATCGTTACGAGAGGTGACGAAAGCTGGGTTTACTGTTGGAAATCCAAAACTAAGAGACCCTCTCCACAGTGAGTGTTTTCTTCGGAAGAGTTGCCTATAAATAAGAAGAAAGGACGAATTACCGGAAAGAAATAGTTGCCTCGTTCTTTAGACTAATGAGGGTTATGTAACGATTATCCTGGGAAATCAAATAAAAGTTAATGTAGGCTGGTATACCAGCAATGGTTTGCCTGCTGTTAGTAAAACATCAAGAACAAATCCCTCGCCAATCACGAAATCACGACAACGCCTCTCCACATACAGTCAGATGACGTTGAGTATAAAAATTGGGGGTCATTCGCCATACAGCTCTGATTTTGTGATTTTTATTTATTTCCAAGAATTAAAGGTAAGTTGCGGGGAATATGATTTCTGAATGCAGAAGAAGCTGTGACTATGTCGTGAAAGTTATCCAAGGTAAAGTGTGTCGATTACTTCTGTTATTGGTTCTATCGAAAGAAGCTCATAACTAGAGTACCGTGGAGATTATTTTAGAAAACAATAAACAAATAACAAACTTGCTAGTTGATTCCATTTTGGTTATTCTAAAAACTTTCAATGATACCTCATACTCAGTAAACATATTTTTGATTTTCGTCAATATTTTTAAGTGCAGAAATTTTTTAAATTATTATGAGATTTTTGAATACGAAGTGAAAAGACCACAACTACAAAAATACCATTTTGTTATTTACTTCTTTTTGCAAACAAAAATAGTAATTTACAGCTTTAATTGATTATTCATTTGTTTTTCGTTACTTCCTCTACCCATATATGGAGAATATTATTGAAATAAAATCACGGAAGTAGCGATATAACTGGGTATAAAAATTGTGAAAAATTCGATATGAATGAGCGCATCTACAATATTCTTCGTTCTATCTGCGTCGTTTCGCTCTTGACAGAGCGGTCGTGGTCAGCAGGTAGTATTTTTATGGGCCTCGCGATGCCTCTCCATTTCTTCCTATTTGTCGTTACCTTGGTGCACTCATACAGGGGACTTGATCTGGTCTGTCACCACACCACATCGACGACCTCCCACGTGATCTTAATGCCTTCCTCCTTCCCGGGCACAACGAGGCACTCTATGGAGCTAATATCACCACGCGTGACGTGACTAAAAAAATAATAATAGGACGTTAAAAGTTATCAATACCCTTCACTATCCCACTATTACCATGTTTGTTTCGCCTTCTTTACTTTTTTTCTGAAATTCTCCTCTGGATACAATTCTCCAATACGCATTTATTATTTTATATTTGTTTGGTTTTTATTTTATCTTACAGCCATAATACAATTCACATATTGAATTATATTAATGTCAGTAACACACAATATAAAAAAAATTAAAAGATTTTATTTTGTTTAGAAAACAATAAAAAAATATTAACTTAACTATTGTCATTTCAAAACATAAAAGCGGTTTTTTCATCGCTTTGAGTAAAGTATTATTAAATAAATCAATTATTTTTGAGAGAGTTAGGTTAGGTTGTTTATCTATTGATGCCCATCGTTAATATTACAATTTTACTTTTTTCTTAAAATAAAAGAATATAAATGAAAAAACCACATATTTGACAAAAAAAACGTATTTGGCGTTCAAAATTATTTTAATAAAAAAATCGATTTAATAATAATAATGGTACTAATATATTGATGTAAAACGTTATATTTCCAATATCTTTTTATTTAACATTTCTGATTATTCGATTTTTTTACTTTTTTTAGGCTTTCTCATGCTTAATATGTAAACAAATTTAATACGTATTCTTTGAATATTGAATATATTTGGCGTTAATTTTGTAGAAATTCATTATTCTCAATTAAATGAAACTACGTGATGGTAAAAATTCAAATTGTGTTTGTAAAAATTCAATTTGTAAATCTTTTATTACGTGATTTTTTTTGTAAACTGAAGAGTTTGTGACTACCGATAATGTTGGTGTGTGAATACTTAGTATGAAAGTAATTTTACTTTCAACTACTATATGTAATTTTAGTTCCACATTATTTAAAATCAGTCAGTAAACTAATTATGATGCTTATTTTTTTCTCTTTGCGGTGGCTATCCACTTATTCTTCCATTAAATTTACAACTCGCTGTTGGAAATCCGTAAAATCAGCTTTTACTATTTTTTCCAGTAATTTTACATTTCACTACACAATAGTTATCGTCATTCATTTTAATTTGTTTGTTTACATAGTTTATTTTTTTCACAGATGACATTGATAGAAGGGCTGTTATTGTATCCCTTTTTAAATACAGCGGAAACTGTCATCGATTCATTTTCCGCCCTCCCTTTACGCCGCACCCGGCGAATTCACACACCCATTATCGTAGTCATCATAGTAGAATTGAACGAATCTTTTACACTACACTGTTTTACACGTTTTTGTGATACTCCGAACATGCCAATTCTAAATATCTACATTTTCCCTTGATAGTATAAATATACATATTACGCAAAGCTATAACTATATTTCAAACTAAAAGTCGGTCCATCAAAGTTCACGAGATTTCAAAACATAACGCCGATCCGCCCAATAAATAACCATTATTTGTTTATCAACAATTTATTTCTGTAATCCATTTAGTTGTTTGCTAAACGAATTAATTATTTATCCCCTACAATTAATAACAAGCAATACGATTAAGAGTCGGGCGGGCGCGCGGCGCGCTCCGCTCCATTGTGAGCGTCGAATTGAATTAATCTCGAATGTAAAACGGTAAAGCAATCAAAAGTGGCGCATTCGTCGATTGTTTCGATGTAATTGGTTTGTGTGACTACGGCACGAGTTAACTCGATTCCTCTCTACGGCCCTTTCAAATGCGACCGCTCCTCCGCTACGGTACGAACTAGGTTGTTTCGCCTTTTCTTATAATTCTAATCAAGATGCGGTGGATTAGAATTAAGTAAGCAGTTATTAGAAACCGTGCTTTGACTGTGAGTTTTATATAAAACTAGCTATACATGCGACTCCATTCCCATTGACAATAGATGGAAGCTGGACTTAATTTTCTATGAGAGTAAAACTTACAAATACCGCCAATATGTGGCGTTATTTCTATATCTATATTGAAAATGTTATAAGTCAAAAACCAGGTTATAAAAAGTTTAATATTTAAAAATAACCTTAGTATTGTAAACCACATAAAAAAAGGTCCATAGGCTGGTGGGAATTATACCGTGTCTTCGGCGGCAAAGCGCTAACCATTACCCCTCAGCTGACCCAACTGAACTGTCGAAACTATTATTCTGTTTTTATTTTTTATTTTCTTTTTGTAATACCTAGGAAAACAAATTTTACTATAAACGTTAATAGATAACCTTGGCAGTACCAAATAGTAATATATGAGTAAATACGTAGTAATAAATGATCTATGAGCATAAAGTTTAATAAAAATGGTAGTAGGCGGCGTGGACAATAGCAAAATATACCAAATGAGATTTTTTTAATCTATAATATCCAGTTAAAAATTAATCTACATGTCGTTTAAAGGTATATACTATTACTATATCAAACATGAAAATCCGTCCATCAGATTTTGTGTGATTGAAAAACAAATTAACACACATAGAGACAGAAAAAAAGTCTAAGAACAGGTTTTCTGGCTTCTAGTATCCATTCTATATGCTTAATCATTATTTTTTTAAATAATTCCCATGTACAGAATTCACTCTGTTACAATTTTATTATATAAATATATTATGGACCAATTTTTCTGGATTATGGAACAATTTCTCTGTTACAATTTTATTATATAAATATAAATATTACAATTTTATTATATGAATATATTATAGATTATGGAACATCTCGTAGGCAAGAGGACTGATAAGAGTCTTGTTTTTGCTGTTTTCACCATACTATGTGCTATTAAAAAATGAACAAGTACACGGATGAAAAATGAAAAATGTTGTATTTATAGTAAAATGACGATAAATATAGCGTACGGTGCGATAATTATTTAAAATAAAAATAATGACACATTTAGTTCATTAAAAAGGAACTCAGCTTTTCAAATACGATATTGGTTTTTTTTTTGGAATTTGCTATAAAAATGTACTCAAATAAATGTAGTTTGTTACGTTTAAGGAAGAAAACATCTTTCGTTTTGCAAACGAGGGAAAAGTAAAATTAAACATGAACATTTTTCTTTGTTAGTAACTGATCAATATTAAAGGTACAGTACGTGACAAATACAGGTAAAAAATTAGATTTTTGCTACATAAAATACAATCTTCAATTGTTAATCATAGAGTATCTGTGGCAGCTAGCCACCTTTTATAAAGTCAAACATTTTCAATAAATCGTCAACATAATACACGAATAACAACATTTCTAAACATATTTGTAAACTAGTATTGTTAGAGACATAACATGTGATCAAACATTTCATCCTCTACAAACAGCGATTCAAAGCTCCGTCTTCAGAAGTACGAGCTTTGTCTTATATGATATTATGAGCCGACGCAGAGAATTGTATGGTGTGCGTCTCTCCGTATACCTTCGATATTTTAATTGGTAACAGTACAGTTGTTTCTGAACTAATTTTAATGAATGCGATATGATTTCGTTTGCTTGGGTGAAGACGATTTTGTACTTCATTGTTAGACGAGGTCTTAATGAAGGGTTTTTAAACAAAATATGTTGAATGCTAATATAGATTATAAAGGGGATGAGGAATTTAAAAATAATAATTTGTTGCCAGATTAAAAAGAATTAAATTATAATAAATAATGGAAATTTAGAATACTTCAATGAAAAATTCAATGGCGTTTTAAATATAAATTGTGCGGTAAACGACATACTGATGAGCGTTAGAGAAGATTACTTCGTCTAATGGCAGTTTCTAAACTATGCTTTAACTATGTGCAAACAGTTGTACAGTTATAGATACAGTATTTTCAGGTGACAACAGTCGATATTTTTCAAAATAATTTTTAATTTTCTTGAAACAGATTTGAAATACCTGGAAAGAGTTTATACCTATTCCGAATGATAATGAGAATTTTAACACAGATTCAGTTAATCGCAAATTTATAATTTTGTCAATAAAAAATTGTTCTATTGTACTGAAAATAAAAGGAAGCCTGTTAAATACGAACAGATCTCGTACCATAAGGGTTCCGTATTTAAATACCTAGGAAAGTTTAATCATTTGAAAATAGCTAAATATGTATGTATGTATATAAATATATATATATATATATATATATATATATATATATATCATCGGTGTAAAGTTATCGTGATTTATATACACTGTAATATTTGGAATAGTAGCAATAGATTTACGGTTAAAGTAACGTTAAATAACTGATAACCCTACTTTTTCATAATATTTTACTTCAGCCGTTTTAGATTTTCAGGGCGTAATGTATTTTTGAACGTTTTTAATGATCTGTCTGGAACCGGCTTTTTAAATGGCATTTTCAATTCATACCCCAAATGACTGAATTTTCGGATAAGTATTTTTATGTGCTTACTGTTATAAAATATACAGGCCAATTAGATCCATAAATACTTCAATTTACAATTTTCTACATCGGGAAAAACAGCTATGATAGACAAATGAAGAGAGAGTAATCTTAAAAAGGCTCCGTTTGCTTGCTTTTAAGGTGAAGAATCCTAAAAATAAAATGTCAAAGGGTTTAAATATTATGATCCGAAGACAAACTCACGAGGAGAGGAAAAGTGGAAAATATTAAGCACACGTTCATTTAATCTCTAACTAGCTAAACAATTTTATGCACAAAAATAAATATATTGTGTCGGAAGGTTTTCACTTTAGATATAAAATACACATAGATCGTCCTCAGATCACACATGCATTTATACTTTTAAATTTAAATTGTTTAACATTTAAATTATTTGACGTTTTGTTTTTAACATTCTGTGCCTCAAAAAGAAGAAAACGGAATTCTTATAAAAAAGCTCACTTCTACATCCATCTATCAATCTAAGGAACCATTCGATGAAGAAACTTGAAATTTGGCTTATTTATGGAGCGTAATGTTCTATGTATTTAATGATAGTAAGCGCCTTAGAGGCAATAAACGCACATACGAAATATAATTGAAAATATATGTGAGAGATAAAATAAAGTAATTGAACTAAATCGGACAATCCTTAAAGACAAATGTATAAGATATGGCAGGCCATTAAAATATGCAAGACAATTTATTCTAACATCGTTCGAAATGGCAAGCCACCATTAAAGCGTTCGTGATTCGGTAAGACATAATAAAATTAACAGCCTTTTTAGACAATAATAATTGTTAACATTTTCATAGATTTAATCACTCGCTACTTCTTATTCAATAAAATTTGGCAATTATTCTGTAATAATTTTGGTAATAAAATTTAAGTTTCCAAACCGACAGAGATCTAGATATATTAGTAGATTTCTACATAAATCATATTCGAATTCAATTTCAATTACACAACAAGCTTTTCCCAATGAATTACCACTTCAGCAATTCCAAACAAAACCGTGCAAAATTAATGAAACTCGAAAAGTGAGAGATATTCATCTTATCCGACCGAGGCGAATGCCTAATCTTCAACTTTCTCCCACCCTTCATTACTCACTTCTTCGCGGGGCTAATTTCACTTGCGACTTGATATTATTCGCATCGAATGTAGAGCTTTTCCAATAGTCGCGAATTGTTCGAGCAAGTTCGGACTTATCAAGCTTTAATGAATTGGATTCCTCGCATTCCAGCCGAAGTTCGCGCCGATGTTCGCCGTCCGCGGAGACAGAGTGAGGTGGGAGCAAGTTCGCTGTCAGTGGACGCCTTTTATTGGACAGCGTCTGTCACATAGCACAAGTTTTTCTGCCTGGTCGGTGTGAGCGGGTGTTACACGAAGCTTTGTTGGCTTTTGTTTCGGTAACGTGTCCATTATTGTGTTTTCTCTTTTTAATAAAACTGATATTTTTACAAACAATGTAGCGTTTACTAGATTTGTAATTGTAATACATATTATACATATATAAAAAGGTATTGAGATGAAAATCTAATATATAAATTTGTTTTTACAATGTTTTGTTTATAAAATAAAAAAATAATACGACGAGAAGTGATGCCCTAAAATAGATTTATGCCCCCAAAATTATATGTGATACATATTATACATATATAAAAAGGTATTGAGATGAAAATCTAATACATAAATTAGTTTTTACAATGTTTTGTTCATAAAAAAAGAACGATATTCTAGCCATGAGAAATGATCCCCTTAAATTGATATATGCCCCTAAAATTATATTTTTATTATTATATATACAAACGAAACCTTTACAAGCATAATAATTCCATTAGGAAACTTAAAAATATTGAGTTTGAATGTTAGTAATGTAGGATAGGACATTTTTTCAAATTGTTTACATAAATCATAAAAACGTTATTTTAATTGTTTTACAGTTTGGTTTAAGCTAATTAGGTGTACTTACTTGTAACATAATTTAATTTATTATTTTTTTTTATCAAATTGTTGTTCAAATAAGTATCAAATAAATAAAATAACGTTTATGTCATTTGACGTAACATGCAAGCGCGTGTCTGTGGATATTTTGTAAAATGAAATATGTAAATAAGTCAATTGGAAAAAAAGAAATAGAAAAATTTAATAAAATTTATTGTCATACTATTAAAACAATATCATTTTTTTAACATTTTTTTGGTTAGAAAAGGATGCAAAATTTAAAACAATATGACGTTTTTGTTTTTAAAAAATTACATAACTAAAGACGATCAACAAGAATAATACGCATAATCCTTAGTAAAATGTCTGTTACTATTTTTTTATCTTTGTTACTTACAAACATAACATTATTTCTTGTAAAGATCAATTATAGAAGAAAAAAAATCTAGAAGAATCTGGTACCCTAACGGGACCCGCACATTGGGCGGCTGCGAGCAAGGCAGGAAACGGCGACCAGCCACACAACTCCTATTTTCATTTCAGTTTCAAAATGTACGTCGAAGAAATGACGTATCTACGTTACGTGGGGAAAAAAACGTAAATATAAACGTAAACGATTTAGATTTAAACTTAAACGATTTAGAGATCAAGAACAAGTAATGGAATTCTTAACCTTTTTTTTCATTATACAAGTCAATAAGACAATGTCAAATAGGACAAAAAAGTATTTAATTACGCAATAGAGTTAAATATTTCAAATCACTTAGTAAGTTATAAGAAAGTATAAAACCCATGATTACTGGCACAAATACAAGAATGAGAACAAGTAGCAGTATAGAAGACCAATTGGTAGTCATGTAAGGCAATGAATTTTCTGTATATTAATACCGTATGCTTAAGGAACATCGAGTGATGCAGATAGATATGAATGTAATAAAATTAGATTAATGTTTTAAAGTATTCTTGCTCATAAATATTCAAAATATCGGACTCTGTTACATTTATCCACAGGTTGATTTGTGTGAAGTAACGTTTTGTGTGAAGTATCCGCGATAAGTAGAAGTAATACGGTAATGAGGACTTCTGCATCAGAGGTTGAAAATATTGAAGAGATTCGTAGCGATTTAGAGGCAGAAGATGTTGATGGTGAGGAATTATGAAGAGGCGGTTGACCGGGTAAAGAAGTACCGAAGTGGTATTTATGAGCCTTCTGAATGACTTGAATAATTATTAATATCTGGAATTTTTTCAATCGGTAAATTATGAGTTAGAAATAATTGACGTAATTTGCTTCAATTTTTTCACCTGTTTTACTCCATGGTCTTGCCACTGTTGTCTCTTTGACAGCTTGTACTAACTCTCTTCCGATAGGATTGCCGGTTTTTCTTTTTAGGGTTTCGTACCTCAAAAGGAAAAAAGAAACCCTTATAGGATCATTTCGTTGTCCGTCTGTTCGTGTGTCTGTCTATCTTTCAAGACCTTTTATCTCAGGATTTTATGGAGGTATCAAGTTGAAATTAATGTCAAATACTTAGGTCTACGTTCCTTTAGAACTGTAATAAAATAAACTTTCTAACTTAATGCAATCAAAGTTATAATTTGGAATATGTCCGATTTTTTCGCCTGATAGGCAATATATTTATGTTGTATAAAATTAATATTTGCTTAATAGTGTAATAGAAATACTATGTACCTTGAAATATTTATGTGTACGGGTCCCTCGTAGTACGAGTTTTACTCATGCTTGACAGTTTTTTAATATAAGGCCGCTTAGACCGAAATATGGACTTTCAACATTTAGATTAATTGTCGACTGCTGTGAAGGTAATTCATGATCGCTCTTAGATTGATCACATGTAGTTATGTTAGACTCCGTTTCCTTCACAAAAGTGTAACTGCTTAAAAAAAACAGGTCCCTAAAATAAACATATTTCGATTCCCTCATAGACACAGATCCACTGGATAATGTTTTAAGTCGTCTCGTTTCTCAGAAGCAGCTATTTCTTAAATTCTTTCACTTTTTTTGCGAAGTTATGGTTGAAAAAGTGTACAATTAAGAAAGATGCTCATTATAAGAAATGGCTAATGTGGATACATGCAGATATAAATATTTATTTTATTTTTGTTATTATTTTAAATGCAGATATCCACCACGAATTTTGCTTAGGCGATTGTAAATTGAAGGAAATAGAAAGAAAAGTATGCGGTACTATTTGATCAACATTAAAGAAACTTGTTTACCGTTGCCGATTAAAGAAGAATGGATAAAATTTGCCGAACAATTTGAGAAAATAAGCAATTTCACCAATTGTCTAGGATCTCTGAAGGGCAAACACATTCTCGTTGTTAAACTAGCACACAGCGGTTCTTTTACTATAATTATACAAATGGTTTTCCAATTGTGCTTTTGGCAATTTCTAATACCAATTACAAGTTTCTATACATAGATATAAAAGCCTACGATAAATGCTCGGATATTTCAATTTTTTGTAAATCCTTATTTAACAAGAAACTAGTAAATAACCAGTTACATTAATCTGGCGGTCGCCTTATTTTTAATATTGAAAATGGACCTATGACATATATCTACGCGGTTGCCGAATATTTTGCGATTAAAAATAAAATAATGGGTCCTTTTTCTGGAAATCGTTTAGATGAAAAAGGAAGAAATTTTAATTACAAGCTTTACAAAGCACTTCGATTTGTAGAATGTACGTTTGGCATATTCGTCAATAAATGGAAAACCTCTCAACATTCCCTTAATGTTAGATTAGATTTTGCTACAGATATCGTAAAAATATATTATCTTTTACATAGCTATGTACGTTATTCAAAACTGAACTGCATGATGGTCTAGAATTGATGCAATAGAGCGCTTACACACTTCGTAATGTACAATTTGTAGCTAGGATTACAAATATAATATCATGTAATATATGAGAATACTTTGCAGAATATTTCATCGGTGAGGGTAGTGTTCCATGGCATAGGAAATGCATTTGAATGAAAAGCTATCTACTCTTTTTACTTGCTTTTTTATTATTTGTTGTTATATTACTTATTTTTTTTTGTTATTCGAAGTACACTTGCCTCTGCCAAGTAAATTAATGATCTGTTCCCGCTGAATTCTTTTAGAATCTGATTGCTGTATTCTTCCGTAGACATGTTCCAAATAGCCTTTTCGATTTTGTATATAGACTTAACAGTTTCGTCATTCTTTATAGAATAATTCAAATACACGCTTGAATACCATATCATTCAGAACTATACTGATGTTTGGCCGCGTGACTGGAAGGATCTTACTCGATTGGTTTACACAGAACAGTAGAAATTTTGTAAATCGGTTGGATATTTACTTCGCACTAAACTTTACGCACTATACATTGTACTGATAAATACTATGTAATAATACAGAGTTGCTACGAGGAGTACATAATCTGTGAGAAAACGAAAATCACTTTTACGTACCATTGACAATAGAAACCCGCAACAGTCCACGGATTTTGTTGTTCGTACTTGACAGACAATTAAATATTTTTCGATCATAGTATATGCGATGGCTATGCCGGTATGGTGGTAGATGCAGTTCATTTTGGCTTGTCGCTTGCGAGCGGTGAACCAGTCGGTCGTCAACCTACGAAGATTCGAGTCGTACTCATGACAAATACAGCGACGTTCTCGATTTACTAATGTATAATCAGTTATCCGTGACAACCTCATAAAACTTAACAAGCTCATCATTGTGCCAGTGCATCTGCCAGCCGAACCCTGAACCAGAGAAGCCGTCCAGCAGGCGAACATGTCAGTGGATTGTATTTGCCTTTAGTCAGATATAGCAGATCGCTTATTGTGCATATTTGAGCTATCGAAATCTTATTAGGGATAAGTAAAAATAGTCGACAATTAAATGAAACTACGTGATATAGTGTTATTTCTACTTTCTTTACCACGACCTAGGTTTCGTTGTATTACAACATCTTCAGGTAGGCTATTAGCAAAGATCTTTGCTAATAGCCCACCTGAAGATGTTGTAACACAACGAAACCTATGTCGTTGTAAAGAACTTAAAGAAAGTAGAAATAATACTACATTTGAATTTGAATTGAATTTCTACAAAATTAACGCCAAATATATTCAGAAATAGTCGAATAAATATTGAGACTATTTACCGCCCCCACATAGTATATCTCAACTTATGTACCCAGCAACTTGGAGTCCGCCGTGTCGTCACTAGTTATTCTAATTCGTGATGAACTTAAACCGTGACAACCTGAATTTGAGTAGATTCACAGATCATTGTTTGTAATGGTATAAGAGTATTAAATAAGTATGTAGGTGTAAAATCGTTATTTATATAAATATCTTATTTAGAAGTTTACTTATTAAAACATGAGGTATAATATAGATGTGTAAATGATAAATATCTACAAGCTACACTTACTCTATTCATGTACAAGTATACTTATGAGCCTATTGAGGGCATGCATCACACAATATTTTTTCTGCAATTCGTTTATATAATCCCTACCAGGGATTCCTAGCATGATGGTAGAGGTTTTCTAGTATGATGGTAGGGGTTATTGCTTGTATAATACGGGTATGATGTGTAAACTGCTTACTAAAATAAATATCGAATCAGTAAAATAAAACCAATATTTTATTTTGAAAACACTATTAAAATTAGATGCAATATGCCTTGCACCGTCTATTTACTTGTTGTAGTACTAAATATGTATCATTATAATGTTAGTAGTAAAACATGTCAATAGATGTCAGCTATTTAAAGTAATATATTTGTTAATTTTAATAATGAACTAATAATAACTATACTAAATTTGATGAAAATCTGTCCAGCGGTTATTACAAATACTCGAACACACTTTTCATTTTATAAGTACTTCACGCGAGCAAAACTACTGGTAAAAGATCATCATCATCATCATCATCATATATATGAATACGCTAAGGTTAAGATGTTACACTCCCTTTTTAGAAAAAACCTCACAACTAATCCACATAAATTATATATCATTTTATAGATAATTGCTTGCTCTACCGGCATCCACAACTAAAAAATTTATTATTGCTATTGTTTTTGCAAATTAATTAATTATTAAAATTATATACACAAAACAGCAATGCTGCCATCTAACGGCTCAACGTCAATATGATTGACGGTCGATAAAATTTTTGTTTAATTTCAAATCCACTCACGTATAAATAAAGTGGCGCTTTAGCTCAATGCTTTTGATACTTGCGCCTCTATATGTCAATTTTAGTAAAATATTTGTTTGATCTGTCATCTGAGCTTCATAATGGAATAAATAATGCGAAGACTTTGCACGGCTCACGCTAGTCATGTAATATTTCATTAAAATAACTATATGCATGCCAAATTTGTTAATGATTCGTTGCTTAATTGCAGAGTTATTAAGTAACAAATAAACAAACAAACCAGCGAATAAATGAAAAAAAACACACTTTCACACAGACTTCAATTTCCCATAAAGAAACTGACATAAATTCAGTTCTTGAAAACATCTTGTCCTTATATTTATTGTAGTTAGTTTTTTTTAGAGTGCAAAACCTGACAACAAATTATTTGAAAAAAAGGAAATGTTTTTGTCTTAATTTAATAACTATTGAACTACTAAAACACTTTTAAGGATGTCACTTCACTCTCCACACAATTTGTCTTAAAGTGTTTCAATGCTCTGATGGAATTGTCACAGGAATATATCTATAAAAAGAAAAAAAAATTCAGGAGATCGATCTAATGCTTCCTGGGATAATTGCGATTCACTTATAAATAACTAAAAAAAACATAAATACACTAAATAAATTAAAAAAAAAGTAATTTAATACTTACTCGTACTAAATATGTCTTAATTTATTCCATATATAAACATTTAATGATCATTTCAAATATTTTTCATTTTTCGTAATAGCCAATACAAATGTAAGGCTCTCCACAGTCTGAAAATAAACCCTTTATATCGGTTTCCCACACACTTCTCCAAAATAAAGCTTTCAGATCGACTCTGTTTGCATGATGCGATGAATAAGTAACTCGGTTCATCATAAAGTGCATCCAATCTCGGCGTCGGCTTTTAGCGTACGGTCGGCGCGGAGTGCAGCTCGCTTCATAGTAATTCGATTTGCCCTAGGGACTCACCTATAACCGTGGTTTGTGGGTGGTAGAGTCAACCAGTTTTGTATAGAAATACTTGATTGTCCTTTCAAGTTACATTTACAGTGCATAAAATACAGCAAAAATGTAAAAGATCTAACTGCCTTTAAAATTAAAAATCGACTAAGCTTTTTACTAACATATAAATATGTTAAGAAACCGATATATTATAATGAATAAAATACAACAAAAAGGTAAAATACTTAACAACCTTTAGAATGAAAATTCATCAACTAAGTTATAGCTGATGAATTATCATTTAGCTTACTTATATATAATTATGAAATATGCTGAAACATTGATACGATAAAAGATATAACGAAAAAATGCCTAAACAACTTTAATGAAGTTAAAGTAAATATACTCTTATTTTAATAATTGAATTAGTAATCATAATGGAATAAACTTGTTTTAGAAAAGGATGGTGGCTACGTGAATACATATTTTTTTAGGAATAAAGGATAGAGATTTTACAATTAAAGTTTGAAGCAGACCTGAAACAAAATAGTACGGCGTGCCTGACATATTAAGAATAAGGGTCTAGAAACCCCGGCATAGAATAGTTCATAAAGAAAAAACTTACACTTACCGCGTTATCTTAGACACAACAAGAAATTTCTAGATTGTAAAACTATATTTATATCCATGATTGATTCATATGTATCAGATCATATATGTTTTGTGTGAACATTTTTCATAATCTCTCTAGAAATTTCTTATTTAAAATTCCGGAAAAATTATTTGGCAAATATATTGATGGCTTTACAAACCTGAATAACTTTTTTAAACCAAAACTTAATCCCTCTAAAATTCTCAGACAAATATTTTTTTTCAACGTTTACTATTAAGAAATATGTGACTTAATCTCTATAACAATGTTAAATATAAAATTATTTTTCGAGCTGTTTCTAAGAAAAAATTCTGTATGACCGACAGATAGACAGGTGTCCTGTATGGTCTTGTAAGACCCATTTTCCCTTTCAAGTTACGTAACTGCATTAAAGATATGACATATTAAAACTTTTAGTAGTACATAAACAGTAAACAAATAAAAAAGTTTGTACACATCATAAGTACACAAAATATGTGCCTACACGTATCTTAGTATGATCTTAATAACGTAAATGCCTACGTAACAAACTTGGGCAAAGTTTAGAGCAGCACATCACTAGCACGGGAGGTTTCGTGCGCCAATGTTGCCACATAATAAATTCATAAAACGTAAAGTTAATGCACACTCGGGGAAAACCTTTTGCGCGTAATTTTCACTCGACCTGTATATTAACAAGTTTTGTGCATATTTATTGTAGATACTATTTATGGGACGCGCCATTATGAAGATAAAGTTTGATATTGTTTCGTAAAGTTGGCTGACCTTTGTTCTTGATATTTACCGAGTTCTTGTTATTTTTGCTCTTGTTGGTGTTAGTTATTGTAAGCTCATATTTTCGCATGTTAATTATTCATAGATTCGAGGAAAATTTGCAAAGAGGAGATACCGTAATATAACGAAAAGATTGTGGCTATATTTTCGTATTCATTAATATATATTAGCTTAGTTCGATTTAAATATACGATTTTTAGTTGCATTTTTGATATATACCTCCAGGAGAAAAAGTGAAACCGCTATAAGATCGTTTGCTTGTCCGTCCATTCATCTGTCTCTGAAACCGTTTGACATAGGATATCTAATAATCGTAATAACGTCCAAAAATATTTCAATGAAAATTTTTGTAATGACATGAGGACTCAAAAACATTTTTAAGATTTCATACATCAAATTTTAAAACGGAATCCTTACATGATCACTTACTCGTCTTTCTGTCAATCCGTCTGTCGCAATAGATTTTCTTAGAAATTATGCGACTGAGAAACTTGAAATTAATTTAGTAATAAGTGATACATTTCAAATAGTTTGTTACGAAGAATACATTTTTTTCATAATTTTAAATTTCGAATTTAAAATCAGATTCTAAAAAATATGCAGAAATAGGGCATTCCTGTCGATTATTTACGAAACCACTGAAACAAAAATCATTAAAAAAGTCGGTGAAGTGCAAACTATATTTTCACAATTAGTATTTCGGCACCAATACCGTATAGTATCGCGTACACGTGGAGCTAAGAAGGGAGCGTTTCGACAGAGCCAAATTAAAAATATTTAAAAAAGTGTAAAGAAAAAAATTGTGTCTTACGTCGTGGGAAATATTTATCGTCGGAAAACTCTTCTCTGAAACCAATGGTTCAGTCGTCATAAGAAAATAAACAATTAATTTTTATAGCGCCAATCGTCCTAAAATTTCTCATTCTTTATCATTTTGGTCCAATATATACTTAATTTTTAATATTCATAATTTTTCAGGCATTTCTAAGCGATACTGTTAGTGATAAGGCTGTGGGATACAATTTTTTCTATTTTTTCTATCGTAACAATTTTTTAAATTTTTTCTATCTTAACTATTTTTTCCTGAAAAATGTTTAAGAAAATAAGAAAAATACGTTACATATATTATTAAATTCGGGCCTTAATAAGTTTTATACTCCTAAAACTTATTGAAAAAAAATCTGAAACTTTACACCCTACATGATTGCTTTGAAATTGTATTTTTTTCCAATTTCCCAAACTCCCAGAATCTAAATTAAATACTTACATTTTCTATCTATATTTCTGACTAGAAGATTACTGGAAAACTATAGCAGTTATCCTAGAAATTGCAATTTTTGGAATATTCAACATGTTGTACGCCTGTGAAAAAATATATTTACGTTGCAAGCATATATGTACGTTGTAAGCAATATAGTTACGTTGCAAAAAATTAAAGTTTAATAGAATTACTATGTTCACTTAAATATTTATATGTATCCAAGTATATAAAAAACTCTCATTAAACTAATTCTATTCTCACTCAACAGGTTTTATTTATACCAATAACAAGTTGATTTTTTAACTCGTTTATTAAACCAAGTTTGTGTGAAATTTGGCAGAAAAAAATTTATATTCTTAATAGTCAATGTGATAAATGTTTAAATAAGAAATCTAAATTAATCCACTATCCTTCCTAGCTTCAAAATTATGGAATACTCCATATCGTTTATATATTAAGTATACACACACACACACATACATATATACATATATATATATATATATATATATATATATATATATATATATATATATATATTAATTGAGGGACGTTATGAACAACCCATAGGCATAGATACATAACAACGTGAGCACACGTACATAATCAATATTTGACATTTCCTCCCGGAATGGCAAACATGAAATACCACGTAACAGCCCACCCGCAAGCTTAATCGTATTACAAACGGATTTTCCATAATCGCGTTGCGACCCCCATTTCGCAAAATCCAAATCATAATACGATTCATAAAACCCATTTACATCGTGGTTAGAAAATGGCAATCGCGCCTTTAATATGGGATCTTCGACGTTTCCTTAAAAGCCTGAGCGTTCGAGGACGGGCAAGCTCATTACACAAGCCGATACTGGTCGGAAATGCCAGCGTATTATTAAAAAGGTATTTTGGCAAGGAAAATTAATGCAAACATTCAACCTTCATTATATATTGGCCGCCGAGTAATGATAAGCGGACCGCAGGGCCAAGCTTGATATTAAGGCTGCGTTTAGACGAGAACACGGATGCTTTTAATTTTAGGTTTTGTTTAATTTGTGTTCTTATTGGATTTTGTACTTTAAGTTGGTTATATTTCATATTGCCAACACTTATACATGAGAAATTTATAGATGATTATGCAAGACGATAAAATTATTAGATATAAAAAAGTCAATGCGAAAGCTCCATTCATAGTAAAATGTTATTTGCTGAAACTTTTAAGTATCATTCGGAAATTAATGAGACGGGTTAAAAACGGCAATAATTAACCTGTTAAGTTCCTGCTATTAATTTTCACTTGATTATACTTTAGGAAAAACCAAAAGTCCAATTATAGTGGAGCTTCATTATAGCTTTTGCAACGCCATGAATGTATTCTTTCAAGTATTAACTTCGCCATTAATAAACGTGCTATCTCAGTTTACAAAGTTATATAATTTGTTATATGCAATTAATAAAATCAATATTCACATTCAATTATATAACGCATGGAGCATTATATAATTGAATATTGATTTTATTTATCCACTGCTTGATGCTAGTTTTTATGTAAAGATAAAATTCCTTCCTTGTAGAATTCTTTGCGTTTTTAATGAAAAAATTTAAAAAGTTCAACCTTAAGACGATCTGCGTCTTTAATTTTTTTAACACGCAAATAGTTATATAGCAAGCGAAATATTTTTGCTTTCGAACATTGTTATTTCAAAAATGCACTTTGCATTGATTTGTAGGAATATTTCTTCATTGTTCACGGCACATATTGGCGGTAATTAGAGTATTAGTTGGAGGGAGTTCCCAGCAAGTAGTTCCATAAATAATGCCATAAACTAAATAAACCCAAAAGTTCTTTAAATGTGTGATGTTATTCGCATTAAACAACACCATAAAGTTAGAAAAAGACTTTTGAATAATGTTAAATCTTTGAAGGAATAGACATTTGTTTAGTTCCTGACCACTTTTCATCTCCTGTAATAATATACATAGCCTTCACCCTTCGTTGAGCACATATTGGGTTTTGCTTTGTTTGATTATCACCCTATACAGAATTCCTGAAGCAAGATCACTCTAAGTTCTCTTCGTGAAATTTCTGTTACGTTTTTTTCTTTACTCGACGAAATTCCGTTGCTAACTGAAGAAAATGTATACGTAGGTAGATATTTAATAAAGTGATGTTCGAGAAGTTTCTGTAACATTCCAGAAATTGTCGTAAAAATTGGTTGATTTATTAATAGCTAACTTAATGCAATAAGTTTTGATGTACGTGTGTGTACATCAAAACTTATGCCAGTAAGTTTTTTTATAAATTTTTAATTTACCATAATCATAGGATAGTAACGGAAAGAAGAGGGGAAAAGATGATTAACAAACATCTTTATGCTATAAACCCTTCACCGTCGTACTCAAATACTGTACCTGAACACGCCATTTTACATCCCGTTAAAATGTACCATATAGAAAGGTACCATGCCTAACTTCGGCTTAACTCTGGAGACTGGAGTAAAGCGGGCGGCGACGCGCCAGCTAAACACTGAGCTTTATGTACGTCGACAAGCCATTTATCTATCGCTCGCGCTACGTTAATTGTATTTGCATTGGCAGGGCCGCGCGCCCTCTCATCCCTAAGTGGCTAAGCCCCGAATGAAAGATATTATATTATTATAATACCTATCTCTGGTATTGCAAGACCGTTTCCGTTTGCTGCATTCGAAGCATTTGGTCGGTAGGATTTCCAAGCAGATTGAGTAGGATTATTTCCATGTCGGTTTCACATGTAATCCAAGTATTCGATAATCACCCTGGAACGTCAAAGATTTAGACCTAAATTTAAAGTACATAAAACGTTTATTACAAATATATAACGTTTATTACATTTACGTTACTTTTAAAATAATTCAAAATAAACTCAGTGACAATTTCAAATGCATCAATTCATAAAAACATTCGAAAATTTGGGTCAAATACACAACTCGTTTCTCACTGTTTCACTTTTCATTCTCACCTCTTCTATTCTAACTGAAATGTTCGTTTACATGAATGCTTTCAGAGCAGATTGATTAAAATGTAACAGTCGTAGGACAAATATAAAATTAAATGTATATATTCCACACGAAGTTAATATTTACACGGAAAAAAATACACGATCGGTATCGCACTCTGCACATATAAACCTGAAAAAGTGACAAGTAGTAATGTTTAATTACTGAAACTATTTCTCTGTTGATGACTGCAGACTCAATATTACTGAAAAATATTGAAAATAATATTTCTTAGGACAGTCAATACGCAATATGCATATCTCTGTCTTCGTCAGGCACAATAGCGTTATGAAATTCTTTATTATAGATATTCGGATATACAAAAGATGAATAGTATATCGGATGTATATTTTATAAAATTGTTATCTAACCTAAATAACAAAACAATTTGTATCAGAACAATTTTATAATAGTATTTTAAGAACCAGAACACCTTTAAAAATCAGCTTTCAAAACAAACAAACAAATAAATTATCAAATCCAATGGTAGATAAATAATTCTACCTCTTTACTAGAGGAATATTCTTTTCCTGCAATAATTCCACGACTAAAATTGAATCAACATTGACGCAGGCACAAAAAAAACATGGTTTTCTTATTAAGAGATTAAAAATACGTTAAAAACATAGTTGTTTTATTAAAAAAATTTTAAAAAGTAACAAAATATCAATCATTTTATATTATCATAATTATTATATTTTATTGACACAATTTTCTCTGAATACTTTTAAAATGAAATGTAGATATATATTTTAAAACTAGACACTTTGTTAATACTTTGTTAGGTTATATTTAGTTTTGCTTTCGTTGTTGTATTTTCCTTTCATTATACACAATGGGTCAATATTTTAATATATTAATGTATTTATGTTTGTTCAATTAACATTTCTTATCTTTTTATATTTGATTAAATTATCGTCAAAATTAATCTATTATGATATTATTAAGCTTTAAATAAAAATCATTGATATTCAACTTGACCATTGTTTTTCCATTTAAAGAATCGTAAAATCTCCCTCGTTACAAAACATAACGAATGAAGTAACTTCACTAAAATTATGTTTTACACCTAATAAAAATGGGAGACTACATAATTGGTACAATTTTAAACACGCGAGTCCCTACACACATACAGGCAGAAGGTCGTACATTATCAAATATGGATTCCATCGTTTAGGGGATTCTGCAATTTTTCTGTCATATCCATTAACCAATTTAAAACTTTGATTTCTCTTCTATGTCCCACTGTTAGACTATTAAATATCTAAGACGCTGTACGTTTTAATCCTATGTAACGTTTGCAGAATTACATTTTTTCTTCTCACCATCAGACTTCTAGAACCGTTTTTAGAACTGTCAGTGAAATTTCAGCACGTGCTTACATAATTGCGAATAACAGCACCTTGATTTATAACAACTTATTTCGTACTTTTTTGACAAGTTCGATTTAAGTAATGTTTTCGGTTTTTAATTAAAGTGTTTCAAAATTAATTTATGAAGAGTCACATTACTTAAAGGTGTGTTTCAAAAAAAGAAATTTACACATATATTTCAATAATAGTAAAATTAAATGAATTTTTAATTCAAATTAATAGAATTTTTTGAATTTCAGATATTTCACGGCATGAAGACTCCAAGTTGATGAAATTCTTTTCAGAATTTTATGTAAGATAATTCGGGAAATATTGTCGCAAATGTTTATAAAAAAATATGTCCCACACCGCTTGCAATCGCCGAAATTACTACATGCAAAATTATGAAAAAAAAAATTTACTAAAAGTTTGCCCGAAGTTTATTTTTTAGAAATTCACAATAATTTACTCTTGCGAAAGACATACTAGGCATTATGTGCTACTTAGCAAATTAAGCGATTACTGAAAATTAAAAAAAACTTGGTTCATTTATAAACAGTCGTAATTTCGCGGTAAATGTTTCCATGCAAAAAAAATGCCAGTACTAAGATTATGTACGTTTAAAACAAAATTAAAATATAAAATAAAAACTCCTTAATAATTTTAAATACAATAATACTTTTAATTATAATAATAAATTTTGTGATAAAATTCATTATTTGTATCTCAGAATGCAGGAGATTCCCTTTTTTTCTTTGTAATCATTCTACAATTGTTTATAAAATTTATTCACTGTCAAGTAGAAAAAATAATTTTTGATTTTGATTTCTCAAAACTTGTCAGGAAATTATCGAAAAATGAACTCATGTATATAATAGTTTTCAGACCATTTTTCTTATATTTTAGTCGCAATATTGAAGTGATATCGAATGTGATATTGGTAATGGAGGATTTAGATTATTTTTAAAAATAAATTTAAGTGAAAATATTGCAGACACGAGTTAATCTGATTTTTTTGGAACAATCACATTACTTTGATTTTTATTTTACCATTACTCATATTCCAGTTCTAAGACCTAAACATATAAACAATTATTACTACGTACACTTGGTTACTAAATGCTGCCCACAATAATAATATATTAAACTTATGTAACTTCTGAAATACCAAGATAAATTACCTAAAAAATATGAAAATCGTTTTGATAGCCGTTGAACTTGTACAAATTTGTAACTTATTGACTTTGTGCAAATATTGAAAACCTATTTGGTACAACATAATAAATTAAACATGATAAGGGGAGGTAACCTAATAGCGCGAGTTCCGTATTTAAACTATTTTATCCAGAGCATCTTCCTCACACTTTATTACCCAACTCTGCGGCTGCTATCTGGCAAGGCGCACACGTACTGCAACTCATGATAACTCCAAAACTTTCGTAAAACCGTTTAAGTTGTTGCCGCCGGAGTACCGCCAGTACCTGGGTTAACCTCGCTCGTTACTTTCAATTTAACTGGCACTTCAACCGGCTCACTACATGCGCGTGGAAATGAGATTGAAAATAAATGTTACGATAAAATTGTAGTTGATTGAGGCCAAATATTTATTTTGATACTTATTTTTTTATCGTTACGTTTCTCATGTAAATTAATTTTACGATTTAATTTAATTATGTAGATTATGACAGATTTAAATTAAAATTGTCGATAATGTAGTATTCAATCAAATAATAATTTCAATTTGTTAATACTTAAAAGAACATAAAGAGATATCTGACAAAAAAAATTTTTTTTGCAATCCTTGACATACTGATTTTCGAAAATTATTAATTTCAAAATGACATACATTATAGAAAATAACAACTTTTCTTAATTAGAAAAAACTAGTTTTTGTAAACTTTAATACACTATTTACTCGTAAAAAGTTGTTTGAGAATAATTCCACATAGAAAATGTAATGCTCTACAAAAATATGTGAATAATTTTTGTCATATTATGAAAGGTTAACCCAATATTTAAATTTGAAATTTTCGCAAATTTTAACTCAGTAAATTATTCAAGATACCCTTAAAAATATTGTTAAAAAAATTTAAAAAATTGTACAAAGGAATTACAATGTGCTAGTATTATAATCCACAATAATATCTCCTAGCCGCTGCGTATTATAACTCTGTACGTATTCCCTAATGTACTTTTTAATATTTGAACTAAAATAAATTTTATATCAAACTAATTTGTATTTTAATTTATAAATCTTTAAATTAAATTATGTAAAACGATATAAAAAGTATCTGACAATCATTCTTGGTAAACTGCACAGTCATTTCTGGACAAAATAGGGGTTTAGAATGTGTTCCTCAACAGGTTTATATTGATACATTTTCAAGCAAAATTCTCCTGAATAATTCACCCTCTAATAATAAAAGGCTTTTATTTTAGTCAACAAAAGATTCAGATGACGAAGCGAAAAGAAATTTTCCAACTTTCATTGACATAAAAAAAATTTCCAACTTCTATTGGCATTAAGCAAAACACATACAAAAATATTCAATACTCGAAAACATTGCTAATATATGCTTTTAGTACGTACTTAAACGATTTTTGTATATTTTTTTCGACGTACAATATGAATGCTGATAATTACTTATCTATAAAAAGAAAACTTACGTACAATATGAACGCTGATAATTACTTATCTATAAAAAAAGAAAACAAAGATCTAAGGGGGGCGTGTTGTTGTCAGTCCATAATTACGAAGCCTGCGACAGGACTGCCATGTGCCGCCATATACCGCCATCCGGGCCGACTCAGTCGCCCGGTGCGTATATTCTCTACGGGAATTCATTTGGATTCCATTCAGAGTGATATCAAATTAAGCGGTATTGTAACAGACACTGCCGGTGTAGGCTATGAGGATAGATCCATTTGCGATTGGGTGTAGAATACGTGTAATGACGAAATATAAATCATAAATTTACGATACGTAATAGGATATTAAGTGAGAATATAACGATTGAAGATAATGACTTCATACAATAATGGTACACTGAAGTAAATACAAAGGAAGACTCGTAATGTATACGAAAAATAAAAAAGTGAAAAAAAAAACAAAAAAGTTATTTTTCACGTTTCATTATTTGTCATGTGTTTCATTACTTACTTTTTCCACCCCTTTAAAGGTCAAAAGTGTATAGCGTTATTGCTTTTAGTAAAAGCTTAAACTTTTAATTATGTAAATTAATTTAGCTTTTATAAAAAATATTTTTGATTATTCGTAAACTTATTGTACATACTCTCCTTAGAACCCGTGAAAACATATTTTCCCTCTTGGTAGTTTCTTGTGAAAATAATGAAAAAGTTTATAAAAAGCAATTTCATATCAGAATGTATTCCTATTCCATTCTGACTTTAGTGTCAAAGATGTTATAGATTTGTATTAAATTATATTGGTCTCGTTATTTTACTGTCCCGAAAAAATAATCTCACTTCTAATTAAAAAGGGCCGATGCTCTTTTGTTGTTAGTTACAATGTTGAGTGTCGAAGGGATTAAGCTCAACAATAATTTAAGCTGCATTGAGCTTAGTTTAGTAAGCTCATAAAACCAGTCAAGTTATAATAGAAGCAATTTTGGGTTAAAGGATTCGGTTAATTAAAAAGTTCCTGATTTACTCAACTGTAAAATATATCCATTTGAATATATCTAAACAATATAACGCATGCTTCAAGATTTTCTTTTCATTATATAGAATTTTCAAAAAGAATTTTATGAATCTTCATATATAAGCGATTTTTTTAGAAGTTTTAACCTTCTCCCTTCTAATTTTTACTAAATTTGCCCAGCACGTCCTTAAATATATACTTGAACATGTAAACGGAGTAGACGACTCATAAGAGGAAGGAATAGGAGTACTTTTTACTCCATTAGTTATGGTAGCCTTATCAATATTAAATATATTTCACGCGAAATAAAAATAATTTAAGAGGGGATTATTAGAAGAATATTGGGATGCCTTCTTTCATATATTTGTCTAATAAATAATTGTAAAAATACTATTCAATAGCTATTAT
Source organism: Druceiella hillmani (assembly GCA_039881145.1). Classification (NCBI taxonomy): domain Eukaryota; kingdom Metazoa; phylum Arthropoda; class Insecta; order Lepidoptera; family Hepialidae; genus Druceiella; species Druceiella hillmani. The sequence goes on along the minus strand of JAYKKI010000001.1, from coordinate 75,795,769 downwards.
ACCATACTACTACTAGTACGCAATGCCACATCCCTTAAAAAGTTTCGACCTACCCCACAATTAGTCTCCATTCCGACCAGTCCACGACAGAGCACGGCGCCTCTAGCTTCGGACTTCAAATTTTAGAAGATGCTCTTCTACGTCGTCGAGCCAAGTTTTCTCTGGACGACACTTCATCAGCTGTTGTATTGTGGTTTTGGTAATATTTAAAAATAAGTTTAATATGAAGTATATTTAATATACTTTATAAACAAACTTTTGTCATTTGTAAATGATTTTTAGCCCAGTAGCTATGAGGACTTAAAGCCTTAAAGATAAAAAATAACCAGTTTGCTTGTGCATTATACAACCGCATACATTTTTTTTATTTTACCGAAATCATACTTACGTAATTCATAAACTTTGAAACGATAATTAAAATGAAGAAAACTTCGTTTTCATCTATAGTCAGCAGCATGCTTAAATACCAAACTGCATCTATCAAGATAACTGAGTCTTATAACCTCCGAAACACAGCATCTTCCCCTGAACTAGCACTCGATAATCGAATCTCTGCCATACATGTATAACAGATAATCACTTACTACTCAATCTCGATTTAATCCATCGACATACGAGCATATACAAACCGACACTCGGCCTACAGTCTGTGTGCCACCTGCATCCGCTTTAATGTGTCATAATTGTATTAGTCGGATCGACGCAAGTGACGAGACGTGTGTAAAGTCGACAGGTGGGCGGCTAGCTCTAATATTCGAACCAGCTATAATTCTCAGGCTATAAATACTCAACGTATTCTGTATACCATTAGGAATGCTGTATTAGGGATTAGGTGGTTATGCGCTTTATCGCATGCTATCTTGACTATTATGCTCTGCAGTCATTCAACTTTAATCTTAATGAGGTAATTTCCTTTTTTAAGAAAAATAATAGGAGCAGTAGCAACGTAATCTAATTATCATTATAGTACTATGAAAGTGAATATCATTATTACATATTAGCTAGTACGAGTTCAAATATAATGTATCCCAATCTACATTTTCATCATATATTATCATCTCTGACGATGCGCTGTTCAGCACTATTCGAACACATAATTCTTGGTTCCTTTACTGACTCTCATGATATATGAACCTACACACAAGGTTATTATTTTCGAGTTTTTATCCTCTGAATAAATTGTGAATATTGAATATATTTGGCGTTAATTTTATAGAAATTCATTATTCACAATTAAATGAAACTACGTGATGTAGTATTATTTCTACTTTCTTTATGTTCTTTACCACGATCTAGGTTTCGTTGTCTTACAACATCTTCAGGTGGCCGTTGCTAATAGCCCACCTGAAGATGTTGTAATACAACTAAACCTAGGTCGTGGTAAAGAACTTAAAGAAAGTAGAAATAATACTACATCACGTAGTTTCATTTAATTGTAAATAGCGAATATTATCCTATGATATTAACGAATACTTATCCTTACAACCCAGTATATTGTTAGTATATGTACTAGTACATATGTACTAGTACATGTATAGTTTTAATTGGTCTGTAATTTCAAACACGATGTATTATCGAAGATAAGTTGCTATATTGACACCTTTATATAAAGCATTTCTTAATTACAGGCAAATAGTAAAATAGTTCGCAAGTCTGTGTCATAAGACCCGTAATACGATACGAGTCCCATGAGAAAGCAAAAAGCGTGTTTCGATTGATTTATACGAACTTGGTTTGAATTGTAATTTCAACTAATTTTATTTGATTTGATCGGGACCATGCGCCGAGTAAAACTCAGTACGTAAACATTGCACATGGTGTTTACGTTTCTTTTATATTGCTATTTAATTTGTTTGAATTTTTTTTTCTTCTTGGCGTAGTTGTTTATTTCAGTATTTTAAAGTATTTATGACAACTAGCACTGGCTGGGTTTTAAGATAATGTCGAACGGTCACTTCCACACACACACACACACACACCCACACACACACACACACATATATATATATATATATATATATATATATATATATATATATATATATTTCTTAGTAATGCTAATCAAATAATGATGAGACAGTGGTTATGCTTGCATTTTGTAGAAACCAGTGGACAGATATTTTAATGAAATTGCAGTATAGCTTAGAGGCTTTTAATTACCGAAATGATAATTAATTGACGGCAACATCTATTTTACTCATGTAAGCAGCTATCATTATGAGTAGTTTTATAATTAGACCAGGTGAATTTTTAATAAATTATTTAATACCATTTTGCCCCACACTTATATAAATACGAAAAAAAATATACAAAAACAATTTGGTTTGTTTACGACCACAATATAGAAGTGAAAACTTTGGCTACCGATGTTACCGTACTGTGTATGTTGGTTGTTCATTATACTAAATTATACTCAAATAAAATACTATTCAAAAATGGAACGTAATTCTTGAAAGGATACACTCCGTGTTAGACAGTGAAGTCGCTCGACCGATGCCGATGGAAGCAGAGTTCACCTGAACAATTGATCATATTTCATTATTTTTAATTTGTAACTCCCAACCGATGCCGAAGGAAGCCAAGTTTTCCCGATTCAGCGTTACCGACCCAAGCGTGACGCATCAACGACCCGAGCGTGATAGCTCACTTTCGTTCACTGCTCAGAAAAAATGCACAGGTGCACCTAATAAAGTTTTCACTTAAACAATAATTTTACTTAGAAGATAATACATAAACACAGAATTTCACAAAATTTTTCGTATCATTAACTTGTAAGTGAATAAATAAAGTTTGAAATTTTGAAATATTCAATAAATTTATTTAGTTAGTAATAAAAATAAATATATGTGTAACGAACATTGAAACTCTGATGTATTATCTAATACTCGATTTGCTAGTCAGTAATTGTTAGTAGTAATTTATACTATACACTTGACTTTATTATAGCATAATTAAATATTCTGCATAGACGAGAGTTAAGGAAATATAACTATCACTTTAAATGTTACTTTGATATTTACATCAATTTAACCAAATTATTTACAAAAATGATAATATATTCCAAAACTATTAGCAACATTTTAAACAAAATATAATTTCGCGTTTATTACAATGTTGCTTATTTTTATCGAGAAATTTGTTTATTTTTCTGTTTTATAAAAATGCTATTCCACAAGGAAACGAATATTATTATTAAAAAACGATCAACACCTACCAAGAAAGCAATATCCATAATATTATTTTGTTGGCATGTCTCACGAAAACAATTTTCGTGTTCTATCTCGATGAACAATAGCCAAAGGTCCATTTACGGTTCAGATTCTATCAACAGGTAACAAGAAAATGAACTATTATTCGTATATCACAATAAATAATATGTATATATAGACTTTATCAAATAAAAATTATAATAATCAATTTTTCACTTGAAAAATATAATATTTATAAAACTACAAAGGCCGAAGAGATAGCATTGCTTGCATCTTTGAAAAAATATAATCGAGTAAAAGTAAAACTCGTTAAGTACAAATAGACCCCACTCTACGATTTTCCGTGCACACTTAGTCAAATACGAGTATAAACTTAGTATTTTTGTTAATCTATTTACTAAATATATAATTTTTCACTATGTAAATATACTGCTTAGTATATTTTTCTTTAAAAGTTTTGTGCATTTTTCAAGAGCAATGAAATTTAGAGTGATCGCCATTGTTTTTCGATAAAATATAGGTAAACTTTTTTCATAATTTTAATTGCACCAGTTTCGGAAATGGGGCTTTAGTAGTTTTCGACATGACATGTTTCTTGTATACATTTTCAACAATACTTCTAGAACTATTTTACATAAAATGCGGAAAACGAAGGTTTGGAATCTTTACATTTCTTCTCTTTAATACCCATGATATATGTATTTCCATATAAAAGTTTTTGAGTATTGTGTATGGAAATACTGAAATATATGCCGTTTGATATTCTTTCCATTATGACAACATTTACGTCAAAAGTTTTCTAAGAAAAACGGTAGTGACGAAGAGACAGAAGGGTGGACAAGTGAGTGACCCTATAAGGTACGGAATCCTCAAAAGTTCTGTGTAATCTTAGAAATTGAATTTATTCAAAAATTAAACAGGAGGATCAGATATAAGGCTTTCCATTTTCATTCTTTAGCCTTGAAAATAAAATTTAACAAAAAAATTCCTTGAGAAATCGTATTAAAATTCAATATGAATTTTACGTCAAATACAAATTTTCATTCCATGCAGAAACTACTTTTGCTTAGAAGCTAAAATTATTTATAACAATATATCCATTTAATGTGACGATCGAATAATAATCACAATTACAAAGCAGTAATTATTTACACTTAAAGTGAATTAATTAACGATATTATGAATACCTATTGATGTGTAATGATTTTCCAAATTTTCGATTATAACTTAATACTCACACGCTCGCTACACGTATCCACACTCCTCGAACGCAAAGTATAAGCAACATCAAAACAGTTACCCAATATCAAAAGCTTATACCGACAAATATATCGGCAGTGTGGAAATAAACTTCAGGACCGATACACCACGAAGCCGCACACGCGACCTGCTATTGTGCCGCATATCAGTTTGACTTCATTCAAGTTTGAAAGCGAATTAATTAAACTATCTGGTAGCGACAGGTGTGCAGCGGAGCCCGTCTATTATTAACTTTAGTTTACTTTCCGAAATCATATTATACAAATGTAATGGAAATAGTTATTACTTTTGACGCAAAGTTGACTTTGGAAGTAGTTGATTTGAAAACTGCGGGGATATGAATAATGAAGAAGTAACTTCAATCCTTTGAGTGTTTATGTACTATTACGGATGTTTATAATCTAATAAAGAAAATGAAAATATGGATAGGATTAGGTAGAAACTGACAGTAAATATAATTACAATAGAAAGTAATGACAATAAAAGAAGTAAAGTGGTTAACGTACACATTGGATATATAATTACTTAAACTTCTCTAGTAGCGAAAGCTTCGAGCAACTGATTGTTAAAGTATCTTCTAGTTAAATGTTATGGTGCTTTTCTTGATCTACCTTAAATTTACGTTTACCAACTCATGACTTAAGGTCAAAAAAGGGAATAAACAAATATATAAATATTGTTTTCTCTTTCATCTTCATGGAAAATTATGTGGTAGGAAAAATAGTTGTTTGAAGTTTTACTTTCAGCTAATTTAAAAAAATAGTGATTTATAAATATATCCACGTTTTTATAAAAGTTTTAATTTATTCTATGTAGCATATCAATTAGTAATCACTGGTTTAAAAAAATATTAGATTAGACAACCTTTTTGATAAATTTCCTTTTAATTTATAAGTTGCATAGGGCTAATTAGACTCCTTTTTTAATTTAAATGTTTTGCATAATTATCATCTTACATTTAGGAGACCTATTTTAAATATAAAGTTTGTTTTATTAAGAAATCAAAATCTTTGTAAATAATTTCAATTTAAAATGTATTTTAAAAAATATTTTCGTAGATTTTTGTTATTAACTATGGTAGTCAAAAAAGACCCATCAACTGAAGTAAACTTTTTTGAAAAGAAAAATAATACCACAGTTATAAATTTTAGGTAGAAACTAAATCATAAAACATATTTGCCGCAACAAATTCAGAAGATGAACGTCCTGACAAGATGGTTGCACGAGCGATACGCGAGTACGCAGTTGCTGTTGAAATATTAAAGGAATCTAATTATTTTAAATGTATTTTCTGCCTCCTGGACTCTACATTCTGAGTCTCATTTGTCACAGTTACCTTACTTTTGAACACATAAAAAGAAAACGAACTATATTGGCTCATTTTTTAATAACATTTCTCTTATTTTCTCTTTTTTTTATTTATAATTCTGTAACTATATTTTCGTACGTTGTTTATTTGTATATAGTATTCTCTCATTTTAATTTTTTTTACAAAAATGGAACTGAGCAGCGATATTTATAAAGAGAATTGACCACACATGCCTATCAATTATAACAAATATAAATCGACTGAAATGTTATTGTTTTAGAATCCAGCATATCGCAAAAATAATCACTATTGTGATTCGATAATTATGCTATTTTAAATAACTAAAATTTTGAGTATTATTTATTGCATTCTTCCTCGGTACTAGCTTTTTATTTTTTTTATTTATAACGGATCTTTATAATTTCGCTCGCTCCGTTCGTTTTTGCATCCATTGGAGCACTTAAAGTTTAAAACTAACCAGAATAACATAGGAAATAAGAAGGTATGAAGGTATGTAACAAATTAACACAAATATGCAGAAAAATAAAAAATAAAAACCTTTCACGTATAAGTTGAAATCGGTACATTTCTAGGCACTTTTGAACATTTAAGGGTACATACCCTAGTATTTCTATTAAATTACTTGAAAATATTATTTTTTCACGACGTAATCATTTGCTTACTATATCTCACGCAAATGTAAAAATATGGTGCACTTTTAAAAATGTTTGGCAACCAGTCAAACTTTGAATAGGTTTCCAGTAATTCTGTTTTTTTTTCATAATTTAAGTTCAATATTCTCCGATATTCAAATTGTTTGCATATTTTTTCATTATATCTCTAAACATACAATACCTAAAACTAAACATAATACTTTTAAGACCCTTTTAAGTATCCCTTTTAAACGATAGCCCGCGCTATACACATGAATTTTTCTGAATGCTTTCTATTGAAAAATATGGGGGTTACTATGTTTTATTTTTTTGCGAAATTTTAAGCTTCTAATTCAAGCCGTTTCTGAAGGAACGGACGGACTGATACACGAGTTACATAATAAATTAAAAGTATGTATACAATGGCGTGGCAAATGACATGAATACAATATATTATTTATGCAAGTATCTATCACTTTAAATAATTCTCCTTTCATTAAATGGACACCGTTCGCCGCTCCGCACAATAAGCTCTACAAATACCGCTTCATTATTTATACGCTACAACGAAAAATACAAGAAGGAAAACCAATTTCAAATCCCATTATCAGTTGATCGTAAAAAGTACGAAAGCATTTTGTTACAATGGCACGCTCTACATAGAAGTTGCTATAAGTCGACGGTGTTTGGAAAAGCTCTCGGGCTTCGTAACAAAATGAAGACCGCAGCGGAGATTTTACGCATGCAAACATATGCGATGCGGTCGCCACTTCCTTCATTAGCCGATACACATTGAAAGCTCCGTGTAACTATATTGTGTGCAAAGTTCAGAGTGGTTCATTAAATATATGTTTAACGTGGACTTATTGATATTCTGATTTCAAGTTTTGGTCACGGTGGAAATGGCAGACGTAATGAATAGCATAATTTCATTTTTAGTTGAATTTATAATGGTTTAAAGTGGTTTAAGTTTACCTACGAGCTGTAATGTCCTTGTAATTGAAGATCTTTATATATATATATATATATATATATATATACACTGCAAAAACACCACTATTCTGACATGCAAAACAGCTAAACACAGTGATAAAATTACGAATTTTTTAATTTATATAAATTATGCTATGGCCATATATGTTTACTGATTTATAAATATACTAGTCTGCTTCGTTGGGCATATCTAAATATACAAGAAATACTTAAATATATGTTTCAGTTCTAGATTTCCAAATATATCATAATGTGGCAGTGGTTAATTAAAAGAAAATGTTGTAAAGCTGATTTGCTTCTTTTTATCTTTCAATATTATTTTTATTTTTCTAAGGTCTAAGAAAAGTATTTGAAAAAAGAACTGAATAGCTAGCATTTGTTCTACGTGCAAGGAATTTATAGGCATTTGATATAACTTACACAAATATTTTGAAAACAATTACTGATACCTTATAAAAAAAAGCTATAAAAATGTTGATAATAGTTTAAAAAACGTCTATTTTCAAATTGTTATATTAAATATCAAAATTGTTTGCGCGTTATATCAACATAATAATATCATCGAGATTCTGTTTAAACAAAATTTACACTTTATGTGTTTCATAGATAACTTTTTAATTTTTAAAAATTTAAAAATATATGGCAGAAAATCTAAACGTAAATTTGTATAACCTTGTATATAGATCTGTGTTACGTTTCTCACAGACATTAATTATGTTAAAATAACAAAATAAAATTTTTAACTGTTTTTTAAATGGGATTTTATCATTTTTGTTAAATTTTTTTTATATTTATTGTGCCTGTTAAAAAATTTAAATACTTTATATTTGTAAACAACATTCTTCATCTTTTTGTCCGGTTGAAGAATCATCAGGCTGTAAGGTAAACTCATTTTTGAGTATGACACGTAAAATTGACGATGAGGGAAATATTCCCCTCTCAGATCCAAACCAGCCATATTGAAAACTGCAATAGCATAAATGGTATGCCACTTTTAAGACAGAACCTGCGCGGTTATTCCTGATGAATTTACTGCAAAAACTCCATTGGGTAATGTACATCATCCTGTGTTTCCATTACTCTGTCTATAGATTTATATTTGGAGTGTTTAGTTGGCAGCTTGTCAAGTAGAAAGTTGTTGATACTATTGGCAGAGTATTTTGTTGTAAAAATAGCTTCACTTTAATCACGAAGTGCCATCTACTACAACAAGTTAAATGTTGGGATATATCCTATCTGTTTATTTGGTCAAATCTCCAACAATCTCCAACAAGGAAAGGTCAAATCTCCCACAAGGAAAGGTCGCTTGCTATAATTCTCCCTAGGTTTTTATAGATTTCTATATCTATTGGTTTATCTAAAGTCACCAACAACGTCAAAAGAACAATTACTCTACTTCTAAGACAGTTACAATCTCTAATATCCTATTCGACACCTTTTTTGTAATCTATGATGCATTCATCCCATACTATAATTTTAGCTATTATAAGTACCTGAGCCATATCACTGTGTATATAGACATTACAAAGTGCAAACTCAGTATGGTTCAGGTTGATAGGCAATTTGATAGATTAGGGAGACATTTTGCCTTCATCAATGAGAGTAGCTACGATTTCTAAGGAGGCAACGGTAATAGCGGTACTTCTGACTTTGGCAAGTAACAGGTTAATCAAGAATGTTTTTCTAATGCCACCAGGAGCATCGAGAGAGACACTATTCAAAACTTCATGGTAGGTTTCTTTCAATTATTATTGGCGATTACTACTTACGATTATTATTGGCGATTACTAATAATAGTTCCTTGCTCTTGTGAAGGTAATAGGGGTCTCAGTTGTAGAGTGTTTTACACGACATAATTATGATAGTATCTTCAAGAAGAATAACACACTGGTTGCAGGCAGCAGCCTTGCAGGCAGAGTCAAGTATCAGTTCGAAATTACCTCGTTGTCTTTCCATTTGTCTTCTGACACTTTCCGCAAAACTGTCTCAGTATTTTTATCATAATATTATTTGATCTTCAATTTGACAAAAAAAACTAATATAAATGCAAACAGATTACGGATTTTATACGGAAAAACAGAAATAAATTCAAAAAGTGCAATCTCAGTGAGCATCGTCTTCCAGCAAGCCAAGAGCTTTACAAGTTGCTCGAATTTTTGTCTAAACTACTACAGTTTTAGACTTTGTCTAAACTGCTGCAGTTTTAGAGCAGTAAATGACATTGGGCCACGAATCCCTTGTAATAGAATATTTGGTACTAGCACTCATTATTACGGGGATTAACAGTATACAAACTACCTGAAACATAATCATTTTAAATTCTTTATTCTTGAAAACTTTTCGTTTTTCCGTATGTAGCAAAAACTTTCTTATATTATATTATATTTTTATATTCGGTTTTTGCGAAATCAGTGACTTAACTAAGTTCAATAAATTCCATAAGTGATATCTTTGGAGGGTCAATAATTTTGCCGATGACTATTGTCTTCCGTAGAGGTTGCATAACTGAGGGATATTTCTCGTAAATAAAAGATCAGATAATGCGCCAAACCGCTTCAGAGCTGCTTATGCATCATCCTGCCTCGTATTTTGTCACCTCGTCTCCATCGGAAGACACTGCAACTCATTTCAAATTCAACTGTAAGCAAAGTAAGTGTGGCACTACCCAACCCTGCTTGATCAGATCCTTTGTTGAATAATTGCAGACATATTTGACTGTTTTAACTGACTTGTAGTATTCTATATTAACATGAACCTTGAAAATGCAAGGCAAGACGGAACTGTACTACATAGTCCCATACCTATTAATGGTGAACATCAATTTCTTTCATTTTTCTTTTATTCCACCGTCTTCTGGACATTGTCTGCGATAGCGAGAATCTCCTGTTTATGTTCCTTACAAAAAGAGCCCTGAGTATTATTTTTTCCTGGTACCATATAACACAACGTATGAATTTTTATCGATGAATCCACGTGGGCCATTTATCATATTTGTCTTAATGATTTCATGGAAGTCTTGGTCTAAGTCGTGATCAGGTAATTCAGCGCTAATAAATTTGTCAATGGACTATGGACTATCTAACCATAAAGGAATATAGACATGATAAAATCTGCGTTTCCACGTTTCCACGGTATATTTATGACACCTTGTTTTGCCAAAGGTGCAACCTTCCGCGAGAAGTTTCAACATATGTTTTGCTTTTACGTGGAAATCTCCTGGCTCTATATCATATCAATCATAAAAATTTTGGCCCTGACATAAAAGCTCTGTTATTTCGTGCCATTTAGAACTGCCAGTGAATGTAATGAACAAATTTGGTGGTCCAAAATGCCGCACATATGTCACAGTATCTTGAATTCGCCTATATATATATTGAGGTGCGTCAGTGAAAGAAGACGGCAATACAACCACATTTCCCAGTTCAGAAAATTTTATCAGTTCTGGTCATGAACTTTTTAAGATGAATATATTCCACACTTCTCAGATTTTTATTACGAATCAAATTAAGTCTTTTGGTCTCAATTTTTACATACATATCGACAAAAATTAATTTAAAAGACTGTGAGACGATAATAGATAACATTCTTCATTATCATCCCTCATCCTCCTATAACTTCAAAATTCTAAAGCAGATACGGTCTTATCATTGGAGCTTTAGTTTTCACATAGCGCTTAGGTATATGATACCCATTTTAATGATACCTACATTTCATGTGATACCCATTTTCCCAAAGATTCAGAGTATGATTAAATGGTAGAGAGCTGGACTATACCGGTACTGCAGCACATTTCCAGAGTTTTATCGGTAAAAATCGTTCTTAGGAGGTGTCGATGTCATGTAAGGAATATACATCCCAAATTTTAGGTTTATAGATCTTATGAGTAAAGAGATAGTGGCACCGACTCATTCCATCAGATCACTGTCACACACCACCTTAGGGGTTGACATCGATAAAACCCATTCTCAGTGGGTGTTTATGTTGTTTACGAAAATGCATCCCAAATTTCAAGTTTGTAGGTTTTACAGGTCTAGTGATAATATCACTGATTTATTCCACTAAGTCACCCCCACTCACCCACTTCTGAATTTATTTCGGTTAAATATATTCTTAGTGGGTGTCTACGTTGCGTAAGGAACATGTCAAATTTTAAGTTTGTAGGTTTTATAGGTAGAAATAGTGCCACCGACTCATTCCGCCAACCCACCTGTACTTGCCCTATTAGGGGTGGATTTGGATAAAATCCGTTCTTAGTGGGTATCTATGTCACGTAAGGAATGCAGATGGCAAATTTTAAGTTTGTAGGTGCTATAGATAAAGAGATGGTACCACCGAGTTGTTTTCTTTAATTTTTTTTCTCTCAGAAGTCTATGAGTAAACAGTTTACTAAAACGCTAATAGATGGTGCTGGCAGTAACAACATCGTAATTTTCACTAAGTCAATTTTTTTTTATATCTGTAATATCCATATATATATATATATATATATATATATATATACATACATAATAATTTAATAATTAAAGTCAGAAAGGCCCATCTCGCACTATTCATCGACAATGTTGACATCATGAATATAGTTTAGAAATGGTTTACTTCCACACGAGTATCATATAAAACAACATTACTTAAATGACAGCCATCATTTTAATTTTACGTGGTGGTGTTTTTTCTTATCTATTCTAAAACCAAATAAACCTACATAATTCAGTAGCTCACGTAGCAATGAGGTGTAACAACGAGACACGAATACATATGAATATCATCGTGAAAAGAGAACATCTACCGAGCATTTTGTAACCAAATAAAATGTGACAACTTGTTGTATTTTGGCTGATTTTTTGTATTATATTATGAAAATATCGCCTCGTATGAGCATGTCACATGCACATTGCGTTACATGAAGTGAACAGGAAGGGGAAAGAAAAGCGCTACACGAGTAAACGCTTGCCACGAAAGTGCTTTTGAGGAAGCTTTTATTGTCGCCAGTTTACACTGCGGGAACCACGTGTCAAAAGTTTACTATGGATTCATGTGGATATAAAGTTCGCGTATTTACAACCGATATATAGTGCAAAGCAAGGAGTTATATGGCCATGTCATGTTACCATTTTATTGAAGTTATATATTTATGTATACACAAGTGTTTACGTTCATTTTTAGTATGCACGTGTAAAATAAAAAAAAATTGTTTTAGTCGAAAAAAGTTTTACTAATTTTTTTTTGTCCCGAAAAATTGTTTGAAGGGTCACCTGAAACAGTTTTACGTTCTACAATTTCTAATTCTGATTCACAATTCTCTCTATCATTATGCAAGCATTTGAACTGTTTTTTTCCTTATTCCACCTTGCAACCCCCGTCGATAATATCTGCCTAAATATCATACTTAGAAAGTGCTTACAACTTTAAATAACGGCGTTAGAAATTTCAATTTAGTAGTTAGGTTTAAATTTTATGTTGTCTATGGCTTTACATACATAAATTTAACGAATAGGATCGTTGCATAATGAGTTTTATAATTTTAAATTTACTATAAACAATTATTTTTGCTAATATGATTCGTTTAGATGCTTGTCGGGCTTCAAATGTTTCGTCTGATAGCTCATATAATCTAAATTATATTAACCATTCATATACAATATGTTAACCAGTAGAATGTGTTAAAATCGTGTCAAACATTTTTATATGACTTGGAAAGAAACGAGGCAGAAAAATATTCTGAAAACTTGTTTGGTATCGGGATTTATTCGTCAATTACACGAAATCTACTAGACAGATTTTAATGATATTTGGTACGACGATAGTTTATACCCAAGAGCAACATACGAGAAAATTAATACTTTTCTTATTCTGAACATTACGTGAACGAAGACGTGGGCACAGCTAGTAAATAATGTGAAACAAAATTTCATTGTAAAGTTTATAAGCACGGCCTCTTGACGATATAATCATATTTATATAATAAATACGTAGTAAATAACACATTACATATGTAGTGAGGCTTAAACCTGTATTTTTGCACATAGTTTGAGTGTTACATTTATACGTATACAAACAGATTAGAGCTATTATCACCAGTTCATGGCAGAGTTAATATAAGGTAGAGAATCTTCACATGTATATGTATTTATATATATATATATATATATATATATATATATACATATATATATGTACACACATATATATATATATATATATATGGGTTTTTTAACATAAAAACTGTAAAAGATTATTTAATGTTTTCAAACGTATTATTCGTGCAAAACGTCTATTTTCACAAGGACGTGACAATGAAATATCTGGCAGAATAGCCCGGGAGCACAAATGTCCAACTTGGCTCAAATCCAAATGCATCACAGGATGCGCATCTGGTTTGGCGTAGAACGTAGTAAAATGAAGAAAATTTAAAATTTAAGTCCACCTAGTCTAGCTATTGATATTAACATATACCAAATAACCTCATTAACGTTCAACCTTAGAAATTTGATGAATTACGGTAAAATTTTAACCACTGGACGACCACTAGTTAATATGAATTTGTGTAATTGCATGTATGAAAGCATCAGCTGAACGAAAGAGGTACGTCTCTCAAGATATAGGATCATGGTGTTACATTATAGGTATATAATAGCGTGAAAACATGTACAATTCAATGAAAGAAATGTAAATTAAACTTTACGTTTGTAAGTAAAAGCCACGTTTTTGGACATTTTGAAATGACAGTTATTTTACTCGCTTTAATAAATGTGACACAACAACGATGGTCAATCAATCTCGTTTTATGTCACAAACATGTTTGAACCATTTCATGTCAAGAGTAGCAGATTTATCTGATTTATAACAGCAAGCAATAACCTCTAGAATTAGAGCTGCCAAACATCGCGAAAATCAGGTTTCTGTACTGCACGCGGGCGACCTGGTGCATGGAAAAACAATTACGTTTCTTGCCTTCACCTCTGGAAATATTTTTGCGATTATAGATAAAAACAATTGGTCTGAAACTATCTATGGTCTAATACCAATATCTTGCAGTTTGCCTGGCTCAATCTAAATCTGTATTTCTTTAGCTTCGAAAGGATATAAATTTAAATTTTCTATTGACATAATTTTCATCGGTATAATAAGTGCAAAATGGAGTTCCGAATACGAAAACTTATCGTTTATTCGTTTCGCTGAAAAATGCAAAATGAAAAGTGCTTAATCAATCTAGTATTTTCTTCAGATGTTATAATCCTGTGAAATGGCACATACCTACTTATGTACGTACATACACATCTAAACACAGACTGAAGTAATTTTTGCTTACTTCACTATCTTATCTGTTTATCACTTTACCCCACCCTGGATGCTAACGCCATACTTTCATCATTTTGATGAAAATACAAAAGGACTATGACTGCATTCTGTTAAATCACTTTTCATGCGATTATATTTCAACTGTAAGGTTATTTACTTTTTGCTCTAATCGTGTGCCGAATTGTACGATATAACAATAAAATTGTATGTAACTGTAACGGTTTAGTTTATTAAAATCAATAGTTCTTCTATCATTATCACCCTATTAACGGTACTGTTATTTTCATAATCTACTTTACCTCACAACTGTACTTAAATAATAACCCACTTGATAAAAAAGTTCAATTAATGTAGCTGCTTATACAAACAGGTATATATTAAGAGGTACAAGAGGTTAACTAAAAAAAATGAAATATTGCAAATTTATGGTAATAACCAAATTGTCAAACCAAACTAATTTATATAAGTTTCAGTAGAATTAATAACAGAGAGCACCTATAATATGGTGTCGAGATAGTTCGTGCTATCACACTCGAGTGACTGCCGCCCCAGCGGTCCCACGTAGGGCGGCAGGCGTCCGGTGAGCAAGCGTTACTTCCGGTTGGTCGCCGCACTCACTTTCCAATCATTTCACACTCTACTCGGCATTACTAGGATCGGCGTAGTTTCATACGGGTTAGGGAAATATGAAAAAAACATGAAATGCTTAACGATACTAATAGAGCAGGGATAAGTTGAAATATTAGTTATTAATTAAACTACAGAATACTCCCAATAAATCAAGCTAAAGATTAACTATGATTAAACTATGATTAACTTTAGATTTGTGCAAGTAGCCAACTATACAAAGTAAAGAATACATTATAAGAACAATAAATTGTTAAATTACTGTTTTTTATAATTCATATTCACCCAGAATAAAGAAAACGATTTTTAAAATATTCTACAAAATTTTACGATCGTATTAAAATATCATATTAAAAATTGAGTGTACATTATGTGGAAAGTGTAGAATTATGAATTGAGAAACGATGTATAAAGATTTTTATCCTCCTACTTTGAACAATTCAAATTTTCAAGTGAAAAACATAAACAGTTAAAAAATAAAAACTTGAATAAATTAAAACGTATCTTCTTTTAAATTGGACGCTTGTTAATCAATAAGCTTTATATATATATATATATATATATATATATATATATATTATTTTCAATTTATATGTATAAATAGATATTATTTTCAATTTTACCTGACAAGATTTGAATGTTCAAATGATTCCGATTATTTACAAAATTTACTTTAAAATACCATTCTCAATAATTTTGAAATTACCCCGCCCTCTATTGAACATTTAAAAATAACTTTATGCAAGCACACACCCCCGTAGGCTTCTCAAATGAAGCTTCCTTTACTGCCTATACTTTCCTATTTATATAAGATTATATGTTTAAAACTCATTCATTGTTGCCAGAAGAAGCAATTACTGGAAGTAAAGTAGTGGAGTGAGTCTGTAAATATTAGCAGCAAGCTCCTTCCGCCCTAGACTGCGGAGTGCTGGGCGGGCGGAGAGAATGAATTGATTACTGGAGAGTAGCTTAGATCAGGCACCCGGATGTAGGTATACAGTTTGAGCGGATATTGAAAATGTAATGAGTTTCAATTTCACTTGTTGGATCTGATGATATAATTTTCAATTACAACCTTTGTTAGCTGTCTTAAGCTCTACTCATACAATCGCCCTATCTCATAGAGAAATTATAATTAATTTTTATTTCAATTAAAATGAAACATATTCAGACTAATATTACAAATGCTAATGCGCACATAATTGAAAATGAGTTGCTCTCTCGCGTTGTTATGGCTTAACTACTAGATATATTTTAATGAAATTTTACAATAGCATAATTTTAAATCCGAGAAAGGATATCTGGTGTAATGATGTTATCATAAATTTAATATGACGAATGCTCTAAGACGGCGAATTACTCAAGACCCCTTTTTGGTATCTGTATAAAATGAAAATAAATGGAGACAAACATACAAAAATGTATAATTTACCTTATACATCGTAATATTATAAATATGAAAGTAAATTTGTTAGGTTATATAATATATATATATATATATACACATATATATATATATATATATATATATATATATATATATATATATATGCATATATATGTACATATATTTCGTCATCACACCAAGTTTTAAAAAAGTTGTAATGAAATTTGGCAAAAATATAACCTAAAGTACCAAACGGGATATGATATTATACCACACATAGGCTCATCTTTAGGTTGTGTACACGCAGGCAATATGCGTGCGTGCTGTGAAGTGGGAGGAGCGGGTTGCACATATATAATAAGTCACGCCTACCCAAACGCGATACACGTAAGATCACACATCGACGACGGACGTCTCTTCTTACTAAGAATACCCGTTATTAAATTATTAACATCGTTAAAATGACATATAATATTTATATTTTCATTACACGATAACATGAAAAATCCAGCTACGAAATGTTATATTAGGTCTCAAACACATTATTATGTAGATGTAATCACCGTTAACAGTTATATAAATTTTAAAAAAACTACAAAACTATACCAATTTAACATGTAACTACTGAAATAAAAACGATTAAATTTTTCAGGCTCAGACTTATTGAATATAAAAAGATGTTTACATTTTCAAAATCAATATAAAAATAAATATGTTTCATTCCTTCGTTCCATAATACTTAAAACTCTTTTTTTCAAGTTAAAACATGATCAAAAGATTCCCCAGAAGTCGTATTAAAAAAAATTAGAATAGAAAAATTGTTTCAAGACTAAACAAAGTTAACATATATTGCTTAATGTTTAGAAAATAGTTTTTTGTATGAGAACTATAAAATAGTAAACGTCAAATTAATGGAGTTTTCCTAGAGAAGTTTTTCTTAGAGAATTTCATCGATTAACAAGTAAATAAACGTATTATTAGTAAAATATATCCCAAAAGATATATTAATATATGAAGACATTTTGATAACCGTTGGATATTTATAACAACTTGGATCAATTTGAATGACATTTCATTATTAATATTTTTCTGTTTTCGTTAAGTTCTGTAGAATATTTTAACTTTTATGTAATCGTACTCTATTTTAGGTCATTTCCACGTATTTTTTTTTTGTAATAACTCATAGATTCATATACAACACACGCACCCGCATATATATAGAACACACGCCTCTATTGATTACAGAGATCCTAACAGAATAAACTAGATGCCATTGCCCAAGAGTGAACATAATACTCTTAAAGTAAACACACATTAATTTAAAATACTTTTCGAATGACTGATCAGACAATACGTTCCGACGCTGGTATCATGTTAATACCCAGCGGTATTTCCGTCGAGATTTACTTCGGCGGGAAAGAAAACAAAGGTCTCCGGGACCCAACGTTGGCTCCCCGCTTAGACGGAGCTGAAACAAACAGATCACTGTAATAATTAAAGCGGAAAATAACTCCCCGCAATGCTGAAGGCCGTCTGGGGCGGGGAAATTCGTTGAAAATCGATACAACACTTAAGTGTGTTCAGTATCTTTATTGGATGTACGGTTGGGGTCGGGACAGAAAGCGTGATGTGTTTCGATTAATCGGTGTCGATGCGTAATCGGTGCGATTATGCTTAAGTGATACATTAAATTCGAATGTGTTTACGTAGAAATTTTCTTTATCAATGAACGGACGCCGGGACATGTAATAGATTACCCACTTTGTCTTTTAGATCCTTATTTATACCACTATATTTAGGAAATTTTTATTTGTATTTAACTCTACGAAATGTAATGTAAGGATATTGAAAATTTGACAAATTATTGAATGGAATTCAGATGCAACCCTTAAATGACATGAAGCTTCAAAATTGTTTTTCAATCTGTATTCTTCTAATATCGCTAATTGTATTCTATTGACGTTTTAATTTAAAATAAATATGACCATTGAAACCAAAAAAAAAATTAATTAATATATATTATATATTGTGTGTGTGTATATATATATATATATATATATAAACCGCACGCACGACGCCTTTCATATAAAAAAAATGCCCTTCATGTTATCATATCTAAAAAAATTACTACACATTTGATACTTTTTCAATCTTGTGAGGTAATCATTTTATGATGTCATAAAATCGAAAACCTGTTAATAATTAAATGATTACTATAAAAAAATAGTTGGGATATAAAAATATAAATAAAATACCTTTTAAAAAACTGACTTCAAAAAAGAAGGTACTAAAAAGTAAAAAATAGTTGTTTTGAAATCGGTTTTTTAAAAGATATTTTATTTTGGAATTTTTAGTGATTAATAATATTAATGATCACACTACAACTGACATTCAATAATTTTGTTCCTTAGAATATTGTGTAAAAGCAAGTATATAGATAATTACCTATTTGTCTAAATTTGGTTATCAATAACACACAGACATGAAGCGGCAGTAGTAGCCGCCAGTGGTCGGCCGTTAGCCGTTGAGGAGTTCTGTTCTTCGTATCCGAAGTCCAATATCAGATTTTGCAAAGTAACAATTACCGCTTGAGAAGTTCTGTTCTCCATGTTTTGAAGACGTTTAAAAAAAATTCTGACGAATCGAGAACCTTCTCCTTTTTGTGGAGTCGGTTAAAAATATAATATTTTTCGTCTATTTAAAATGTCCCAACTTTATTAACCAAAAAAAGTAATGTAATAAAAAATATAAGCCTGACAAAATATCATATTCTCGAAATGTGTTCAGTGAATTTGTATTTTATTTACTTACATTGGCCATATGTAGTTTATAAGGTATACTTTCAGCTTTTTCTAAACGCGTTTTAATTTCAATTAATTTATCAAGTTCTCAAATTCTCAATTTGTTCGTATTAAAAATTAAAATAGTACTGTTTAGCCCTAAATCGACTTTACATCGAATAAACCAATTTATTCTTGGAGAGTTAAATTTTTCTCGTTACATGATGTAATATAATATTATATAATCTCCATTTCAAGGCGATCGACAAAAAAATAGGCTGCAATAATAATTGACGCCCAGCTCATAACAATAATGGTATAAACCCACAACACAATCACAATTATAGCATACAGTCGTCACGACTCAGTAAACGTAACAATACTTAGCGAGTTCCTGGGAAACAGATACAGGCAGGACAAACACAAAGCGAGCTTGGGCGGCGCCCGCCCTGCTACCGCATTGTGCCTCTCAAACCGTGCGCGACATGATAAACGAACTCGTGTTCACTCAACCGAGGTGCTGGTATCGTCTTCGCCATAACAATAATTATACATATATAATTATTGGCCGTCGCTTTAGTTTAAGTTGAAATTTCACCCTCACAAAGACGTTGAAGTTGATTGTTGTGAGACTTCAACTTAAACTAAGATAAGTGAAACTTATTAAATTATCTTGTTTAGTAAGTGTGTTCCCGCAAAATAATATTAATTGAAGATAATTTTTTCTAACAAATATATAACAGTATCCAAACATGTAAAAATTAATTTGTTTTGATCCAATTTTTGAGCATTTTCCGAGTTGTTAAAATTTTCAGTGATAATTTTTTATATTTTATAATATTAGTATGATGTAATTTATTTCATTTCATATTTTAATTGATTTGAACATTTTTATAATTGCTTACTTCAAAATAAAACGCATATGTATTTTCCTCAGAATCGAATCGACATTAAAAATTAATGTACTTTACATTAATCAATCCTGTTGATTTTTGTATAATTGAAGAGCAACAAATCTAAAATACATTTTTTGGGGGGGGTACAAGGATAATTTTTAATAGAAATTTTTTTTTGGTTTTTGCGGCGTATCTACTGAAGTGACAAATCCAAAATTATTTTCTTAAAAACTTGTATAAAATATTTTTAAAAATATTATTGAAAATATCCACATGAAACATATTCCTCTACTATTTATAAATAACTGAAGTTAAAATTTTGCAAAAACGGGGTTACCGGGAGGTTATTTAAGCTTTACCGGGGAAAACGAATTTTTGAGAAATTTTCTATATTTTTGGCCTTTGAAAGATATTACTACGGTGAAAATATTCACAAGTTAAAAAATTATGTGAATATTGGCAAACATTTTAATAAAAATACTAAGTACCCTTAAACGTTTTACTTTTTTTTGTTCCTAATCTTGGAACTAAAGTACCACCTAGTGCTAAACAAGTTTATATTGTATACTATTCACGTGTAAATTTTAAATAAATTTATTTATCATTTTGAAAACATTTTCGTAATAGTTCCACTTTCATGAATAGATAAGAAAACTCAGTGTATAATTCAAGCATAACGTCATTCAATAATTCAGACACATAATACTCGAATCAGACTGAAGCACGCAAAGCGTTGTGTAGAAGTACATTAAAAGTGGACATATGGCTGAGTACCATTTTAATAATTTCTGTTCTACCTATATGCAGTGATATAATAATATCGTTGAAACTGTAATAAAAAATTAGCGGCACTCAAAGTAGTTTTGAGTGAATGACGTAATTTGTCTGCAATATATATTTTATTTCAAAAACGTTATGTAAAATATCATTTTACATCCTGTCAGGTTTTGGAAATGATGGCAAAATTACTTCTATAATTATCTATAGTTTATTCGTCTTAGAGATATGTTGCTCAAACGTTGAAACTAGCAAATCGATCACTCGAAAAATATAAAAACTCTGTTGGCATAAATTATGGATAAACTATATTTTTTACCAAACTTACGTGATAGAAGTTGAGTATACAGATTAATATAATCTTTCATGATTTAAAAGTGTTCCAACTAAAAGTTAGTAAGCGGAAACATTTTCGATCAGAAACTTTTTTTTATTGAAACGTATAATTGAAAATATTTCAATATCGTCCTAATATAATAATAAACTTTGATACACTCAGAGGGTAAAACGTGTCGATAAGGTTCTGGGAAATCGTACAAAGTTTTGCAAAGTTTTGATTTTAAAAAATATATGGGAGACGATATATAATAGCTGTATAAAATTAATTCAGATGCGAAAAATAAAATATGAAAATAGACCAATTTTTACTTCATTTCTATGAAAATATTGAAATACGTCTTTAGATTAACTAAACTTTTTCAGCATTGAATTGCTCATTTTTATTTATGTTACTTTTGTTTTCTGCACCGACTTCGGTAAAATATTATTCTCATGGCCTTATCCCAGTGTTTGTTACTTTGTCCAAATGTCAGTCACAGGTTTGAAGAACTTAAATTATGTAACTAAGAAACTTAAAATTTACGTTCAATACATAGTTGCAATATGTAATTTCGTAAGCCTAAACTTAGTTGGAAATACGAAAAAATGAAATAATTTTTAAAGTCAGTTTTTGGGAGATTAAATGTGTCGAAAAAAAATATTCGACTAGTAGGGTGTTGTAAATTGAATAAGTTCTGTAATTAAAACATACAAATCGTTTATAATTTGTGTTGTATTAATTTAATGAGTTTCTATAAAGGAATAAAACAAATGCAAAAATGCATTTCTCTCTCTTCGCTTCCTTTTTTTACTATAGAACCATAAAAACAAATATGTAAGGTATATTTTAATAAAAAATATATAGTCTCAGGACAGATTAGAAACAAAGAAAATAAGAATATTTGCGCACCGCCCGCGTATCTAGCGTTCAGATATCAAATCGCACGTGAAAGTGTTATCTTGCATTTCGTAAAACTTTACTATTAAAACTTTTAAAAAGTTTTGATCGAGGGTAATAACGTTAAGGAAGTAAATTGAGCTTTAACTCATTTATAAATATGAAATTTATAATTCTTACGTAATTCCTTGATATATAATTACAGTTTATATAATATAAACAAAACATAATGACGGTGTTAAACGAATGACGTCTGATTATTGAAATAAGTCTGAATAAAAAAAAATATTACTTTACTAGACCAAATACGATAATATCAGTATATTGATGTAGGTAATAATAAATTATAATTAATATTAATCATCCTCACTACAAAAATAAAACCTCATAACTTACGCTCACATGAATGATTCAATTAAATTTTAAGATTGTAAACTATTCCAAACAATACAATTATAAGTCATATTTCCAAAGATATAAAATAACCTACTGATCGATTATATTAAAGTATTGTTATTTATTTCTTTTTTTTAATATAAGTCATTATTAAATCAAGTCATATGTAACTAACTTTGAATCATTAAGTGGAATCTTCAATTATTTGAAAAGAACCAGATCAAAATTTTCATAATAAAATATACTTATCAAAATATCATTCAATAATTATAAAAGAATTAAGTTACAGGTTGTTATCATTAAAAGAATACTTATCTTCGAATATTATAAACAATACAACCTAATAATATACAGCGTTGGGACTTGAGGACCTCTGGGACAAGATAGTTGCTGATGTCTTAAATCGAACACGATCTTAATTATATTGCGATAAGTGGGTAGAAGTACCGGACGATTCACCGTCCTTGTACGCAATTAACAAGAACTTTGACTGGCATTTGTGAGTGAACATTGTCAACAGCTCGAGCTGTGATTATTTCTCGATGGCAATATACAACAGCGAGGGAAGTTTAATCGAATTTCTGAAATGGTTTATCGCGTAGAGCTCTTTGATTACTTCGTGTCAACGTAAACGTAGATGTAGACGTTTGGTGCATGCGGTAAAGTCCATCTTCGATGTTGAGGCGATATTTTATTTACACAACGATATTTTCAATACTTTTTATTTCTCAATATTTAAAATATTCAAGTAGAGTAATAATTTTCAAATATTACAAACATTCTTTCATTAATATTTGTTTATTTATCATCTTTAATGTACTTTACAAATAGTGAACTTAGCCAGGAAGAGGTCACAAGGGTAATATCTTCCAATCAATCATAAAACAAAATTTTGACAAATTATTTGTTTGGTTAAAAGAGCATTAAAAGAATTAAAAAGACAAAGAATAGCAAACAAATATTGACATAAGTTAGGACAGAAAGGACAAGAGCGTAGAAGAACTAAGGTTTAGAAGAGGTAGGGCTTTTCACTCGAATATTGAAAATATTTATCGCGAATATTTTTCTAGTTTAACCTCCAGTTGATTCCAAATTTTGTTGCTTGAATAGTAAACGATTGTCGTAATAGGTAAAGAGAATATACCTCATGTTTGAGAATAAGTGTGTAAGCTTTTAGAGTGTAACCCAAGGCCGTGAGCAGACAAATCTTTAAATCTGCTAATGAGATTATTTGGAATCTGAGGATTGTTTAACAATTAAAGAGGAGCCTAAGCAATTTTAATAACAGTTGTGACTTTTTAAAAAGAACCATAAAAATTGAAATTGTATTGATTTCACCATGTTTTTCTTTTAAACACTATATATGTACTTTTGTTTGCCAAAATACTTTTCTTTTTTTCCTAGGGTTATAAACACTTTTCGTTTGGGTACAGAACACTTAAAACAAGTTTAAATAAACGGTACGGCACCACCGCACTTTTGCTCTTAATGAAAGCAGTATAAGCATAGATTGTAAAGAAACAACGACAAACCGAAAAAAATTGTACCGTATTCTATACATATAAAAAAATTGCATCAGAATAAATACTGTACATGGAAAATATTTTAAAAAGAGTGATATATTTAGCGTATGAAAAGGTAATAAAAGACAGAAAACCTTTTTTAGAATTTGTTTCTATCTGTATGTATGTTCTTTCATGCGTCGACCGTGCAAAATATATCTTGATGAAATTTGGTACGGTAATAGTTTGTAACCAAGAGCAATATATGAGAGAGAGAAAATGTCTTTTCTTATGTCGGATTTCACGCGAGTGAAGCCGTGGAGTCCAGCTAATATTGAACATAATGATTAGCAATAATATCGAAATTTTGAACTTTACACGTGCTCTTATTTATTCATTGTCTTCGATTTATTAATAAAAAGTACTAATGAAGACATTATGATATCTAGTATATCATACTATCTTTTTCTATAAGTGCGTAAAATTATTATATCTGACATAAAACTGAATAATTATAATAATTATGTGTAATAATTATAACAAAATATGTAAACAAATTTTTTTGCTATTATATTTTAAGTTCGCAACTGATAAAACCAGCTACTATTTTCCTGCGATTTCTGGAACCATATGGGAATTTTTCAAACTTTATGTTTCTGTTTAATTAACAACTGAGTTTTAGCGAGTAACTTAACTCGAAGAACTTAACTTGAAGAGAACTTAAAATGCTCTTCTTTCATGAATTCCGTTTATGACGAAAAGCGTGCGAAACCGTTCGCAATATATGCTCAATATTGGTAAAGGTGATATGCATACTCCTGCTCGGAATTATCAAAGACAGAAATTATTATCTCTCTGATAATTTTCATTCAAACTTACCCACACATTACATTTGGAAAAATTAATAAACCTCATAAAATAGATCTCAAGTTCGCGTTATCTGATCAAGCTGTTTTCTTCCTATCGTACTGCAAAAAAAAAAAATACTGTTAACTATGATGGCAGAATTATGGTTAATTATTAGTTAGTTGGCAACTTTTTTTATGTAAATTTTTAATATTGCTCTTACTGTTATTTATGCTACTACACTACTGTTTATTTATAATTATTTTATTCCGCAAAAATATTAAATTATGTAATAACACTTTGTCCTTCTCAGGCCTAACTTTGAAACTATTTATTTGTCATAGATTCAGTATTTAGTGAGTCATAATGAAATAATGATATGCAATTACACATACGTTACAACCAAGACGTTCAGTATTACTTCGGTAATTAAATAAATTGGAAAATGCCCCAGGTTTTAAATATACTAACCTATAAAATATACCTCACTCCAATGTGCAAAATGGCAGGTATGCATTTTTCTTCTCATACATATTTCCATCATCATTAATATCGTGTAATGCAGGATGGTTTCAAACCTTCCTTTCATATTTTCTTTTTTATAAAATCAATCTTACTCACAATTTTCTCAATTTCAACTTTGAACAAAAATACCTAAAATATGCACGGAACGTATGAGCTACACTTTAACCCAGCAGCACTGTGCAGTCGCAACATATTGGAACAAACAGCCCGGCCTGATAGAGTTTCCACCCCTCAACTCCCTAGCAGGGGCTGCACTCGGGCATCAATTATGTATGAGATAAGGCAAACACTTAGCGGGAATTAAAAACATTTTAAATCGAATGAGCTGACGCGAACCACCGTTAATGGAATTTTTAAATCAACTTTGCCGCCTGTCGCGGTTGAGTCAAATGCTGATGATTGCTGTTAAGTTCTAGTAATTGCAGCCGATCATTGACGTAGACTTAATTAAAGAGACAACGAAAGCTTTTACTTTCAGACAATTTCGAAAAACAATTTGTGTTATACATAGGGGTATTTGTGAATGGGTATTTCTTTTTTAATGTTAATACATAGTATGGCGGAGGGGTATATATTGATATTAGCATTTAGCATTTTAAATATTGATATTTATGTTATGTACAAATCTAGGTCTTATGGAACATTATATATATATATATATATATATATATATATATATATATATATATAAGATACTATTCTACATCTACTACATATAAACTATGCGGTTTTCCCTTAAGTTTTGTTCATTATTGACTATTGATTATTCGTATTGACCACATAAGACATATTGACCACAATCTGCTATTGCACGATAGTAAAAGCTTTCGTTGTCTCTTTAATATATATACATATATATATATATATATATATATATATATATATTATTTTTATTTAATTCATCTCACTATAATCTCATTTAACAAATATAATATGTCCATTTCTTAATTAATTGCCATATTCAAACTTACGAGTATAACCAATGCGATCGATTTTCATTAACGCTACCTACAAAACGCATGCAACGGCGGGCGGCACTCAAAGTGAAATGGAGGGCGAATTCGTGGCCCGGGGTGCCGGTGACGACAGATAGCCGGCGACGCCCGTTAATAATGTAACCGCTCGCGACCTGCAGTAATGAGAGACAACTGCACCGGCGGGAGGCTGTATAGTCGGTTGGGGAAAGCGCATAGAGAAGGAAAACTGTTATCGCGATTTTTAAATATTCAAGTTGTTTTCGAAAACAAATGAGATTAGTTAAGCGAGTTTTGGATAATCTCAAAAGCGTTGCGTTGGATGTCATTTAATAATGTCATTTAAAATTGGATTATTTCCAATTTATCTTGGATTGAATGGAAATTAATCGAGGTAATATTATTTAAGTTGACTCTTATTTACACAAGATAACAAATTTTTAACTTCTTTATAGAGCCAAAAAAATTTATTTGTTTCAGATTACATTTGCTTTACATAATTAGGAACTGAAAGTGGATTTATTTATAATTATATTTTAAAATATTTTAAAAATTTGTTTAAAAAATTATATAAATTCAAAACCAAATTTAACAAAATGATCCTACTTTAAAAAAACTAAGAGGATTTTGAACAAAAAAACCGGTCTTATTTGGTTAATGACTTTTATTTTGCCTTTTATACAACGTTAAATCTTACTTTTTGAGAAACCAACAAAAATTTGCCATCATAGCCGGATCTCAACGGCCTTGGTACCTTGTTTCTATTGTTCAGACATCATGATGGAAACTCTCATTTCGTTTATTGCTCACCGCAGCAAGATTATCAGGAAAAAAGTCTAAATCAGGATGTAGAAAATGAATTTCAAGCTACATTCTGGATCCAAAATGTAACAAATAAATCAGTCATTTACTAAAAGTTGATGATTGTTTGATTTTTCATTGCCTAGAAAACTCTTGATGACTGCAATTAAACATTTCCATGCTTGTAGTTCCTATGGAGGTAAGATAACTTTTTGGGTATCAACTAAAGGCAAGTATTTGGCGTTATAACTTCCTGGTTGACACGTAATTTTTGCTGGCAAATTCTTCTTAACATAGTGATCACAAAAAACAACAATATTTTGTGAAGCCATCCTGGAATCCAAGGAGTATAATAATGATTTTGAGGTCTCCACAAATTGCCCAACTGTGTTCCTTGTAATTGATTAATTTCAAAATCAAGTCCATAGTATCATATGTTTCTTTCATAACCACAGAATGGGCTATCGGAATAGAGGGCTTTTTGTTCCCTTTATAAAAAAGGACTGTTTTTAAGTTGAATTTTGATGAATCTATGAAAAGTCGAAATGCAGATGGATCGTGGTTTTTATCAAGCGAGTTCATAACACCCTCACATAATGATTCGTCCCTTTAACAAATGCTTTAAAAGGCTCGTTTTGCTTTCTAAATGACAACAATATCAAAACTCGTGCCAAAATATTCCATTCATGATTCCGTATGTAGACCTAAGTCTTTAGCTAAATCATTTAGTTTGCACTGGTTTATGGAATGAGGTGTTTCTGAAAGTTCAAATGGTAAATCTTCACAAATCGCCTGATTTAATAGATTGTCTAAAGTAGGCGTAAAACCTTCTGTGTCAAGAACCGAAGATGATGAAGTGGATGGCGCACTTGGAAGGGGATAGCTTTCTCCGTGGGGGATAGGTCGCAATGCTGATGGCAAATTTGGGTCTTGTATTTTATCTTTATCCTTCTTCGAGCATCCAGAGATAAACTTGAAAAGTCCCATGTAACAGGAAATACAGCACATATTAGGTGTACACGGCTGTTTCAGAATTCCAATTCTAAATCCGAAATAGGAGCAATATGCTGCTTTCATATCCTCCGGGTTTTATTTTTGTGTCACTACGTAACATCCGCACACGTAACAAAATTTATTTGGTAAATTTTTACAATTTCTTCTTTGATCACTAGCCATATTTTTATGAATAATACGTCGGTGTAGCTTTACTTGATTTAATAACACAAAAAACCTTGCTGACTCTTAATATTTACAACCATCTGTTGGGAGGATGCGTGTGCAATAAGTTAATTCAAGCGAAACATTTAACTTCAAATAAAAAGACCAGCCCCAACACTTTGTTGATTTGATGTATGAAAGGTGAGGGCAGGAAAATAAAAATATGTTATTACGGTTCTGGTTGTCTAACTCTTGCTCCCTTGTGTACTATCAATGTATAATTGTATTTTCGTTAAATCCTATGTGCAGAAATCAAGTGATTGTTACTATTTTTTGAAGATAGAAAAAAAATTGTTAAGTACGAATAGAACTCACACTATAAAGATTCAAGTACACTCTTAATTAGATATAAATATTTAAGGGTACATAGCATTTCGGTAAACATCTAGTAGCGCAGTTTCCGCCATAATTTTGATTTTAGCGTTTCCGGGATGAATGAGGTGGAATGAATGAGGCATTTTCAAAAATATTTTTTGAACTCTGTTGAATAAAATTTAAATTTTTTTGAGTCTTTAAATCTTGCCCTTTCACTTGCTTTAACTATTTTTATGAATTTAAAAAAAAATTGTTGCATTTGGCTTCTTTAAAATTTCTGTTTATTTATTATTAAATTTTATTGAAATTCTATTATATGTGGATAAATACACTTTACCACTATATGAAATTTCACTTTAATAGTGATAAAGCATATTTCAAATATACATAAAGTCTAGCCCAAATTACTACTATTTCAAGTTTCAACATCAGTTTCTGGTAACTGCGTAAACATTTTCAACAATATCTTCAGAGCTATTTTACCTCAAATACAGAGAAAAAATTTTTTTAGAATCTTTATAACTTGTTCTATAGAGTGATATTCCATACGACGTACCAAATTCAAAAAAATATTAATTATTAATTAAATTTTCCACCTTTCGAAGTTTCTATAAAAATATTTTAAAGAGTTAAATATTAAAATATAAACAGGCCAGCATGATTTATTTCTATGCCAATTCAAGTTACACTGTCAAAACACTGTGAAAAACGTTTGTGACATATCAACAGAGGGTATGGTTATCGTAGAGTATCTGCAAAAATTAACATACCATCGCTTCATCATAATAAAATCAGGAAGCATAGTGATGTTTTCCGGATGAGTGTCCTCAGACTCATGTTGCGTGCACTTGCGAGTCAGATGAATCTCATTGTCTTTGATGGCGAAATCGCGAGATAAAGCGCTATTTAGCTTCGTCTTAGGAGAGACAGAGCTTCATTTGGGACTTGCTTCATGGAGCACTTGAAAGGAGTATCCTGTTACATTTTAATGATTTCGATTCGTCTTTGGGACTCTTTGCTAGAACATTGTTGTGTAATAGTAGCGTTTTATTATGGTGATAACTTTGATCCAGAAATTGTTTCGGCAGATTCAAAATTTATATTTAATGCCGGTCACTACGGGAAAGGAGAATAAGGGTTCAGAAATGGCAAACAGATTTAATTACATATGTTAATCAAAATTGGTTAACACGAACTTATAAATAGCTAATAATATAAATATGGTAAGCCATATAATGGCTAGTTTATTCTGATAACGCCATTTTTTCGTTACCATTATTCACAATTAAATGAAACTACGTGATGTAGTATATAGCCCACCTGAAGATGTTATAATACAACGAAACCTAGGTCGTGGTAAAGAAATTAAATAAAGTAGAAATAATACTATATCACGTAGTTTCATTTAATTGTGAATAATGAATTTCTACAAAATTAACGCCAAATATATTCAATGTTACCATTATTGTTTTTGGTTAATTTGGATTCACTATTATATTGTGCTTAATGCTTTGCATTTTTAATACTCTTAATGGTTTTAGTAAAATGCTTGGGACAGTCTTTTTCTTATCGACGTGTTAGTTTCTATTTAAATTAATCCAAAAATGATTTAAACTGGAAAAAAATTGACGTAATTAAAACTTGGTACTCATTCATCCAAACTCGTATTATGTCACAAATATGGCTGGAAGATTTTGCGTCAAGAGTACAGACTTATTCAAGTTATAACAGAAAATAATAACCTCTAGAATCTGAACTGTCAAACAACGTAGCCATAGCAACGGCGTTAATGTGACAGTTGTCTTTCTCTAACGCCCGTGTGCAGTCTTCCAGTAACTTTCTGGAAAAAATCACTTTTTTGCCTTTACCTCAGGAAACACTTTTTCAGTTATCATAAAAAACAATAATTACTATCTATGAACCAAAACAAATAGCATGTAATTTATGTAGTTCCAATCCAGTTATTTGCTTGAGTTTTTGTAGGTCATAAATTTAAAATTTTCGATAGCATAATGCAAGAGCGGAACAGATTTCTGCTCTCGAAAACTTATCAGTTTGTTTATTTCGCTAAGCTGTATTAAGTGAGAAAAGTCCATAATCAATCGACTCCTCTCTTGAGATTTGATCAGTCTCTGAACGGAAACCTATTTATGTACATACATTCATACAAACAAACTTCGAACTGATTCGTGCTTTTCCACTAATATTTCTTTTGAAAATATTCTTTTTTCTTCAACACCTTTTGGATGTTTAAGCAACACTTTTATAATTTTGATGGAAGTATAAATGAAAACATCCATATATTGCTTATAAACCTGTTTCTAAAAATTGTCCTCTTTATGCCTTAAAAAGTTCTGCTGAAAATTTCTTGGAAATCAAGTGATAGCACACGTCATACTACCGTTGTTGCTACAAAATGGCTTCAATGTTGTGATATACGAATTCATATAGAGAGTACTTTCCTTAAATATAATCTATATGTTAATAATCTATATGCTGAAAACTTACTAGCCAACCTAATATATATATATATATATATATATATATATATATATATATATAACTACCTATACACACAAACTAGAAAATCGTTCTCTTAAAACAATAGTTTTCTATTTTTTTCATATTTTATTTATTATTTGGAGAGACTGGTTTAAAAGCATTATAGGATATTAATATAATATCTGCAAGTATATTTAGAAACTAGATATTAAAAACTTGCGTATTTCTTTATTGTTGTTAAAATAAACAAACGTTCACAATCAAATGAAACTAAGTGATGTAGTATTATTTCTACTTTCCTTAATTTCTTTACCGCGACCTAGGTTTCATTGTATTACAACATCTTCAGGTGGGATATTAGCAAAGATCTTTGCTGTGTTGTAATACAACGAAACCTGGATCGTAGTAAAGAACTTAAAAAAAGTAGAAATAATACTACATCACGTAGTTTTATTTAATTATGAATAATCCAAATGTTTGGGATAATACATGTGCCAACTATGATGAATTGGAAATAAATTTTCGGGCAAAATTTTAGATAGCACATATTTAAAAGATACCTTCGTATAATTATATCAAAATTTATTTCAAGTAGCTTCTTACATAAGATCACTTAAAAAAGTTTATTGATATATAAAACCATGAATATTTTTATATTTTAAAAAGTTACAACTAGCCCACGTGGTAAAAAGTTAAGCAATATTTGACATACTACGTTATTCTGAACCAAAAAAAAATATGATAATTGCAAAACGATGGTGTGATTAACATGTTTCTGCATACGAGAAATTGATCGTGACGCAGATTTTTGTACTTATATGCTCAAGCATTGTAACCATTGGTTAAACTAATAACCGAAAACAATCATTAAATTTTATAAGACAAGAGTGGAATCGTGATTATCTACAAAATCAACACTTAAAATGAAAATAAAAAAATGGCAAATTAAATGGTTCTAATAAACATCTTTAATTTATTTTAAGACACAGAATATATATATATATATATATATGTATATGTATATATATATATATGTATATATATATATATATACATATATATTTATATATATATATATATATATATATATATATAAATTAGGTTTGTCTTATAAACTCTAATATGGGCAATATCAATTCGAACATTTCTCAACCCCATCGAGCCATGCTTCCTGCAGTCTTCCACGCTCTTATAGTAGCTTATAGCATAATCGGCCAAAACCAAAATATCACGTTTCTATTATGTAAATAAAAAAATCTAAATGGCACTTTACATAATGCATCCACTTATATGGGGAAAACGATATAATTTTTTAAACTCTGGTTGAGATAAACCAACCAGGGCTAAAAAGGGTTAAGCTGAAAGGACATCGCATAAAATAATGCAATGCATGGTGTATTAATACTTATATAATTACATCATATAATACGTGACCACCTATATTTATGTTAGAGAAAAATAAATAATTATTATACTTTACATTATATTTAAAAGTGTCATTAGAAATGTACAGTTAATTATAATCAGTAAATCGACATAATCGCTTAATATTTTAATTACATATCTGATGAACATTCTTATGGCTAGAAGGTTTTGCGACAGGATACTGAAATTTCTGCATTAGGCTTTTTTATATGCTGATGAAAACTATTTCCTTTAAAGTGTTTTCAATGTTGTTTGGGAAAGTTCACTGTGTTATTTTAAACAAAATTATTAAGAAAAACTCTCTTTAAAAATATACAAATTAAAAGTAATGTACGATGAGAAATGAAAGAAGAACTTCAGAGAAAAAACTATTTATTTTGTCGTATTTACTAAATATAATTCTTCAAATAGGTGTGAGGAGATGAACATTGCGATAAGCTAGGCTATATCACTTAGCCTTGTTGTTCTACTGTACTAATACGATTATCGTTCCAAAGATAAGTTAAAAATTTTGGTTTCTCATCCCTTTTCATAATTACCGTACTACGAGAACTTCTTGTATCTATAATAAAATAAGGGTAAAATAAAAACTTCCTCGATTATTGCGGTTCAAAGTATAAAAAGGAAATGATATAGCATCGTAATTACTACGAAAATTTTCCACTCGCCATATTTATTAACCATACTCGTTCAAGTAACCAATTATATTCCCACTCGAATTCACTTCTCATGTCACCGTCACACGTCATCATACGTAGCACCAGTGACGCTAATCAAACCCCACACACCGCAGCAAACTGGAGACTGGCGCGGCGCAGTGCACGCGCGCTCGCGGTCGCGAACCGCGCCGCTTAGGTAAACTTCATTAGCGAGGTTAATTAAAATATTTGCCGCTACGCGCAATACAATCGCGCATCACAATCAATTACGGCAACCGACAAGCGCTAATGATGTCGTGAGACCGGATAGGGTAACCATCAATGACGTAAAATAAACGGCATTGGTTACCACACGGAGATATGCTAGCGGAATGCAGTTCGACTTCGAATTATCTGTTTAAAAAATTGAATCTTTATATATAAAGTACGTAATTACATAATGATATCAAAACAAAGTAAAAAGGTACAATATCTACAATAAAAAATAAAAAACACGACTGCAAGGGAAAATATACAGTTGTCGAGCTTTTATTATTGGAGCTTAGAAGTGGTTTGGAAAGCTTTAGACTGTTTTTTTTCTACTTTAATACCCGCTTGTAGTCAAATCCTTTATAATAATATAAAATTAAAAAAATCAAAGATATAACAGAATAAAGGAGAATTACCAGAAGAATCTATATGTTTTGTCGTATTTACTAAATATAATTCTCCAAGTAGATGTAAAAGGCGACTAAAGACGCGCAAAATCTATTATAAAAAGTAAAAAAACATGAAAACTAGCAAAAAAATACAGTTGTCAAGCTTTTATTTTTGGAGCTTAGAAATCATATCTAGCTTTAGACTGTTTTCTTCGACCTTAATACTCGCATTGTACTCAAATCCTTAATAATAACATAACAAAGATTTATGTATCTAACATACGAATAAATGCGCCCTAGAATTTTATTTTAACCTAACTATAGATCGTTATTTTTAGACCTACAATTGGTGATTTATAATTTTTAGCGAGCTTTTATTACATCATAGATTGTCAATCACACCTTTTGATTAAAAATATTTTTTGACCTGTATTTTATTATACCTTAGACATCGAACTAGACAATAAATTATGCTGAGAATACACGTCAAATTTTATTCCAACTTTCGTATCCGACATACTACTTCCATGGCTATTATATATCATGGCACATATTACACGTCTAAATGAGACAATTTTTTTCTGACGTATTTCGAGGGAAGGTATACTGACCGATAATTTAAATAATAAAGCGTTTTTCTAGATTTTAGAATTAATAACTCTCCAGTCTTAAAAAAACTATTTAGTATATTGGAACTAAGTGGAACTCTCACTAAGCGGATTCAGTATGTTCTAATTTTTCTATGAGCATTTAGGCTCATAGAAAAATTAGAACAATTGAAAGTACTCAATATCTTTTAACAAGCTAGCACATATATTAACACTATTTTTCTAGGTAAATATATTGCCTACTTCTTCACTGGTTTAAAAATAATACGCGATTGCCTAAATTTATTTAATTTATTAATTCCATTTTTTTCTGTGCTACTCGACCCCGAAAAAAAATCATTGTCAAGTTTGATGCAAAGGAGATCTATCAAAATTGTTTTGAAGTACTTAAACGGTAGTTACATGTTTCTATAAAATTTCATTAAGATCGCACTTAAATTGAAAGATTTATTATGCTGTGACATACGGACAGACAAATAAATATGGCGAAATCATAATAAAACCCTAAAAAGCATAAACTTTTAAGGTAAGGATAAGGAAGTGTAATTACATGTGAATAAAAATAAAAACTACCTTTTTAATAAAAGAATTATATGTTGGAATAAAAAAATGATTACCGACTGCTATTGACTACTCCTGCAAATTGGTAGTCATAAAAAAATTATTATGACTACCAATTTGCAGGAAAATTTGTAAATTATCATGAACAAAAAAGAATAGTAAATAACTCGATAGATTTCGATTGAATGAAATTTCCCGTTTTAATACTCCGATGGTTAGCACCAATGTTCTTTTTTCCGATAAAATTGAAAATAACTTTTCTCTAAAATGACACATTACATTTAATCGTAACAATATTGTTACGTATACAAAAACATTACTACGTGTCAGTACGGTACTCAGTACGACCAGATGCAAGATAATACAACTCTTGTCTTGTTCTATGTTGTAGCAACAAATAGCCGCGAATTTTGACACCTATTTTACGTAACAGCTTAGTTGTAGCTTTATTCTTCTGATCCATAGAAGTAAAGCTTATGTTGTTATTACATTTATTGTTTTATATTTACTAATGAATTATGAGCACATTTTATATTATTGAACAATAATATCGTTTCAGTCATTTATAACTAATAAAATCGTGGTTAATACTTAATTAACAAATGTCACAATAAATTATTTTTCATTCAAGGAAAATATCGTAAAGATGATATTGCATTATGAAAACCGTTTATCGATCTATTTTTCTCTGTCCAATAGACTTTAATATAACATTCACCAATCTAGACTGTATAATTTTAAACATAGTTAAACCGATCAAGTAGCATGTTTAAACAGCAAATAAACCTTACAGAAATACTGAATTTCTCTTGATTCTAACCAATTCAAGTGGAGTACAACGATATCGCGTATTTGTGAAACGTCTAGATTCAAGCGATTTCTATGAAAAGTAATAATCTAGACAAACGTTATATAAATTGTAATTTTCACCGTACACATGAATACGGTGAAACCGAGCTCAGATCGTTGCTCCGAGCGCCCTCTAGGCTTAATATCACTCCACCGCAAAATATAATACTCCACTACGCAATTGCGATCACACGGGATTATTTTAATACGTCTTGTTTCACGGACGAGGGACGAGAATTATAAATTTCTAACAAGCTCCAGAGTTAGGTCATTAAAAAGTTCAATGCTCGAACATTGTCGTTCTGCAATTTTCACACCGTAAACTTCATGACAAAACAAAGAGAAAATAGTTCACACAAGCGTGTTTATGATGATAAATGCGATATGAACGGTGAAAGCGTGCAGGTACTTTTCTTTTGGCCTGATAGTTATCTATATTCAGTTTTATGTGTAATTTTTTTCTTTACACTTTTTCTAAAAATCGATAACACAGCACGCGATGTGATGCATCAGATAGTTTTATTGCACCGCGAAATATCTAACAGCACATGAGATTTGAGCACTTTTATTTGTTAAATAAATATATGTAATATTTGAAAATTTTAATAAATTTGTAATATTTTTAAATATACGTGTATAAATCTAGTGGGCAACTAAATAATTAATTAATGTAATTTCGGAAAATAATGTTTATCCATCTCATAGTTTATGTAATCTAATGGATGGCAAAAAATTTCTATGTTGTCAATAATTATCGCAAACTGCATACATTCTCCAACTATAGTAAAACTAACACTAGTACACCGTTACATTAAATTGCCATTCTAAATGATAGTTTCCAATATCGAAGATCAAACCAGTAACGTGATAAATAAATTTAATTTAATTGTTTGTGTGATGGAATTTTAAATGAAGTTCTGTTAGCAGTTTTATGACTCAATGGGGTATTAATTATTATAAAGTATTATTGTAGAACCATCTCATTTTTCCTGCTAGCATATATTTCCACCGTGAAATCTTTGAAACGGGCTTGGCGAAAATTTTTAAGTTCTCATATAAGAAATTAAGGATAAAAATATATAAAAGTATGGAACATATCCTTCGTATAGCAGCGAAAACCTAACGATAATAATAATTCTAACTGATATTTTAAATTGGAATATCAAGATGGATGGATAGATGTATACCAATTCCTTCCATATAATTTTTAAGAACTTAATTTTTAATACATACATGTTTGTTACTCTCTGCTCTGTAATTTCTGAACGCATCCATGTAAAATTTGATACAGAAACCTATAGATTATAATCTGGATAAACATCTCGGTGTTTCTATATGTTTATCCTCAGTGATAGCATCCATCTTTTATGACTTACGTTAGATTCCTAATTGATCATATACATCTGTAAGGAAAATTCTGTAAGTTTGATTTTGGCATCTAATTAACTCCTATCGCGTTTCCCGAATTCCCAAACTGAGAGTTGTACACGTGGGATGGCATACAATTTTTTTTTCCTTTTTAAAACTTAATTACGATATTACTACTAAAACCAAAAGGAATTTTAAAAAATTGAAACAGTGATATTAAGAGAGTAAGATTGACACCTAGGCTACATTATTATAGTCCATGCAAATTAAGTTGCAACCAGAAGCTAGAATATAATATTTCTTATTAATTTTCCATTATGTTATTCTTGCAGGATATTATGAGTACTTATGAAAAGAAGACTAATCGAAGTCTTACGTATTTCAAAGTGATCATGGAAGTCGTACAAAACGTTAAAAGTTATCAATTAATATCGCATCTTACCGGTGTAATGTATAAATGCTTATCCAAAAATATACAATCATAGTTAACATAAAAGTAAAAGTTGTGATCGGATTTGTACACGTCCTTCTTTAACGGAAACAAAATTAGCAGCCATATGCAAACCTATGAAGGATTAGGAATTTAGACTCTCTTGCAAGCGTAATTAAAAGATAATTGATAAAATATTTTATACGTTAAAACAAGCAAATTTTTACCTACAACAGAACGAAAATGGTTAACGCGTTTAATCTAAAAAGTTATATCTGTATGTGCGTGCCTATAACCTTTTGCTCAATATATGACTGAAATGTTTTTTTACGTTTTTTTTTATTTGAAGGCTAATAATATAAGATTAGTTTACGGGTAGTGTATGGATATGGCGGAAATCAAATAATTTTTTCATAATTTGCAACTCTCATTACAGTTTCTTAAGCGATCCACTTCCATCTGGGTTCAAATGGTCACTTTTATCGACCATCTGAAGACCTTGACTAACTTGAAGTTCTGAATCTGAGGATCTGATGATGACTAAGATAGTACTGCATGGATCTAAGGAATAAGGAGCTGAAGACTTACATAAACGTCCAAATGTTCAGTTTTACCAGGCATTCTCACATCTGCAAATTACTGATAACCAGGGTAATAATAGGTACCCTGTGGATATAAGAACCTATAAAGTTTTTAACTCCTATTAACCTACATTGTTCTGTGGGCTATTGGAGAGTTTGCGCTGATCTAGGTTACATATTACTTTGTATATTATCCACAGAGCTCACTCCACTGAAAATTGAATAAGTTTGACCTATACCAAAAGTCAAGCTTATTTTATTACTTTCTACATAGTTAGGTTATTTTATAAATAATCAAAATAAAAACTTTGAGAAACCTAGCTAAATATCGCATATAAATATAATCTGACAATTATATCTACTCAGTGGACCTTAGTTAAGTTTTAAAACTAAGCTACATATAACCAAATCGCAGTAAGAATATCGGGAAATCTGTATACAAACCAAATATAATCCTCTTTCAATAAGATTTATGTCAATGGGTAAGTGTCAAAGTATTTTTTTCATTTGATTTTCATGGTATACTTCACTTCTTGGTCTTAAAATTTAGTTGACTTTCCAAAAAAAACCTAATATTTATCCGAAATACTTGTGTAGTTATGAACAATAAGTGGTTAACATTTCATAATTGATTAATAAATTTCATAATTTCTTAATCCTCCTTTGCCTATGCTATATATTGCGTAAGCCCAGTAGTCGGGTGTTACGGGAATGTTGCAAGAATAATGTATTATTAACGTACTCTTAGAATAAAGCGTTATAAGTACAAGAGTTTTTTTTCTTTCATAGTCAATCACATTATTTACCAACGCATACATAATTTAAAAATTAATAAATGACTGTACGTATATTAATTATTATCAACCAAAATAATATCGAATTAATTTTACCTTCGTGCGTGATCTATGTTTGTATCTACATACTTCATAATCGACACTCCTTTAGCTAAAATAGATTTTTACGGTAATGCGCAAGTGTAAAATGATATAACGACTCGCGAAGTATTCAAGAAAACTATATATTAGTTATATTTTACATATTAGATATTTTTAAAGGAGCACATTTATATTTTACCGACCATCAATTTGTTTTCTTTCAAACGTTAATTCAATTTTAATATTTATGTTAATATGTATAGTGGAGGTGAGGCTTCTCTGAAACTAAAATGCATTTTTTCTAAAATTTTTGTCTATCTACTTATCTGTTTGCTCGAGTATCATGCAAAAATTACTGGACCAAATTAAATAAAACGTTCACTGAAATAATCTTCAAGATTAAAAGTATTTTAATAATCTTTTTATCTCTTTCGAATACAGATCAATACATATAAAATTCGAATACATATCATTTCGAATTATCGGTGATGTTTTTATACCTATCCGTTTTTAATTACTTCTTTGTCTATTTGTTTGATCTTCACGTAAAAGCTACTAAAGCAATTTAATTGAATTCTTTATTGGAATAATGCCTAAGTTACATATTAATATCTAAAGTACTAGAAATACATAGAAATGTGCTACCTGAATTACGAGGGGAGTTATGGGGGAGCATGGGGGTTTATTTGGCAATCTCAACGGGATCATTTTCTTTTACATAATTTTTGAGAAAATAAATTCTGAAAAATATCCATTATCTATGAACACACTCGCTCAAAATACTTTACTTTTGCGCTTTTGGCTGAGAAGTATATTTTTTCCATACCTAAAGTCAGAAAATTGCTTTTTAAATAATATAACCCTTAGCTTAGGTAAATTTAGGTCTGATTAAGCTGGACCATAGTGTGCAAGGTTAAATTGGATTAGATTGGATTAAGTTAGTATAAGTCAAATTGTGTAGGGTTAGTATGGATTA
Source organism: Druceiella hillmani (assembly GCA_039881145.1). Classification (NCBI taxonomy): domain Eukaryota; kingdom Metazoa; phylum Arthropoda; class Insecta; order Lepidoptera; family Hepialidae; genus Druceiella; species Druceiella hillmani. Next base: position 75,755,314 of record JAYKKI010000001.1, on the reverse strand, counting down.
GACTGGGTTAAGTTAGGTTAGGTTATATAGGGATTCACAATATTAGGTTAGGTATGAATTAGGTTAGGTAGAATATGTCGAGTTATATAGGAAAAAGTTACGATGGATTGAATTAGGTTAAGTTAGGTTAGGTCAGGTTGAGTTAGGTTGTATTATCGTGGGTAGGTCATATTAAAATATGTTGCGTTATGTTAGGTAAAGTTAAGTTGAATTTAATTATATTAGGTTAGGTTTACGTGGTTATCGATCGCAATATTATGTCGGGCAGGCGACAGCTATACCAAAATAGCTACACCAGATTTAATGAAAATTTCACTTCTATAACCGCAGTTAACTTATAATAGATACAAGAAGCTCGGTCAGCCTATGCCTATCCTGGTGCTAATGGCGTATGAGAGTGATTCCACCTCTCTATGATCCTTGTAATTGAAGAATAAAACTATGCTAATCTTTTCTCATTCATGACGTGTTACGAAGTAAAAATGCAGTGGGCTACCGAAAAGGTAGGCTGACGGAAAAGGATGGTAAATCCGAAGTGGTAATATTCGTCCATCGATTGAAGGATGAAATAGATGTCAAATTCCACTTTTCAATTTTCAAGATCGTCCAGGTCTCAACCTGGTGGTTTTTCGAAGTCAGAATTATTCGCAAAAGTAAGCTCGGACGTTATTCGTTATTGCATGATTCTAATGAATCGTATAGTACGTTCGTAAATAATTGTAACATTTAAAATCAAATATTTCAAATCTAAAATATATAAAACCAAATAAATCAAATATATTTTGAACTTATATTAAAGTCATTTGTGAATTATTCTAATTTTTCATATTGATATAAAATATATTTTTAAACTGGCTTACAAAATTTAAAAACACACATTTGCTATTACTAGATAACAGGATAAAAAAAAATTAGTTAAAAATGGCAAAAAATTAAATATAAAAAAATTAATTCAATATTTAAAATCTAAATATGACTTATTATTAAAACAAATATATTAATAATAATTAGTATTTCGGAGACATGTTTCTACAAAAACATAAAGTGATTTGAGAAATAAAAACATATTAACGTTTCTGTAAATTTATTAAAATTTATATTATTTTTAAAAATAAAAATATTGCAAAAAATTACGTTTTCTTTTGGAAAATCGTCATGCTTCATCGAAATCTTTACTACTGGAGACTGTTATGTCATGATCTAAACTCTTTTCATTTTCTATTTGGTAGATTTGTACTACATCTCCTTTCTTTAAAGGTGTTCGTTTCGCTTTAAATCATCTCGGCTGTAATAAACTGGTGTCATGGTTCAATAACCATCAACAATCAAAAAGTTATAAAATCAATATTTTTTTAATTTAGTGGGGCATGTACTAGGGGAAGAGCACACCCCTCCTTCTTCTTCCCTTCTACTCCTCCCGCTGAATTAGCTAGCATGTTTTTTTCTTATTTAATCATCGCTTTTATTAAAGTCAAGAATACCTTTGATATGAAAACATTTTTCAGGAGGAAAACTCCATGGCGGTAATAAAAAAAATATACATAACTAAGTCACGAACAAAAGTAGTACTATCAGAGAACTGAAACAAGGGTGTGTCTGTGCACTGAAGAATAAAACTATGCTAAATAAGTAGTTTGGAAATCGGAAAAACCAAATGACAAACAGAAATCAGTCTAGTAAGCTTAGCTACACGCGGACAGACACTTAAGTCTAGCCATTAAAATTTCTAAATATCAAGAACGCAGCTTGATTCAAAAAGATCGAAGACGTTTTTTTTTCCTAATGTTATCAAAAAATCCACGTACCTATAAGCGATATCATTTGAAAATTAAATTTGGTAAATAAGATTGTTCATTGAACTTTGTTCATTTTCGAAATCATGTTTAAAACTTTAAACATGATTTCGAAAATGAACAAAGTTCAATGAACGCTTTGGATTTGAATTTCTAAAAATTACTTTCTTCTAATACGGAAATATGAATAAACCTACAATACTTCCTTACAAACCACATGTTTTACTAATTTCGTGGTCGGTACCAGTAAGACCAGGCTAGTTGGAGCACTGCCACGGGAGCAAGCCACATAAAATTGATTATGGGAAAAACAACCCACCCCCCCCCCTCCCTTAAAACAACCACAGCGAATTTAGGAGTCTAGCTCTGTGATTTATTAATTGACATAGCGAAGCAGACATTGACTGGAAATTGAACTCTTTTAAATTCGAACGGTAGATCGTTCGGTATCACTGGGATTCGGGGTATGAAGACCGTCTCTCCCTTAGCTCCCAATCAAAACAGTAGTTTCTAAAACGTTCCGATGTCAGACTTCGATTTGACGCCTGGTTCCATCACAAAGTTTCGGTGGCTTTAAACTCCTTAACAACATAATGGGTGTGGACATTCAGTAGTTAAATTAGTTATCGCATACGACCATCACGCATCTGGTCGCCATTTCGCTGACACCCCCCCCCCCCCACTCCCTGGCCTCGGCCCCGCAAGCACTGTCCGCTTAACTTGCCGTGCACGCAGTGCACTGTGATAGACGAACAACAAAATCAGAATATATTTTTCTCGAATCAAGACAATTATTTATTACCTGTTTAGATGCATGTCTGAAATTACCCTTGTAATAATTTAATGTGGCTATATTAGGGCACACCCTCTGCCTTACGGACTTCTAAATAAAGTTTCATTCTTTATTTCACCCCTACAATAAACGCATTAATTTGTTTTATTAACCAAGAGCGTAAATCTAAAATTTCACGTATCTAACTTACAAACCAAGGAAATATCCTACAAATTTTCAACCCCTATTTTACCCCCTTAGGGGTAAAATTTCTAAAAAGTAATAACTACATTAATTTTTCTTATTAACCAAGAGCGTAAATCTAAAATTTTAGGAGCGTAACTTCCAAACCGACGAAATTTCATACAATTTTTCAAGCCCTATTTTAAACTGTTAAGAATAGAATTTCCAACAATCCTTTCTTAGTGCTCACTTACGCTATATAAAGAACCTATCTGCAAAATTTCAGGATTCTAGGTTCAGTGGTTTCGGCTGTGCGTTCATCTCTGGATCATCTCTAACGGTAATGAAAATATTAAGAATGTTTTTATAACGTCTGTCTCGTTAAGTGCACTGTCTACAAACATTCTGACCTGATCTGACCAGATAAAATCAACGAATAAAAAAGTAACACAAAATGACTTTATATTGAATAGATACAAAGTCAAAAGTGGTCCTCGATACACAGGGTAATTATATTAATTTCATTATAACAATCTCTTTAATGTATGTAGTTTGACTGAATCTCCACCTTTTCCTTTGTGGTCTGCGTATAAGCTCGATTTAGATCTACTTCATATGTATGTTTTATAAAAGAAAAATGTATTTATTTAAGAGAATTGGGCAAAATATGAATAAAGCCGCGGGTTTCCCGATTTTTTTTTACTTGCCAGTAACTCAACTTATAAACGATCACATTCTGAGCACACCGAAATATCCTTTATTAATTTTTAATCGTGCGTAAATTTTGGATCGCTATATAAGTAATCAAATATTTAAAAAAAATTTAATTTATACAATTCGAATTAAAGAACACAAAAATTCGCTAGGTAATATGGCTATGGATATAGTAAAAGACTCAGGGAGGCAGATAACTAATTTTGATACATGACTGTAGCTGATGTAATGCAGTCCATAGCGTTTCCAAAGCCATTATAAAAAAACACAAACTAAAAGTAACACAAATTGATTTAAATTAATTTAATTTCCTGAATTCTCTTAGTTTCTAAGTTGAAAAGCATGTTATATTAAGCATAATTTATTCGCTTTAATGTAACCAAAAATCTAATAATTTTCTACAATTTCCAAAAATTAAAAAAATTAAATTATAAAAAAACAATGTACCATTTACATTGAGTTGGAAAAAATTTGCAACATTTGGATCACTTTAACTCCCTTTATTTTTTAAAATAATTGACAGAACACTTAAAAACCATAACACCTCATTATCTTTTACATCATTTGAGCAAAACAAAATTTCATGCTGATAAACGATTAATGAAGGTCCTATCGAGTTTCATATCAGAAAACATTTCTAAAAACTCTCTTCAACTACATATTTTAATTCTTCTTGATATCTTGCTTGTTTTCTATTGGCTTCCATATAACGTTTAAATACTGACTATTTTCCGTAATTTTTACCAAGACTGCACTGTACTGATTTATACCACCATAATGATTTTCTTATATAAAATTTAAGCGGCACGTTCTTACAAATTACCACCTTACTTCATTCGGTTTTCAACATTTTTCCGAAAATGGTTTATGTATATTGTGTACTGTATAATTGATTCAAAATTTTACAATCGCGTTGTATTTTACATTTTCTAAATTTAGGAAATCAACCGTGGCCACCGTGTGACCTCGTCTTTATTTAAAATAGTGCCGTACGGTAAAAAAGGCGATTTTTAGTCTGTTATGTGTGCTGTGCAGTCATAAGTTATCCATATAATCATTATAATTTAATGTATTTTATCAACATTTTAACTCTTAGTTAACTTGAAAAATAAAAAGAAATTATTACTTCAATTATTATTTCATTCAATTTATTCAAAAATAATAAATTGTAATAAATTTTACAATCCTTTCAAAGGGATGATCAATAACAACTACAAAATGAAATTTAAGTAATAAAACTAAATAGTATTAAATCTAACGATAATAAAATCTTTAAAAAAATATCCCCAACAACATCAGTACAATATAATTATGTAGTACTGGGACGATATTAGTCTTAATGAATATGTTGAACGAAATTATACAAGCGTGCATCTCATGTTTCATGATAAATAGATCAGCCCAAGGTGGAATACATTAACATTCGGCTAATGCGTATTTGAACACAGTTTACCATAATTTCGTCTGTTCAATCTATTTTAGTACACAAATTTAGTTTGTGAAAGTTGTGTGAAGTCGGAAACTCCGCCTCTTTATTAAATTAAATTATGTATATACATCGTATAAGTTGATCACACCCATACAAGTGAACAAATATAGAGACACTGAATGTCATATTAGAAGATAAATTTGTAATGGAATTTGAAAATTATTCATCTATTTTTATTCTTTTATTTACGTGCAATTATGGAAACATTACAGTTGTTACACTCACATGTTTCAATAACAATAACAAGGCAATTAAATAAATTCAATTACATTACAGCACATGACGATAACACACTTAGCAAGCAAGTTTACTCTCACTCATCACATATATCTTAATAGCAAGTTTACTTTCAAGATAAATTTGTAATGGCTTTTGAAAATTATTTATCTATTTTTATTTTTTTTTACATGCAATTATGGAAAAATTATAGTTGTTACACTCACATATTTCAATAACATTAACAAGGCAATTAAATACATTCAATTACATTACAACACATGACGATAGCACACTTCAGCAAGTTTACTCTCACTCATTACATACATGTCACACTCTGGTGCAACCGGGGTCAGGCAAGGGAGCAATTGTATACCCTGGACTAGAGGGAAATTTTGATATAATTCGGTACTAGATGCCGGTATAGCAAAAATATGATAACTACGCGAGCCCAAGTAGTCATCAGTTAAGAGAGTTTTTCCAATAAATAAAGTAGAGCTTTGTAAGTATACAATCGGAAAAATATTTCACCAAAGAATCGTTTCTTTTGTGCTGCAAAGTATGATAACTCAATATACTCAAGAAAAAATTGGTGGGAAAAAAGAAAAGGAAAGGAACCGTTTCGTCAAATGTACAATTATCTAAGAAAGATATTTTGGGCACGTTCAGTCATCAAACGGTATTTAGTTTGATGTGGGCTCCAAATAATAGACATGATTTCTAACTTGATTTGTTTCAAAGCCATAAATACGTTAATCGAGGAAAAAATAAAGTACGTTAAAATAAAGTACGTTAATCGAGGAAAAACATCGGAAGTTCTTAGCATTACGCAACAATAATCCATGCCTCTTGAATGATTTTTTTCCTTACATACGCCAAGTAGCCATGAAAAGTCACGCACGAATCGAATCGCGTTTAGGTAGACTACTGAAGACAAAATTAGCGAGAATTAATTTAAATAAGAAACAAATCCGCCAAATCCATCCCAGTTTGCAAAACGGACGTTATTAAAAGGAAAACTTTGTTAAAATGAACATATATTTTTTATTTTCGTTTTATTTTTATTTATTTTTCATTTTAAAGTGATATAATTGAATCTCGTGATAATTAACAATACTTATGTATTACACTTAACTTAAAATTATTGTAGTTGAACACAATTTTAGCTTTCGTTACTAATATAAAGTATATTTTCGATATTGACTAAGAATTGTAGGTATATAGGGAAAGCATTTTCAATGCATTTCCAAGTCGTTCTTTTTAAGAAAAAAAGTTTTAAGAAAATATTTCTTCTGTATTAAGATTCTATTACATACAGAGCTAAAATATATTTATATGATCCCTTATAATAAGTGCCTCCATTTAAATACAATTGTATTTCATTTTAAATACGATTTTCTATTTTATAATAAGGAAGTGCATATTACATGCGAAATTTCAAATACAAAAATAATATTTCGTTTTAAAATGAAAAATTTCTGGATGGAGCGACGGTAAAGACAATTAGGGTTCTTTCACCATAATAATTAGGGTCCGTTTAGAACCTTTCGGATAACTAAATAAGCCTTTAGGAAGTTTAACCTTTAATTTTAAATCAGCCGTTTAGGCTGAAGCTTATTCTCATATATATATAGTTATATATATATATATATATATATATATATATATATAGTTATATATATATATATATATATATATATATATATATATAGTTATATATATATATATCATTATTGAAATTGTATTCATATATAATTAATCATTACATTATATCATTACATCATTAGAATATATCATTACTGAAATTATATTCTAAACCATATTAATTATAGAAAATTTCTTTCACATATTATAAAAAAAATTGTAGATCTGCAGTGATGTAAGTTCATACTCAAGTTGCATTTTAATCGTTATTAATATGGGGCACTAGTATAAGTGAAAACTCTTTTTTTATTTTCAGCTCCTGTTAGTAGTTTTCATAAAACAAAAACACAATAAAGGGATTCAGTAAATTCTTCAATTTCATTCCCATGCTTCCTTTTTTTTTGAGTGTACTCAAGCATAAGTCTTGTTTGAACCAATGCTAAACAAAATTACACTTTGTTTCAGTGCAATTATCTTTAATTTTGTAAAGTATATTTCTGGAGTAATGCTATTATAGAGTCATTGAGGTATATGTTGTAGAAAGCACAGAAATATTATGTCCATATTTAGAATGAAACATTTAAAAGCAACTTCAATAAAAGATAACATATTCGTATTACGTAACTATATTTATTTTTATTAATTAAAAACGTAATCAAAAGAGTGCTAATAAATGCTCTTAACATTGTAAATTAATTTTATTTTTGCAATTTTTAACAGTTCGTCCTCGGTCCCTGTTTAATGGGATTGCAAAGTTCGATACTATCAGTTCCACACTATTATCGATTCATAGGCGGTAGCGTTTATGAAAATCTGAATATGATAGGCTGAATGAGAAGAATTTTCCCGTTCATTGTTTCATTGAACTGCGACTAATTAACTTTTAAATGAAAATTCTTTAACTGTCCACGTATTTCAATATTAGTTCACATCCGTTTTTGTAAGTTTGCCAATAGTTTCCTACCCAAATTAAATTTGTCAGTGAGAGACAACGGAAACATACTCTACATAATTGTTTGCCAGTATTATAAAATATACGGAAAAATTAAAGAAATATCATTGACGGTACTTCATCACAACATAAAAAGAATTTAATTACTTCTTGCGGTAACAAGAATGAAATTTTACGACAATCTTAATGAATTCCAAATCATTGAAATTATTTAAAAAAAGTCCCAATGATGAGAAAAAATATATCTCCTTTAGTTTAATAATACAAATATATTTAGATATAAACTCAATGCGTTTCTCAATTCTTAACAAACGTATACACGAGCATCATGAGAGACATAAAAGAAAGAAAATAAAAAAAAAATGTTTTGTTTTAGAAACACATGTGTACAGTAGACGTTACTAAACATACACAAACATGATACACGAGACACGTGCGTCTTTATTAACTGAGCGTTTATCTTCGTTTGCGAATTTGTTCACTTAGCGAAAGTTCGTCAGTAGTTGGATTGGTTACTTAGGCGGGCGGCGGGTTTTGCCCGCAAGTTTCCTGAAGCAATTAAACACACTAAACTTTCCACTCAAAATAGATAACGTTGTTAATTCGATCGATTTCGCAGACGACTAGTGCCTCCTCATTGCGTGCGTTTTCATTAAGCGCCCTGAGCGTCGTACGCCCAGCGACCGAATCTATAGGCATTTAAGACAATCAAAATTAAACCATGTGTTCAGTATATATAATAGAGTAAATGGTTTAATTTAAATTGTGGCCGGAACAATCTACTCATTTTGGAATGAGAGATATACTGTCATAAAATGGATAAGTAACTAACTATTGATGAGCCTCCGAACACATGAGCATACATGTATGTCCCACATCTACATTCAGGTTTCCGTTATTATATATTTAGGATTAGTTTAAAATACCACCGATTCTGTTTGTATTAACATAACATAATATATTAATTTTGTATCAACAAATATATGAGAAACAATTTGTCATATATTTTTTAATACAAAATTACAGAAATACTATACTTAAAAATTTATCTATGTATTTAGTAAAGAGGTATGAGTATAATTTATTTTTGCAAAAAACTATATCAATATTTAAGCATAAATATTACATGTAGTCACAAATATTTATTCCGTACAGTAGCAAAATTAAACGTTTGAATTATATAAAAACAATATTGAATCCCTCAGCTCGATGAAATTCGTCAACGGCGTAACACGGTTCTTTGATCTATGAAATTCGTATCTCAAAATCGGCATTTCACAATGATCTTTTAACAAATCATTAAAAAAATATGCAATGAAATTTTATTAAAATAAGTATTAAAAAATCGAGATTAATAACTTCAATTAAATTAATTACGACATAAATGAAACTATAAATTCGGCAAGGTGAATGATAAAGTTCGTTAAGCAAACGGTCACCAGATGTCGTGGTGTAACGCCGCTTTCCTAGAGCGACTCTACTGCTTTGTAAGGCGACGTTCGTGTCTGCGGTCGATCGTGTTGTCTCAACGCGCCATGCGACGCCAGCGCCACACCGCACTTGATGGGTTCTAGTCCGTGATAAATTATATTATCATCGCACCAGAGAACACCACGCCTCTAGCGGTTGATATGTAGACTATACAAACGTACACCGTCACGTAAAATATACACCTATTATATAAAGGAAAATTAAAATATTTTTTAATGTTTTTGAATTCAGCTTGCGATTTTCACTTTACGTTAAACAATTAAAAAACTAATAAAATATGTTTTTGCCCTAAATAAAAAATAGTTTTTTTAAGACTTCAAATGATACGATGAATCCAATATTATTTTCAGCCTAATAATTTAATTACATATAAATTAATTACATATAATCGTAAGTCGTGTAATCGGCGAATATCCCTTAATCCTTTAATTTAAAATTATTTTTGATTGAAATTCTTTTTAACTTAACCTTAAAACCTTAAGATCGGTTATAATTACATATATTTTTTTCTAAATGTGTATGTGGTACGCATAGAGTTTCAACAAAAAATATTTAATTAGAAAGGAATTAATATAACAATAATATCAGTGATGGCAAGAAATATCACTAATAAATAAAAAATACATCATTTTTTATTTACTAATGTTATTTCCATTGATTAGTGATATTTTATGGTTTTATTTCATGATATTTAGAATATCACAATAGAACAATAATATTAGCTATAGAAAAAAATATCATCGTATTAAATAAAAAAACATAGATGTTTCCGCCCGGGATCGAACCGGGGGCCTTCCGCGTGTTAGGCGGATGTGATAACCACTACACCACGGAAACACATAAAATAACGTGCAAACTTACCGATCTTTTAACGAGACTCTGCCATGAAAACTCCAAATCGGACATGTACGCTGGAACAGGTACTATGAAATTCATAGCATATGAATTTATGACACCGTCACGTACGTAATACAGCTCGGCATCCAAACCTGAAATATAAGAATATATACATATAATAATTACATACATGGACTCATATATTTACGTATAAATTTACATTTATTCAGTACTCGAAAGACTTATGGTTGTGATAGCTGAGGAATACATCTCACAAAATTCTAAATTTTCAAACTAGGCACGAAACCTACAACTTAGTATTCCATTAATTGGCAGCTTTGAAACAAATTATTTTCATATTTTACATATGTTGAAATGTGACAATTGTATATTTTTGATACTAGGTACTTGTGAAAAATGGTAGGTTGCTGTTAGTGATGTAAACCAAAATAAAGAAGAGCCACTGTGAGCTTCATGCCAACCCTTCGTGCTAGTAACAATCGTAATCTGATGGTCGAAATATTTAAAATTCAAAATTACATCACGACAAGCAGTCAACAAAAGACTAGTGCGGTCCATAAATCGTATTATCCAACCAAACATCAACATTACGGAGGAGACTTACGCATTAAATGGAATCGTAATAGTGGTTTCAGCGGACAAACGGCCCTATTCCCTGCCAACCGTTCATTAATTAATTTGTACCGTAATAAGGAATAATCATCGCGAATGATAGGACTTAGCCACACCGAGCATAAAACAGTAATTTGCTTTGCATACGATGGCGTAGAAAAATATTAGTAAACCTCAGTAGTGTGTGAGTGATTTAATGTTTACTCAGTTCAAAGTACTCAATAGTTTACTCAGTCTGAAAATTTCATTTTATTGTAATGTCAGCTATCGTGGATTTTATAATTTCGTATCTTTATCAATAAAGCAATGGAAAAGATACGAAAAGGTAAATTGATTTTAAAGAGATTTTCAGCAAACAGAAAAATTATTGTATTAAGTCATAAGAGTGTGACGACATTAAACAGACTACACACGATTAAAAAGACTAGCTAATTTTAAAATTTTCAGGAATTTTAGGAAAACGGTTTTTCAATCATCCATTTACGAGCATCACATGATTTTGCATGGCTTTATTCGTACAGTGGGGCAACGGGGATAACTTTACAATGAATGCTATAAATGTACATACTTTTGTAATCAATGAAAATTACTGTTTTAGATACTTTTCTTATGTATTTATGTGTACTATTTTAGAGTTTTCCTTATGTTCTTATGTGTATTATTTTAGAGTCTTTTCTTATCTATGTTATTCTATTCAAAAGCTTTTTTATGTTATTTTATAATTAAATGTAATGCTTTTTTCAATTTTAATTCTTACTTCTGAAAACATAATTTAGTACAGATACTATGTTATAAATGTATAAAGAAATTTTGGCATTTTTAAATTTAAATTATATATAACACATATATGTGTGTGTATTTGTGTTTGTGTGAGCCATAAAAGATATGGCTGTGAATGAGACATAAATAGTACTATCGTTATTAAAAATACTAACGATTATTGAACCAATAACTAGTGAAAAGTGGATTTATTATAGACTAGTTTATTCATTATTTGAATAGATCGCTTATTTTTTTCAGATTTTCAACGTACATTAAGAATTTCAATTAAAAAATTAAAAAGGGAAGACCTCATGTTTGGACATTGTATTCAATAATATTACTAGACATTTTTGACGGAATATTAAAGTACGTCTGCACTGACGTCCGCCCATGAGGTCCGCGATAAAAATAATTTTTCAACCCGAGTTCAAAATAAAAAATAATGAATAAATATTTTTTCTTTATTTCATTGCATTAATGCAATTCAACTTAGTCTTTCTGTGAAATTACGTCACTATTGGTCTTAAACTAAAAGTTTAAAAGTAGAAGAGCTATGATGGTGTGAAATAGGAATATACAGATGGATATAGACATGATGAGTTTCAAGGGTTCCGTTTTCGCCTTTAGTCAAAATTATTTTTTAAATCACTATTGGCATTGATTTTTATTTTGGTCACTACAACCTTATAAAAATGATATCCATTTTCGTGTATTATGTAAGTGGTTAGGGTTAATTTCTATAACAACAGTCCCTCATTAACATTACGGAAATATGTCTTGTAAATCGGTCGATGAAAAGGTGAAAGTTTAAATGTTTCAATTAATAACTCATTACATTGTTTTAAATACGGTACACATATAGTACATTTATTAGGATAAACCTTTACGAAAGATATGCACATTTTAATAGCTCTCTTTGCTTTTATTTTAAAAATTTCGGTCCTTTATTTCTATTTACATTTAAATGATTAATTATTCAGAAAAAAATTATTAATAGACATTTATATTTAAAATTAACGTAAAATATAGACTCAAAATAATAATCAAAATTACCAAACGCCATTATTCAATCTAACTGACAATGAGTGTTATAAACACATAGAGATACATAATCACCTATTAATTTAAATTATAATTATATTTGTGTTACATTATGTAGAGCAAACATATTTTCATTAGGCTGTATCATAATAATTACAAATTAAAAAAAATATTTTGTCTATGTAAAAATGACTCAGAATACATTTATTTCATAGTATTTCTATTACACAATTCATAAATTTGATTTTATCCGTTATTTAATATATTGCCCAGTATATTTTTTCATACGGATATGATAAATAATATGGTTGATTTTATATTTTTCTATTCATTAATTTCAATTGATCGAAATAATTTTGTATTGTAGTAACTTTCTATTTTGAGTACTAAATATTCCTATTCTGATCTTTTTCAGGTCATTACAAAGTTTAACATGGCTGATTACAAAAGTTAAAAGGGGAGTGGAACACATTTTAAGTTTTGAAGACACATTTGGCGTAAAAAATATCATTTCTGTGTGTTGGCGGAATTTAAGTACCTATGTCTGTTTGTAAAATTTAATACCGTTTGCAATTAAACTAAAAAAGTTACGATGCTGTAATTTTCGTTTGAGCCATGGCTATAGAAGACTCGAGGCGATATAGATGTTATTAAAACTTGTAGTAATGTTTTCTTTACGACAAACAAATAAAATACAATTCCGTTTTACCTGATTAATGGCACCTAAATCAATCAGTTGTATTATTTGCCACGGTGTGACCGATGCCTTTCAATAATAAATCTAACTCAGCCGTACCGCCAGGGTTCTGCAATGTGAATAGTTAAATGATTGTATATCTGCTTGTACTATCCCCATTAGTAATTGTATATTATTAAAGGCCCATTATGTGAACATACGACCTAAGTTCCAGACACCTAGATCAGATGTTATCATTATATCATGGTAACCTAACATCCATGTGTATATTTGCAAACGGCATTCGCTTCCGATTTGAACTCGTAATTAATCATTATCACCGTCTTAATATCCTACTGGTTTTCCATTTTTGGAATTTTGTCCTGCGTAATGATGGATCTCGCCTATCCATCTCTTCGGTGTTTTTTCACAAGGTCTAGTTTGATTACGTGGGGGTGTTTCAATACGGACTGTTATGTTAACATATATCGGGATTGTTAACTTTCAATACTTGAGAAATCAACCTCGTATCTTTGACCTCTTGGTCGTTTTCCGTCGACTTTACCATTAACTGTAGACCTTTCCATTAACTAGCTCTTCGAGATTGTAATGGTCTTTCCTTGTTATGTGACCAAAGAACTGGAGAATTTTGGGAAGACATGTGGAAGATAATCTGTTTTATATTCTGTTGAGAAACAATGGGCTCATTGGCGTAGAAGCCCAACCAGGAAATTTATAACTTTTTCCGCCAGCGCCATATCTAAAAGGCTTCGACACGGTTGTGCTCCGTATTTCAGCCTCGCATCAGACCGTGCGGTCAGACCAGCGTGTTGATTAGTTTTTCATCAGTTTTTCGTTATATGTTGCCGTCTCTCCAATACAATCATTTCGTTACATATTGGCGATTGAAACTCAACCTTGTGATAATATAACACATACATAATATTGCTGTATCTCGCACTACGCATAGTTGCACATTTGAGATAAACAACTTGAAGTAAGCGAGTGGGACAATTATTTGACAATTTCAAAATTATTATTATAACCATAATTTTATTTATAATTTAGAATAATTCAATTACGATTACAAAACAAGAAATAGAAAGATATAGACAGGCATATTATACTTTAGATTATTAGCGTTTTCCGGCGGTGGTGTAAGTTTTGTTAAATAATTATTAGCAAGAAATAAACCTTAACTTTGGTAACAACAAATATTAATAAAACTAGCGTGACCCGTGCGAAATCTTCGCATTATTTATTCCATTATGAAGTTCAGATGACAGATCAAACAAATATTTTACTAAAATTGACATATAGAGGCGCAAGTATCAAAAGCATTGAGCTAAAGCGCCACTTTATTTATACGTGAGTGGATTTGAAATTAAACAAAAATTTTACTGACCGTCAATCATATTGACGTTGAGCCGTTAGATGGCAGCATTGCTGTTTTGTGTATATAATTTTAATAATTAATTAATTTACAAAAACAATAGCAATAATGAATTTTTTAGTTGTGGATGCCGGTAGAGCAAGCAACTATCTATAAAATGATATATAATTTATGTGGATTAGTTGTGAGGTTTTTTCTAAAAAGGGAGTGTAACATCTTAACCTTAGCGTATTAATATATATGATGATGATGATGATGATGATTGTATGCTGTTAAGTATAAACTACTTCTCGCCCTTTGGTAGTATTTACTCAGTGTTACTGTCTCTGCTAATAAATACACTACTGATTTGCCATTTTTTGGTTATATTAAATTTATTTCTAACATCAAAATTTTCGGTGTATAATTCTTGTATTAGTCTTAATTATATATGTAAAAAAACGAGTGTGCTTTAGACCACACGACTGAAGTAAAGCTTCAAATTCACAAAATTTGAATTTTAAAATGAAATTTTAACTTTAAACGTAGAATATTTAATGTATTGAACAAAATAATAATTTATAAAATTGTTCAAGAACGAAATGAAATTACAAAATAACCAACCAAATCACCGTTCGCGTAATGCTAGCAAACTCGCATATATATATATATATATATATATATATATATATATATATATATTTCATGCACTGGCTTTGAGAGGAAGAGAGAAAGAAAATGTGCGCGCGCACTGCTCTCTCTTGCTCCCACAGTGTGATACAGACAATAGGCTTGCACTGTGTCTTAGATATACGAAACATAACTGGCTATGAGAGAAAGAGAGAAAGAAAATGTGTGCTCGCACCTGTCTCTCTTGTCCCTACAGTAATATACGAAACGTAACTCTGTCTCTTTCTGTCTTCACTAACTTATATCTCCCTCTCAACTTCCGTTCGCCTCGCCCGATCACAATTTTCGTAACGCTCTCGTCACGCATTCACCAGCTTACTTCCCAAGTCAAGCGTGCGTAAAGAAGTTTTACTTCAAAAAAATAAATCCTCTCTTGTACCACCCTGTGAAAAATATCCGTATTTTCAAATTTAAATTTCTAAATATACATTAAAATAATAAGTAAAAACTCATCATATTTGTATGAAAGAAGGTGTTATTAAAAAGAAATAAGAAACATTAAAATCCTTGTAGCCATTTGGACTCTATATTTATTAAATACCGTAAACAAAGTAATAAAATTAAAAAAAAACCCGCAGATATCAAGTTTGCCGAGGCGAAGCAGGATATACTCGTCAAAGGAAATTACGTAATCAACCATCCACACACGTAGACTCAACGCGAATGCTTATATCGCCGAGAACTCGCATAAAGAGAGCATTAGAAATACTTAAAAAGGAAATACTCTTACACGTCAATAGCGGCTCGCAAATATCGAAGGGACCAAGTCTTTACAGGTAAACGACTTTTAAAACACTTGAGCCGTAAAAAAGTACAAGTACTCCCATTTCCTTTTCCGTTTAAAATGTGGTATTTGCTCAACTTCGCCGGTTTGGAGGGGGGTAGACATCTGTATTTAGCGTTTGAGACGACATAACCAATATGCGCTGTTAAGATGTACTTCCGGCAAGTATTACATTCAACATCGCGACATTATTTGTTTACAAACGAACAGATCTGGTTAACGGCACAATGTTATAAACATAATAAAAGCGAAATGTGTTATTCATTTTAACCCAAAAAAACAAGAAAATATACTTGAACTTAATAAAACGAGTTACAATAAACTGGTTCAAAAATAAAAAGACAAGATGTGACGTGGGACATCTGACAGAAGCGAAGTTTTTTACGTACGTTGAAAAACGTTTGTGTATGTGTGTGTGTGTGTTGCGTGCGTGCGTGTGTGTATTGTATTTTGCGATTACGCATTGCAAATAAAATTCAGTTTTTAATAATTAATTAATAAAATATAATATCGATACAATCATAAATAATAGACATTTTTGCTAATAATTTTCGAATTATCCATGACACAATAAAAGCACAATACTCACACACACAAACACACATACACACACACCTATGTGTATATATATATATATATATATATATATATATATATATATATATATATATATATATATATATAAATATATATATATATATATATAAATATATATATATATATATATATATATATATATATATACAAATATATATATATAAAGAGAACGAAAGTGGAAGAGAGGCACCCTGCCCGGCCAATGATGATCGATTCATCGCCACGTTCGTGACGTTTCACTTTTTCTCAATTAGGTCCCTATCCCAAACGTCCGTTCAAAAACTTCACTTTAATAAAATAGCAAAAACAAATTCTTTCGCATATTGCTCTGCCCTTTTGTTTTAAGTAGGGAAATCAATTGTTCTTTTGTATGAGAATGTGTTCAGATTTTTATATTCGATTTCTATTGTTCCATCATAGCATCGTCTAGATTTAATTTTGTTTATTTATAGGACAGTAATCATTACTGTCCTATATATGTTTGTGGGTTGTTGTAAATATCTACGTATGTGTCATATATCATATAGATATGAAGCATATAATAAATAAATAGTTGAAAAACAAATGTGGGAACGTAACATTAGGAAGCCTAATAATAAATATTTAAGTTATAGTTTATGAGAACCACCTGGAATTTTATGACGTTTAAATTGTTTTTCCGTTTCGCAGAGTTTCATAGTTAAATATAATCTAACATCGTCATATCTATCCGTCCTTCCATCCGTCCGCCTGTCTGTTACTAGAGTTGTAGTATTTGCAGTTTCAAAACTTATATCAATGAAATTTTGCAAGTATATACTTCAGATGGGATGTTCAGTTACACGTTGGAAAATAATAAAAAGTATTTAAACTATTTATATTTTCTTTACGATGATATATAGAATTTGATTGTTTTTTTTAATTTTGAAAATGTTGATATTCAAATTTTAAGATTCAAAGTGATATAAAATTTCATTTAATTTTTCAATCATTTTTTTTATTGATAAATAATATATATTACGTATTACTTATATAAATTGTTATATTTGTATGATATATTAAATAATATATTCTATATATATATATATATATATATATATATATATATATATATGACATCAACCATTAAATAAAAGTAAATCTAGATAATGTTATTAATCTAATAAAATAATCAAAAATTTCAAGTGAAAATACGGAATCATATTCTGTACGCTTTCTGACACGTACGAGTATTTAGCCATTATTTTATACGCAACGTATGAGTACGAGTATTTAGCCATTGTTTTATACGCAACGTATGAGTACGAGTATGTAGTCATTATATTATACGAAACGTATGAGTACGAGTATTAAGCCATTATTTGATTTGCATATACAATACCAACGTATTGTACAAGTTCCACGTAGTCCAGACGATCTATTTATGATTTCGATGTTTCTAATACAATGTTACATTCGAGAAAAATGGACACGTAATAGTGGTAGAATATCCTATGAAATACCATCATTAAGTATTATTTCTTCTCTAATTTCTCCAATCTTTTATTTACTGACATCACTATTATTTTTAATTTATAATTAAAAAATAACATTCACATACATATTAATTTACTTGAAGAATTAAATGTTGGCCATTTTATTTCCCTAAAATGTATATTGAACATTGCTTTACGTCAGTATAATTTTATATTTCTTCTTCTGACACTCTAAAAGAAAAACACCTAACTAAAAATTGTCCAAGCTATTTATAAAAATAATCAAAAGATAATATATAATATATATGTGTCTACAATACATAGAAGAAATTGGAACGAGATAACTGGATCAAATATAAGTGATTCTGAAAAATGATTACGTGTAAAACTCGAACGCGAACAGATAATATTAAATTAATATGCTAACATTAATATTTTAGTTATGAAATTGTATTTATTAACGAATATGTTATTAATATAAATCTGTGACACGGATTTAATTTAAATTTAATGTCTTGTAATTATTACTTCAGTTTACTTATTCTTACCTACAAGACCGGTCACTGATCATTTCATGTAATTGTTACATTACATTGTTTTATTCAATGTTACTTAGTTAACCTCTCGATTAATAATTTGATGTAAGGTAATGGCAATTGACACCGTGGAATCCAAATATTGAAGTAACAATTTCATCGACTAATGTCAGCGGGATGAGAAAAGATGTACCGTTCGCTCTTTTCAACGTAGGTTTTACGTAGACCATTGTTAAGTTTGAATAAAATATGAAATTAATCAATTATGATATCAATTCGACGCAATTTAAAATTTTTTGAGATATATTGTAGACTTAAGTGAAATTCTGACAGAACTCCTTGAATAAAATAACTTGGAACACTTAATAAAAAATGAACTTACAATCGTGACATATGTTCCACATCGTCGCCTAAAAGATAAGATTTGTTTTTAATTATTTGGTCTGCTTTACCATTTTAGTAGTGGTATTAATCAAAAAGATGATTTTCAAGAAATATTTGCGAAACGTAAGGCAGATTTAATTCGACTTCGGGCAGCGCGTGGTATATGAATAAATTTCAATTAAAATAAGGAATATATGGACGCAGGAAAAATCTCTTCCAATCTGTACAACTAATATTCTTTAACGAAATTTCAGCCTAGTGTTGACCTCGAAGGAAAAGTATTGTAATTTGCTCTGCGATTTTATGAGAGAACGTAGCAAAATTTTTCAACATCGTAAATAATATTTTATTTTCATTTTCCTTTACATCCCTTGTGATCATTATAATATGTACATATACAAGGATTAGACAACAAAGAAAAAAAGCATGACAACAGAAATATAATTATACGCAAAACAATAATAAATGATTTACATTTATTATTGTTTTGCGTATAATTTTTAATTATTTATTAATATGCACACAAGTTTGTCGTTTTGTTTCACCTCGGTTGTAAATGGTGGTAAAATATACGTACATACGTACATTTATACGTATATAGTTCTTTATTTGTCTTGTAGTATGCCATAGACCGATGTAGCATATTTGTTCTCCCAAAAAAGTTCCCGTAAAACAAAATATTCTTCACCCGTAAACAAAATATTCTGAACATAAACTTGGAATCATTTCCTTTATTATTATTATGGCAAAAACCAACCTATCCCTCCCGGAGGGCTCAATTCTAAACAAGCCACTCATAACATCACACAATGTTTTACCTACAATCGATCACGTCTCGCTTAACGGCATAATAAAAGAGGAATACCTAAATCATTTGGGCTCTACAAATAATACCTACCTACCTACCGATGTACAAAAAGTCCCTTACTCTGCCGTTGACTACAGCAAAATCGTACCTTTAATAACTACGGGGAGGCAGTTTGTGAAAGGCAGCAAGGCGTAAAAAATGCGGAGGCTTTCCCCGCCATTCTCACTTAAGGAGGCAGACGACAGGAGACGCATATCGTCTTCCCAGCTCGCCATGGAAACCTTTGATCTCTGCGCGAATTTCCTTCGACCCTTTATAGCGGCCTCGCTGGCCTCAAATTTATATGGTCGTCTTTATTTTATTTACCTGCTATTTGTGTTTTCCAGTTAGGCCTGACTTATTGATGTGCGCGTAATGTGGGAGAACTCCGAGGTGCGCGCACCACTTGTTAGTTGATGTCAAAGCGAATCGGTACGTTTGTGTAATTTAAATTTATATTTGGCCAAGTCGGCTTCTTTATATCGTCTTATACATTCATTGAATTTTTTTTTGCGGAAACATATGATAAATATTATATTTACTGAGCTGTTAAAGTTTATTAATTTTATAAGCATCAACACACGTAAATATTATTAAAGCGAATCATGTTGATACATAACATTTTGTAACGAGTAAACTTTTTAAATACAGTATTTCGTGTGCGCCAAGTATTTGGACAGTGACTATATGGAAACGTTACTCCGCTAGATTCTTTGTATGAAGTTTCATGATCTTTGAAATGTTATTTTTAAGCTTGACGAAATGAGCTGAAAAATTTACGTAACACGTCTGTAACGGTCTAATTTATAAATTTTCAGAATTTATAACAATTATCCATCTAGCTATTGGTTGACTCATTTTTACAATGTACGTGCAAAATGTAAATTATATAGCCCCCATGAAGAAGGATTAATGTAATTATTGCTTGTAAAGGTTGGCACGCATGCTATCACTTCATATTGATATAAAAGAAAAGATAAAACGTCTTTAAATATATTTTATAAGAAGGGAAATTTACCATTTTTAAAATTTAAGTATCTCTGTTTGTACTCATTTTTAGTTCAGAAATTCAGTTCTCAATATTTCGAACTTATTTTACTAAAATAAAATGTAGTACATGTAATCTTCATATAATATTAAATGTTGAAAAATAGTGAGTGGATCGGAAATTCTAATATTCGCCAGCAGGTTCTGATGTACTCATGTACCGGCGATTTAAGTAGTTTTCTACCTCGTCATGCAGATTTCTGAAGCTGAAATTCATATTTTGGTTGTGGTCACAATATCATCATCATCTCTATACAGTAATCCAGCAACTATTACTCTCTCAATTTTATCTGAGTGTATTTTTCTTTCAGCAGAAACAGCATATGTCAGTGTGGTAATCGCGTTTTTGCCACTCAACACTGAGCATATTGCATTAGACTTTACTGATTATCTCATCTGTTGTGAATAACTTGATAATTTTCTTCATCTTTAAATGGAATACCGTTGAATTATATCATGACGATCAAATGATGGCTGGCCAGGTCATAGCTCTTCCTTAATCTCTGACCATTCCGGATTGCAAGTAAATGTCACAAATAAATCGGGTCTTCCGTAGTTTCCGACATACGTTATAGTATCCTGGGTTTTTTCGTGCATATAACGCGGAGATTCCGCGAAAGTTGAAGATTAGATGACATGTTATCCAATATTTGTAGGGTTCGCATTAGCATCCTGATTTAAAGCATCTCATGGAAGTATATAGTCGTCAGCTCCCAGTTTTGTTGATTTTTACATATGTCATTTAGTCTTTCTGATAGAATTTTAACCATCATATCAACATAATATTGACTAAACAAATCTCTGTAATAATATAAGGAATTAAACAGTCAGCTCTGATCATCATCCTGGACGCACAAAACTGCATACATGGAATAGTTTTAAACCTCGCTGAATTATACTAAGAGATTGTCAAATAATAACCATCTTTGCCTTTTACAAACATTAAAAGGTATTGCCAAGGATCGTAAGCACGGACTAATTCAGATATTATTTTTAGGTAACCATCTTTACAATGAATCACTACATACCTAGGTCCCTCGTCTTCGTCAACTAATAAGACTGATGTTAATGTTGTGGAGTGTGGTCAAGGTTAATTATTAATTTTAAGTTGTTCGATGAAAAATTATGCTCTAAGTTTTATTTGAAACTACGAATGTATATATTATTACGACTCAGACTGCAACTCGTTGGTTCAATCTATTTTTAGATTGGGAGCAATATTAGACCGTAATGATAACTAATCGGTATCAGATATGAAATAAATCAGTAGAAACTGCGGACTTTGACCTGAAGGTGGGAAGAGACTACCAGTCAAATGGTACAATTGCCCTTCTACCTTAAATGTAGGCACAAAGTTTCCTTCGCGAATTTCTTTAGCACCGAATGACATCATCTGAAAAAGTGTATTATTCCTGCGTATGTTAATTAAAAAATGCACAGATAATTGATGACTGCCTGATAAAAGATCTTTTATCGTTTATGGTATTTCCCGTATATTAAAAAGAACCACTTTGCCTCTAGCATAACGCATACCGTTTGCTTCTTCATTCCATTTTTTAGCAAAGCATTTAGGGCAAATTTTGTTTATTTGTCCAATTTTCACAGTGCTTTGCTGATTGTAATTTACATTTGAATCATAATTGAAAGCTGATCTATTCCCGTGGACAACAATTCGATTACGTGCTTTAGTCGTAGATATTCATTGTCTTTCTGCGGCTAGACGCTGGGAGCGTTCGGTGTTAGATTGCCTATTATGTGTATTTGAGACATACTGTCTAAGACTGGCAAGCCGCTCGGAATGTTCACAGCTAGATTCCCTAGCACGGGCCTGCGATGTTCTTATATTTTGGCTAGCGAGTCGCTGCGATCGTTCGGCGCTAGATTCCCTATCACATGCTTCTAAGACATGCCGTCTAAGGCTTACAAGCCGCTCAGAGCGTGCAGAGTTACATTCCCTCACACGGCCTGCGGTGTTCTAATGTTTTTCCTAACGAGCTGCTGTGAGCGTTCAGTACTGGTCTTCTAGCACACGCTTGTGATATGTACTCTGTATGACGTGCGAGATGCTGTGTATAGTTTCAGTGGGGGACTCTTCCGCTCGGCGTATTTTAGCTGCTCTTGTCTGAGACATTTGCCGAGAAAGTTGTGATTTTGTTTTAGGCATGGTTGTTATTGGAACGAAGTTCCCTATGACATATTACGCGCTTAGCGAATGAGAGCTAGCCTGAAAAAGGGTAAAATTTCTAACATTATTTTTGTAATACATAAAACGACACTTTTGCCGTCTTTCTTTCTTTCTTTGATTATATAGCGTTCGTTCTCTCCAGAGAGAACCTCTGAAAAAAACAACCACTTTTGCTCTTGTATTAGCAAAATCGTATGACGATATTTTTCTGCTGACTTCTATTGTAGGCCGATCATCTGCCAGACCATTTCCAATTCGGTATGTGTTGATTTGCATTATAAATTAAAAATTATTACTTTAATTTATTTCCATTGTTAATTAAACTTTATTAAATTGTTTTATTAACTTTTAACATTTCATATTTATTTAATTTTCGAAATTAATTTAAAATTAAATTTTTAAGTTAATTAAACGTAAAATGAAATAATTAAAATAAAAAGAATGAAATTTTAATTTTTTAAATAAAATAAATTAAATTATATTAATTAATTAAATAAAAATATTATATCATTAATTATTTAAATTTAAAATAAACTATTCAAAAAATAAAATAAATTTTAATTTTCTATACAATTAAGATTCCATTTTCATTTAATTGAATTATTTCAATTACAGATAAAAACATCAAATTTTTTCCGTCACCCACTAACACTAAAACAAAATATAACGCTGAACTTGAATGATATTAAATTAATGCTTTTAATTTATATAAATGTTTTAGGAACGCATACGGAACAAAAGATACTTATTATTTTAAGTGGCAAATACACAAATAATGGTTTTTTTTGTTCAAAAACCCTATCGTAAAATCAAACTACTCGTTCAAATAATGTTATTATAAGCAATTTTTATCGACATAAAATTTCCATGACGATAAGCAAATTTATTTTCAAAAAATTTAACATTACGCACTTAAATTAGCCCCGACAGATTAAAATTAATTTTTAAATATATATTTTATCAAATTTTTTTTAATTTGTAAATTAAACTTAACATAGTGGCCTTTTTAAGCTCTACAACTTATCTATAGAAAGCATTCATATATCTTTTACCGTAAAGACAGAGTTCGTGAGAAATGCATTCGTTCGACTGTTTTTTCGTTGACATATTGCATATTGGTCTCCACAAAAAGTCTTTTTATTTTAACGGGATAATATACAACCTATGTCCATCCTGAAGTTCTTCTTTAAATACTGGTGAAAGAATTCTTAGAATCAAATGGGTAGTTTCGAAGATTTCCTCCTACATCCAAACTTACAAACATTACCCCTTTATAATAGTGCAGATTAGTGACCATAATATCGTTCAAATGCTAAAAAAATTAAAATTCCTAAATTGGCAGTTTCGAATGCTAAAAAATCAAAATTCCTAAATTGACAGTTTAAAGTGGCGGATTCCAAAAATAAATCTAGGAATGAAATATGGAATATTCCAATAAAATTTAATTAAATTCTATTGAGTTTTAATGACTTTGTACTGTCTATCTGTAATACTTACCATATTACAAACACATATATACAGTTGAACCCCTTCTCGTTCTGTCTAAAAATCTTGAAGACTGTTCATAGTGTCGTAATTTTCTCTTTGTATTGGTCTGATATTAACAGTATTACTTAATTTGAGTTAAATGCATATCAATAAAGGCGAGATGCTTGCTATTCTCCATGGCATAGTATTTGGGGTTATAAAAGTAAGATAATTTTAGATACAATACTTGACTAAACAAATGAGGAAATAAGGTTAATAATCAATAGACTTCACGAATCGAACGAAATATGTGAATTCACATAAATGGGGTTTTCGCGCAAATTCAGCTAAAACACAATTCCGCTGTAACCAAATACGTCACGACTATTCGACATCCAAGTCTATCACCATCATAACTACCGTAATTAGGTCACTCGACTTTTTAGCATCGGTAATATTACCACTGAGAGCCAATCTCATCAACGCTAATAATCTCGTCGAGTACGCTGATGGACGTTGAACGGAATTAAATTTAGCATAACGAGTCAGGATAGCCGCCGCCGAGACTTTCACTTCGCTTGACAAACTAATTTAAAAAAGTGCGAAGTGAGTGGGTAAGATTGCGAACACACAAGGGTTGAGGGTAAGTTCTGCGTTTGAGAAAGACGTTTGAAAAAGACTAAGTTAAATAAATTCAGCATAACTTCTAAACCCAGAAGGTCCTTTGAAGAATTGGTTTCATTTTTATAATTTTTTGACCCTACGATGTCACATAAAGGCTGACAAATTGAAGACATGTTTCGTTTTTTAAACATATCTGTAATAAATACTATATAAACATGGAAGAAAAACATGTTTATATTTTTAAAATAATACTGGGGTCGTATCGAATAGTGATGATCCAGTCCTCCAAACATCGTATAGATCGATCGGGTATGGAAGCAAAAACTTTGAAACTGTTAAAATATAATAACATACATTTATAATACACATGAAAAAGTACATCATATGAATATAGTAGGTAAGTTTGTAGCGTTTTTCTTTGTTTTTACATCAGTCTGGCAAAATTTAAACCGAGCACTGTGTTTTGTTTCTACAAACACAGACCACACCTGCCGTAGTATAAATTTTGTATATCACATAGCCGATACCCGCGACTTCTCCAGCGTAGGAATACATTTTTGATATTTTTTGTCCTTCCCCGGTGGTCAAGATATCAATCTTTCACTAATCCCATGTAAATATACCTGGTTTTCCGCGTAGCTGGAGAATGGACAAACTCTCAGATTAAATCAATTTGGAGTACGTCACATATAACTAGTCATGGGAGAAACAGATTATTCCTTAGATCCATACCAGCCAGTGCCAAATTCGGCCTCTCTGCCTTATTTATAGTAAGAATGTAATAAAATTTTACAAGAAATTGCAAATGTTTAAACTAATATTTGTAGCCTGAAAGATCAATGGAATTCAGGGTGGATGAGGTCAGATTCTCTTTGATTAATAACTATGATAATCTTAGCTTCGATTACGTATTTGAACAGAGTTTTTACTGATGCTTGGTATATTTGCAGTTTCGGTATTGTGTATTTTGGTATTGTGTATAGAGAAATTGGGAATATTATTTTGCAGTTGGTATAGTGAAATTTTGGTATAGTGAAATTGGGAATATTATTTTGCAGTTTCAAAGAATTTTGGTTACTTAACAACATGACTGGTGTGCCATTCATGAGATGGTGGGTCAAGTGTGGTCAATAACTCTACAAGATAATATACAAAATCTCTGATTTCTACTATCGAGTTTACAGATTTGTATTTTATGACCTCAGTCGTTAGCTTTACGAGGTGATACTATCTAAAGCATTTCTTGGATTGAGAACATCTTTTTCCATTAAAACTGAAGCGCAATCCATCCTAGTCTAATAAATATTGGTCAGTTAAGCCAATACGATCTTCCACAACATCGCAACGGCTACACAAAATATATATTTTCCCAATCTCGTCCAAAATAATTCCATCGCCAATATCAAGTAATAAGTTAGAAAACTCCTCTTCGAGTCATGTTGAAGGTGCAAACACATGTTAACTCTTAAAGAAATGATTTTGGCATTAAGCCAAAAAATGGATGAATTGAGACAGACCTTAAATTCATCTTACATGGCACAATAACACTGTAACTCCCATACAGCCAAAAGCAGAGTGACTTCACCCATTAGTTGGTTGTGGTCTCGAATGTCCTAGAGCATATTGTTAGAACCTCAATACCCATATTTTGAGCCATGGTACTCTCATCCCACACTATAACTTTAGCTTCAGGATAGAAAAAAACATAATAATCGATCGTCTACAATTCAAAGTTGCCTCATGGATGTACTTAAACAATTCAAAGACCGCAGCTGCCCGCTACCAATCGCCAAGTAAACATATCAAATATTTAACTAATGTGCGACTGATTAATTACTAGTGCTATCGAAGCTAAAATATAGCTAAATATCGAAGTATTGTATTGTGTTGTATCGATATCAGACCGGATTGTGAAAATAGTAATTTTGATAATAATTTAATATTACTCACGTGACTTATAAAATGTTGAATGAAAAAAATTACGTCATTACTGACTATAATAATGAAAACGTCGAATAACTAATAGTTTTTTACTAAGCTGTGTCATTACAATACTATAAAATGCGTTACTGCAGCTAATTAAACACATTTCCCCAGAGTGTAGCCTTCAACTTTACAGGCGAAATGACTTGAAACTTTTCTCATCAATTTTTCAAGGCACACTGGAACTATGATTAGAAAGATTAAGTTTGCAAACTATGAGAAAAAGTCAGTCAATAAAATGTTTAAATTTATTGGTAGTCGTTTCTTAAAAATATGATATCATATTATAAATAATAAATATTATAGATATGAAATTAACGGCCGAACACTGATTTCATGTCGTACGGTTTGCCTGGATTAATTATAAAGTGACTTTTGCATCGTTTTTTCGAAGACAAACATGTTTTAATTATTTCATCATTAAAACACATAATTAATAAAAAATAACTGCATTTATTCATTCTTTCGTAACGGTTACTTCATTTTAATAATGATCAATTTGTTTTGTTGAAATAATCATTTTGAAACAATGACTTGATAATAGTGAAAGATTCATAGTATTCATCTAATCGAATGGAAAAATTATTACAAATTTTTCGTTCGAACGTAAATTTTTTTTAATCTTGTATACTATATATATATATATATATATATATATATATATATATATATATATATATGTATATATATAAAACAATACTAATAAACTGGTTTGAGATTTATTTACTTTCATTCCTCTCTCATGTAAAATACTTTCTTTGACATATACGTCAAAGAAGGTATTTTACATTCGCATGAATTCCATATCCAGATTCATACACTAGTACAGAATAACGCTTACATTATGTCTCTGTATGAAAATTAAGAAAGTCATTGTAAAGGGTTACATATTATTATTATTGACTGTCCACATTTTTGTTATGCTGTTTCGTAAGTTTTTTAAATATTAAGGTGTTTTACTTTGAAATATTTTGTTCCGCATTCTGCATTTTTCTATAGAGTTATATTCAAAATTATTATATATTCTTTCGATTTCTTTCCAGCCTGTAGTAATAATTATTGACTAAAAGAGATTGTTTGTCTCCATAATCTCTAAAATGAAGATATCTCCACTCGACTATATCTTAATGCGATATTTTTTTGTATTAAACAAGAAACATTCGTTAATAAATTAAAAGATATTCGGCGCGTATAGTATTTAATTTATATGTTTTTTTCTGCGTTCATTCTATAGATAATCATTATTTAACTCGTAGTATTGTAATATTTAAAAAAAAACAAAGATAAATAAACAAATTTCATTATATCTAGCTATAATAGCTTCTTTCTTAATAGCTTCTTTATACACAAGTTAATTAATATTGTGATACAAACTCTCAATAGCTGTCAAAAAGAACTCAGTTTAATTAATTTCCATTTGTTCGCAAATTTAAACGAACTTCGTAAAATTTAACACACATAAATTATTACAGACTGTACCAAGTCGGTCAATAACTCAGATACAAGATACTATACAACATCCATTCTTTATTTTCCTTATAATACCCTAATTATTCGGAAGCGTCTTTATCTGGAGCTATTCCATCGCGCGATGGGCGCCTCATGGGCGCCCACCAGATATATAGCTGGGCGGCGAACGAGCGACGGTTCCGGAGAATGAACGATATGGAATGAATGGTAAGTAGTCGGTAATCATTAAGTCCTACGTCATCTAAATGAATATATATATTATCCATGTGAAATGTTAGCCTGTTATAATAATAATATATCAATTCCGCAAAATTATTTACGACTAGCATTCTTCCGCTTATTTATTGCTCCAATCATTATTTACAGCTAAGGAAATATTGCTCGCGTATCCTCGTCATCTCCTTGCTCCATCTCCTTGCCATTACGCATGATATTATCACCGATGGTCTTTCTTATTGAAAATTAATTGTCAAACATCTTCAGGCCCATCTGATTGCAATTATTTTATTTTGCATTCACAATTTCCTCTTATATCTTGTGGAGATTATAAATTTACATGTAGTCGCTGATTAAACTGGTACCCTTTTTATGTACGTGACATAAATTGATTAAAACACTATTTTCTATGTACGTGACGTAAATGGACTAAAACACTATTTTCTATGTACGTGACAAAAATCGACTAAAACATCATTTTCTATGTACGTGACAAAAATCGACTAAAACATCATTTTCTATGTACGTGACACAAATCGATTAAAACACTAATTGCAACCTAGAAAAACTCTTTGCTCAGTTCACTGTGGCGTAGATTGAATAGCTCACTCCGTTTTCTTTATACAATTACGCTGTTGTTTTAAATTATGCTATTAATTAAAACATTATTATATAACCATCAAATTAACTATTTTTTAATAACTTGGTTAATTGAATTTATCCAAGTGGAAAAAGCGTAAATACTAAAAGCGGCGTACAAAATAAGGATAAATGAATATATAAATACGAGTTCATAGCTGCTCGTCTGGGCTTTTCCCATGCAAAAACGGACTATAGTTGGACTGTGTTTTATTTAAATGGTTTTGACTATATAATAATTATTTATAATTAATTTATTAGTTATATTCTGAACGATTTAGTTATTTTTTCTATAATTTTGTTTCTTTGGTTTCTGTGTAACATAAAACTGCTTATAAAAATAAACTATCGCAATTAGCGATATACATGCTGGACTTTTTTATATTTTATTGTCGTTTACAATTTTTATAAATATAATTGTGACGTAGCTATGCCGGTTTAATCCGTGAAAGAATTGAATTATAATTATCGATCAAAAATCTTATTCACTTCGGTGTTGAACACGGCGTCTCGTCTTGATTTGTTTTCAAACATTAGTCATGACTGGGAACACGAATCTTGTTCAGTATCGAAGTATATTTCATAAGTATAATATATATTTATACTATAATATAATATAAATATAATAATTCAAACGCAAATCTGGGATACTTGTCTGCTAATTATATCGTTCCCTTATTTCGTTACAGTTTTCAATGTTTTTTTTTGTATAAAAGTCTTCTTTATGTTGTCATCAATCGGAACTGATCAAGAAAAAAAGGGAAAATTACAAAAATTCATTAGATTCTATATAATATTACACCTATTGAATATATTTGGCGTTAATTTTGTAGAAATGCATTATTCACAATTAAATGAAACTAAGTTCTTTAAGTTCTTTACCACGACCTAGGTTTCGTTGTATTACAACATCTTCAGGTGGGCTATTAGCAAAGATCTTGCAATACAACGAAAGATGTAATACAACGAAAACTAGATCGTGGTAAAGAACTTAAAGAAAGTAGAAATAATACTACATCACGTAGTTTCATTTAATTGTGAATATTACACCTGGTTAAATTAAGAATCTACACCGGGTAATCCATCTTAATAGTTAAAGATAATCAATAATGATGCTATACTGCCTACCCTTCCTTCTTCATTCTTAAATATAATGGCTACATTCATGTTTAAATAGGGTCTACAAACGTAGAACACAATACTTTTAAAACAATCGCAATTTACTTCTAGTTACTTCCATATTTCTTTATGTTTCAAGTTTTATTTGCCATTAAGTTCTAACTACTTCTTCATATTCAAGAGCATTTGCCTTACTACAAGTAACAATCACTAATAACGTTGTTAAAATAATTAATCTTAACACAGATTATATTTATAAAGTTAATAACTAGTTCATTACCCTTGATGTGAACGCATTGTTAAAGTATTTAATGAGGATGTAGCTTGGACTATAATTATTTTCTAATTCTTAACAACTTATACGCCGAACATTACACAGGGTCATTAAGGAACTTGATGCTCAACAGATTTAAACTTTGCAAAAGATGTTCAAGTTTAAATTGGGTAGCTTTATTTGAAACGCAAAGGATGTAATGTTGTTTAGAAAGCACCGCCTCGAGGATAAATCAAGGCGACATACTTGGTAGTTGTTATAGCATATATCTTAAGCAGGCAATTTGAAAATTTTCTAAGTGAACTGCCACTTAATTACGATGCTCGTGTTTTAGAAACTATTCGAAATCTAGTATTTAATTTCCTTTATTTGCATCTATTAAAGATGAGAAAATCAAATAACGGCGTAATTTAGTACTCACAAATTATTTATATACGATGGATAAGGCCATAGTCAATTTGTTGTTCTTATAATTTTTTGTACACGCATAAAATCAATGTCATAAATTGATTCCAGGTCAATATTGGCATTAAAATTATTTATACAACATACGCTATGCCAAAGCTGTAACCTAGTTAATGAAAATGTGATAAAGATACAATAATATTAGAAAGACAAAGACATCAGCTAAAAGAAGATTCAAAATATTCAAGTCGTTTAAGCAAAAAAAGGAAAAAAATTAAGGTCAGTGCCATTTTCAATACCGAGTTAACAACAAATGATCATATACTTTCCCAAACTATAAGTGATCATATACTTGTCCAAACCATAAGCGATCATATACTTATCCAAACTATAAGTGATCATGTACTTGCCACCTTGATGTATGCGTTATACTATAGTAGTGCATTCCTTTCAGCTATATGTTCTATCCAGCTAGCGTGATAGTTTATACAGTATGATCGGAAAAATAAAGATGGGCTACCATTATTGCAATATCCTCTATCTGTGCCTCGCATAAATTTATGTCTTTTTCTGGGACAGAAAACGTTCTGCTTTAAAGTTTATTCTTACAATTTTAATAAAAAATGAAAAGCTCAACTCTTTCCGAAAGTGTGACTAAGTTTTTTATAAAAGTGTCACCACCTCCAAATACAATAGTATACTCCATTTTCCCATTTGGAAAATTTGAAAAATGACATGATCTTAGCACATTTTTTTTCTGATTAAAGTAAAACATGTCTCATGCTTTTTTTTATTTCTTTCTACCGTTTACATGAAAATAAGAAACCTTACAAATTCTCAAATAAGTGGTCTACACCATCAC
Organism: Druceiella hillmani; assembly: GCA_039881145.1. Taxonomy (NCBI): domain Eukaryota; kingdom Metazoa; phylum Arthropoda; class Insecta; order Lepidoptera; family Hepialidae; genus Druceiella; species Druceiella hillmani. The sequence goes on along the minus strand of JAYKKI010000001.1, from coordinate 75,723,156 downwards.
ATATACTAAAGCAAATATTATGTACAATACATAGGCATTACAACCACCCTAAAGGAGTCCCCCGAAGTCTCACTGCACGGCGAGACATGCCGCTTAATAAAGTCATCCGCTGTGATAATTGCGCCGGTAGAAGCTGGCTTCGTTACCATAATTCTTAATAAAAATACGACTGCTTTAGGAATTACTTCGTCGGGAATATCAGACAACGTACGTATAAAATATATGATCTTACAAGTGAGCAAATTAACGTCCAAGAAGATTGGAAATGAGCAAATTTTCTGTAGAGGGAGCTGAAGGTAATTTTCACCCTTACTAAAGGCGAGTATGCACGTTTCTACTAACATAATGTAAGGATTCTTTAGTCCTAATAAAGCTTCGCCCGAAAACATGATGCGTTCAATATTTTACAAGTGTCTAAAGAATCTTTTTTTACAAGGATACTACTAATAAGCGTACCCAAAAAATAATCCTGTTTTATGGCTTCGTAGTGAAAGCGCATTCTTACAATTCCGTCACGTCCGTCTGTTCGTTCGTCCATATATTAGTCTCAAAATTTCTAAAGTTGTTGGCTTATGTGATTAAAATTGTGTAAGTAGATATTTAATATTTTGATTTCAACTAATATGTAGTAACATACCAATTTTTTTAATTGTACATGTAAAGAGGGTTTTATGCGAGTTACTTTAAGTGCTTTTAAAATTTAAAGTTTTTAAAATGAAATTGAATTTCCATTACTATTTTTCTGTACTACATTACTATATTTTATTTTTAAAGCTCCATTTGCATAATATTATGCTTCCAAGTGAGGTGCAATGTTCCATTGTTGTGGCCTCCCGCGATTTTTTAAACTGTTAATTTAATAAATATAACAAATAACTGTTGCTAGCATTTGATTATATCTATCAACTAAAATTAATTTATTAACAAGCATCAATAACTGCGATAGATACATAAATAAAAATAGAAATGTAGTTTATCCGAGCTGCGACACGCATTTACCCTGTTTTAATTACTCGTATTTAATATTTTACTATTAAAATGATTCCAAACATACAAACTTGGCTCTACCATTTATATAAAACAATATAAAGTATAAGCGTTTATCTTCTCCAGTACAATGACTATTCGGATTACCAACAATTTAAAATGTTACCTTATAAATATATTTATGAAATTAAAAACTCTGAACTAATGTAGTTGAACTAACGAAATGTTTCCTAAGTCAATAATAAATTTAAAACAACTGAATTGTAAAATATTTCATTAAGTTAGAATTGAGACAAGAAAGAAAGCGAAATATCCTACTCAAAGTTAGGCATAAAGATTAATACAATATTCTTGCTTAATTAAATTGTAAAATATTTCAAATAATTAGAAATTAAACATTTTAAATAATCGACATATTATTTGTGTTAAAGTTATACTCTTATAAGGGACGTAACGTCATTCAGTATTATATAATAATGCCTCTAAAAATTTATTTTTCTATAAAATTCAAATATTACTTTCAAGAAGTCTTTCTTAACCTCTTGGCGTACCGCTGAGCTCGACAAAATCCGGACACATGCTAAACGGTTCACAGTGATACGCGGAGCGCTAGTGATATGAGACAGTCGGGAACGTGATGCTCGCTGAACGAGAAAAGTAAAATCTTCCTGTAGCATTAGTGGTATTGTAGAGTAATAGTTATCCTTTAGTTTATAGTTGTAACCTGTTATTTTTTTACTATTGTTTTATAGTTTATTTCTTTACATATCTATACACACAGTTTGAAAAGTAAATAAAATACTTTGGATCATTCGACAATTATATAATGTATCATACAGGTTGTTACATTTACAGTGGTCCAAGGTTTTTTTAAGTAGAGAAAATCGTGATAAGTCATTTACAAAACATTAGTCCCGCAAAAATCAATAGTTTAGAAGTTATGATTTATTTGTCCTTTTTTAAAAAATATTTACTCCAGCCACATAAATCACTTTTGTTCGAAAACTGTTGCACTAAATCACATAAAATTTGGTATGAAAGTGGAGCAGTCATACGATGAGCAGTTTTTGTGTTTATTCTTAGTTTCTGCTATATTATTATTTATTATTCCCTTTACAGCCGTACATTATAGTTATTTATGAAAATTAGAATAAAACCAAAAAATAAGTATTTTATATTTAGTGTGCCCACTTCTATAAACACTAATATGTTATACCGTATCATGTTAAACAAAATACATACCTAACATTAAAATATAGTTTTTATCCTATATTTAATAAGATCATTAATGTGCTAATGATTAAAATTGTATTTTAGAGTCTTAAAATCTGCATTTTCATTATTTTTAATCGATATTTACATGTGAACCTTATTAACTATGGTATGGGTTTCTTTAAGTTATTTTAACTGTAAATATTTATTACTATAAATATTGTGTTCTTATTATTATTTAAGAACCTGTTGTTAGTTTTATGGTGGCTATAATCTTTTTTATTCCATCTCAGAAAAAATGAGTTTAAATTACTTAGACTTGAAAATATTTTTTGTAGTAATAGTCCCGGCCTTTGTATATGTATATAACATTAAAACGGAATGAATATATTTGTACAGGAAAAACTTACATACTAATGAAATAAACAAAGTATATAATGTATTTTGAGAAATATTTCAAAAGCTGAGAAAATTAGGATAATAAATTTACTAAAGTTAACAGATAAATTGTCTTAAAATACACGCTAAGCATCTATTGAAATAAATATAAACTAGGGTTCTTAGTTATCTATTTCTGTTGATATTGTTGATACAAGTTAATCAAAACATTTAATTTGAAAGTTATAATCAAACCGTAATGTCTACGATTTTTTCTGATTTCTCTAATCTATAATTTTTGGAATTTAACTGCCAATCAGGGAGATAATCAATAAATATACGTACCACATAACATATTTTTAAAGACTGCATATTATATGAAGCAACACAAAGGAAAAAAGGTGCCGATTCCTACTCATGATAGTATACATTTTTAGATGGGGGTTAAAAAGTTGCCTCATGGTGATTAATTAAAAATTGCAATTTTCAAATTTATATCTAAATTAAATTAAAATAATATATACGTAATGGTTTTTCACATTTGAGTGAACAATCTTACATAGAGATATATAGAAGTATAAAAATGTTTGTTCGAAAAGGAAAGTTTCGAAAACCGAGAAATATGCAGAACCAACAAAGTTCGTAATTAAAATTTCATTTAAAGACTCTAAAATTGCAAAAACTATAAAATTAAGGAACGAACGAAAAGACATGACGAAGGAATAGGGTGATTTCTCTACGGAACCCTAATAAATGCTACAGCATATCCTCATACAAGAAAACAAAAATAAAACTATAAAGGACGCCACTTTAAATGTACACTACATTTGAAATTACGCCAATGGTTAATAGGGACTTGGTGGTGGCTAGTTCTCTTTAATTAGACCCACAAAACCGATACAAACGTTACTTAGAGAGGACATAATTGAACCTTTGTGGAAATAAAACGCCTTCAGGGATATCTGATAAATTACATCTCGATATACTTGCTTCTGTTCTACATTGAACAATACCGAAAATGTATTAAAATGCAAATGCAAAAAGCAAACTTATAGCTTTCTAAAAATCAGTATTTCATCATGGTCTTGATATAGAGAGAATTAAATGAATTATAAAGTGTTTTGAACATTTTTCGTTTGTAAAATTGTTAAAAAAAACTGTGGTCGTTTTTCATTTTATATTAATATACTTCAATTCGCGAGCGGCTTCTGACATGAATTCCCATACCTATATTATCTACAACCTTCTTTGTAAAACTCAAATTCTGTACACAGACGAAAGAAAAAATCATAAAAAAATCTTACTGTGAAAAACTATTCAGACGAGTGAATAAAAAAACTTTGAATAAAAAAAAGTATTTTCTCTAATCATAAATGTACACTAAATATAACTCACTCAGAATAAACTCACTTTACTACCACCCTTACATGTGTACATGTCAGAATCTTGTTACCACAAACTACCCCGTGTTTCTCGTTACCCCCTAAAGCTAAAAATTCAATTTCAGGCCAATTCAAAATATCTAAAAGGAAATTCTTCAAAGTATAAAACTTTATTATTAACATAAATTTCCTATCAAATTTTGCCACAGGCAAAGTAAGATCTAAATTTGAGTCAGATGAAAAAGTGATTTTAGGATTTCCTTGAAAATTATTTCATCGTAAATTCATCGTATCAAACAACTTAGAAGGCTTTGATTAAAACAATTATAAACATTTTTAACGTAATAAAAGTAGATGAAAATTTTCGACATCTCATCCGAAAGCTAATCATGAACCTAGTTCCACATTATCTTGCTACTCATAAAAACTAATTGAAATTTTCTTCCAATAAACATGATCCAAGCTAAAATTCGGCACAGCTAAGCCGCAACAGCGTGAAAACAACATAGTGAGTTTACTTTCTTACGGACGTCGGTGCTTCACTTTTCCCTAAGTTTTGAAGTGTTAAAGCCTTTTGCCTCAGCGAGTCAATTTAAAACTTTCCTACATTAGCCGTTTGCCGAGCTGCGCTGTCGGAATAATATACTTCCCATATCCGTATCCGAATTGTAGGATATATGTACGTAAGACACAATAGTGAGATTGTGCTTTATTCATTATACTGAAATAAAATGTGTCATTTTTCACAAGCACCTTCACCGCAAAAATTTCCTTGCGATCAAATCAGTTGAAAAATTCAATAGAACATAAATTGAAAACAAAACGCTAAGCTACAACTGAACTATGATAACGCTTAGTTCATTTTAAAACTTTTTGTTGGCTTTTATTGACGGTAATTCATTTACATTTTAAAAATGATAATTGCGACTTAGAAAATAAATCAGAAGGTAAAAATAGATTTATTTATCATACATATCATTATATTTCTTACTTCAATGTTACCTAAGATGATTCATCCCAATATGCTTAATGTGGAAGTTACAGTGAATTGATGGCAATAAGGAAAATATGTATATTTATCTTTCAAGTTTTTCCCAACCTCGTCATTACGATAACGAATGTCAAGCAATGAAATTTCATTCTATGGAAAATTTTGCAGTACACATTATAAATGACGGAGTAATTAACGTAATTCAAGTTTGATAATCGACGGAATGTGACGTTCAAAAGTTCTTAATATTATTTTGAACATATAGTAGACAAAATAAATAGTTATAAAGAGATATAAAGAAAACTGTTAAGTACGAATGAAACTCATGTTATGAAGGTTCCGTACATATTTAGGTACAAATAAAAGTGTATATATATATATATATATATATATATATATATACATATATATATATATATGTGTGTGTGTGTGTAAATACCACGTAAACTATTTATAAATATTAATTCTTATTTTTCCCACACAAATATATTGATGTATTGTATTTTATGGGCGAAGGAAAAAAGATACGATTTGAAATATCAAAATGAAACTGATTTATAATTGTTAAGCTTAAAATTGGCTTAACTATTATTAACTATTTATTACGTTGTTTCATGTAATTTAGAGGATAGAGGGGATAAACTTATAAAACTATTTATAAATATTAATTCTTATTTTTCCCACCCAAATATATTGGCTGAATTGCATTTTATAGACAAAGGAAAAAAGATGCGATTGGAAATCTCAAATTGAAACTTATTTATCATTGTCAAGCTTAAAATTGGCTTAACTATTATTAACTATTTATTATTTTATTACATGTAATTTAGAGGATAGAGGGGAGGAGGACGTTCAGTTTTTATATATTCTCGACCACAAGTTCAAGTGAAATTTTGCCAGTAAATGTTTCAAACGAGCACATCAACTTATATGAAACAAAATATTAAATTGTCTCTATTATAACTCCTGATGCATGCGAGGCTAGGGTAAACTTATTCTTTTTGCAAACTTCATCGAGTAGAATGTCATAAAGGTTTTTCCAATGGAATCTAGGTTTTATATACTGTTTTTCATTTTTATTCCTGCTTGCCAAATGCTTGCTTCAACGTTATGTGGAATGTATTCACAATTAAATGAAACTGTGTGATGTATTATTTTCTGCGTTCTTTAAGTTAAACCTAGGTCGTGGTAAAGCCACGACCTAGGTTTCGTTGTATTACAACATCTTCAGGTGGGCTATTAGCAAAGATCATTGCTAATTGCCCACCTGAAGATGTTGTAATCAACGAAACCTAGGTCGTGGTAAAGAACTTAAAGAAAGTAGAAATAATACTACATCACGTAGTTTATTTTAATTGTGAATAATGAATTTCTACAAAATTAACGCCAAATATATTCAACAATGGAATGTATTTTTAATTTTTAACCACCAGTTTCAAAACTTTAAACATTTCTACATGCCAACTAGTTTTAAACCAGACAAACTTGTAACCAGAAACTTTGGAACCATACTTTATGTGTGTTTCAACACGCACGTGGTTAGTTTTATTTCAAAATGTCTGTAAATTTTTTATATATTTTTTTAATGACAGGACTATCAAAATTTGATATCAGGAATTTTGGAGAATTTCTGTATGTTCGACGAGAAGGCAGTATACCCTTCCACTGCTAATGAAACTTTGGGGTTAAATATAATAAGTTCTACCACATTCCACTAATTCGTACCTAAATGATTTGGTATTGTTAAAATTATAACGTTTCTATTACCGGAAATCATACATTTATTTAGGATTTCCAGTAGTATCATGATTAAATTTATGTCGTTTATACAAATTTTTCAATTTCCATTCAACACTTTTCACGAAACTACTTAGCAGTGCCAAACTGGGAGACAACGGTTAAGAGACAATATAAAAATAGTTTTCTAATAATATAATAGAATAATATAAAAATAGAAAGATATTACTTTTTATGTTTTGTGAGTAGTTTCAATCTAATATAATCTAATTATATTCCTTCTATCTCAGTGTTGTGAAGATACAGAAGTACACATATGTATATGTGTTTATATGTACAGTATACGCTAATACGGCGAAAGTTCATTTCATCTAAAATCATCATAACAAAATTAAGCTTGCAACGTTGGGCACCTTCGAACTACCATTGTTCCGCAGCTTCATTCATTTTGCTCACCTATAACCTTTCCCACGTTTTTCTCCGTTAAGACGCCGACAGCAGTGCGGTCGGATCTCGAGACAAAGGGGCTTAAGTATTTAAGTCATCGGGCGCGGCGTGCCTTGTTTATGTGCAGGCGCGACTTGGGAATATAAAATCGCAGTCTGCACCGTCGTCGCGCAGCGCGAGTTTGCAACTGTTGCTCGCGTCGTTAATTGAAATTTAAGTTTTCGCGATTTGGTCGAGCCCCGGGGTGAGTTCTGAGCTTAATAAAGTAATTAAGGCTAAGTTGAGTGCCTCGTAATAGTGTTGAAATTATTGGAGGAGAGTTGTTCGACACTTTGGTTGGAGAGGAACGAATTGCGTAAAGTTATGTTAAGATTAGTAAAGTTACGTAAATTTATTTTGCGTATTATATTGTGTGACATGGATGTTTGCTTAGAAACAGTGCAGTTCTTTTACAAACTAAACTAAATTTACAATCATGGGAGAAGTAGCGTTAACTGCAATATTACAATCAATTGGGATAATTATACCTACATATATGTACTTCACGGTTTGTGAGAAAATTTAAAAATTGACATTAATATTTAATTGAAATTAAAAATGTACAGGACACTTGTATTCAATTTAAAATAAACAAAAGGTGGGAACTTGTCTTGATCAAGACAAGTTTTTTTTACCTGTAATTACTTTACCTATTTTATATATTTATTTGCAAATTTGCGTAATTAATAAATCTGTTTTCAACATGATGCCCAAAAGAACTCTGATCTTGATATGATTCGTTCCATTGCTAACTTAATGGTTTTTTCTTGTTTGTTTTAAACAACGTAAAGCTAAATCTAGATCAGTTCTGACCATCAGAAAAAAATAATATACCAGGTCATCTGTAGTATTTACCACTAAATAAATTTTATTGTATTATGCTTTTTAGGGTATTCATAGATTTCACCAGTACACGCAGACTAGGGTGAACGAAAAATAAAATTCTGTGCGAGAATTTTTCTCGTGGGAATAAAAATAATAAATAATATACATATACTAATGATTATATGTTTAAATAAATAAATAAAAATTTCTATATAATTTAATTAAGTTTATTAAACGTCTTGTTATCATTATTGAAATGCATAGGTAATATTTCCATAACTGTGTATAAATAAATAAATAACGATTTATATATCGTGATGTATCCAAGTTATGATTTAATGAACATTTCTAAGCGACGATATGCTCGTTACTGCCCTTACTACTTTTATTTTTACCAGAGCACAAAACACATACTGTCGCTAAAAAATGTTCATTGAAGCATAAATAGTGATATATCACGATATACAAATCCTCATCTATTTATTTACACAAATTTATGGAAATATTAAAAATGTGTTTCAATAACGTTAACAAGATGATTAGTAAATTCAATAATACTACAACACGTAACGATGACATACTACAAGTTTATTCCCACTCATCGCAAGCAAATCACATTTGGGCGAAAAAGCGATCGGGTGGTTGAGGAAGTGTGTACCATGGAAAAGTGGAGAAATCCTTTACAAGTCGTTTCTACATGTGTATATACCAAAAATATGAATACTTGAGATGACACAAAATTGTCACTTTTAACAACCGGAAAATAAATTTCACTAATAAAACTTTTCTTCTGTTCTGTAATGTACGGTAACCAAGAATATCCAAGAGAAAATCAGTACGAAATAGAAAAGACATATGACTATATCGTTCTCTGTGGAATTACAAGAGAGATATTTTTTGGATATGTTCAATATTCGGGCTGTATTTAGTTTCATGTAGGCTCCAAATTGTAGAGCTGGCTTCTAACTTGCTTCGTACTAAATCCTTTTTATAATAAATTAATTAAGGAAACACATCGGAAGTCCCTGGCATTACGCATCACATATAACTTTCTGAATGATTTTTTTAGATACTTCCATCAAATGACCACGAAAAATCAGGCGAACTACTTCTGTATATCAACAGATAGGCGTACTTGCCAACGGTATTTTCCACTCCTAAAGAATAATTTATGAAATATAGTCCCTAGTACTCAAAGCAATCAGATATTAAGTAGTATTGGTCTATATAAGAGATCGTTTTTATAATCAAGTTACTATTAGGAAATTAAGACATTCAAGTTTATACATGATTTTAAGAATTTATTACAAAAACAGAATAATAATATATGTGCGAATTCTTGACACGCTACTCGCTAGCGTCTTGTCTATTTTATAATGGGGTTCATATCCGTTGTGGTAGAAATTTAGACACACATACTCGTATTATATATCCTATTTATGAACATGAAAAAATTTGGCGGTATGTAATAAACTGAAGCTATACCTACAGCTGTACTTGAAACTGTACCTGCTAGGCATAACAGGTATCAGAAGCTGTCAATACAATCAAAATCGTTACTTTTGAACGAAAATAAAGATATAAAAGTTTTAGATTGGAGTTTTTTACTATACGTGTGAGAGTATCACGTGTAATTTTAAATCACATACAACATAATGGTGTAGGAAATTAGGGTTCACTATGGACGTTGAATCTAAGAAGACCTATTTTGTGTATTGCACACTAAATTGACTGTAGTCGTCACTCAGTGTAATTGGAGATTAATAGTTTTTAAACTAAATATAGTTCGTTTCTATATTAGTTCTCATCAATTAAGTTGATGAGTATTAATATAGAAACGAATTATATTTAGTTCTCATCAACAAGATTGATGAGAAGTAAAATAGGAACGAATTAATTATATTTACTTTAAAAACGAGTAATAAAAATCCAGTGATTTAGCATTTACGCTGAATGGTACTTACATTCGCTAAATCCTATTTATTAAGTTAAATCGATTGCTTAAATGATAAGAGGTAAGAATCCCGAAATAAATTGCAGAAAAATATGATATTCTTTTGCAAAAAACCTAGTAAAAATTGTTCAGATGAAGTATTTTTTAACAGCCAATTCATCAATGACTCGGTTTACGCCATGAAAGGGTTGGGTCTCAAGTTCGAAATCTAGTCTCATAAAACGAAAATTACATTACGTCTAAAAAATCCAAAGTAGAATAACAACATCTTTAAATTTACATAAATTTAAATAAATCTATTCAGAAATCAACATCGCAGATTTTATATTTTTATGTTACATTAACTATCATGTATATATTTTTATGTTACATAAATCTTTTATTAAGAGACCTATTTTCATTAAATAATTGTTAATCTTCCAAATATAAATTGTAGATTATGACCGAATTTTATATATACAATATTTGTTGTTTGGAGAATGACAGCTTTAAGATTTCTCACTTAAGATATATAACTTCCGTAAAAAACTGGGTGAGTAAATGAGTTCTAATAATTACCATTTTTTAATCCTTAAAAAATTGTTTATTCTGAAATAATTAAAACTTATGACTGATTTATTCGCTAACTTTAGAGTTCTCTGAAAACTGTCAAAGAGTATCATTCCTAAAAGATCCAGACCTGATAAATAAATACCCTTCAGTGAACTATCCTGACATAACGAGGGAAATTACAATTAGAGATTAGCAATGCAACTAATTTCGAAAAACTGATCTTCTAATTTATTATAATTACAATCTTTTAATTTAATAAAAATTAAATTGGAATCAAATGTACTTACTAACTAACATCATTCTTATGATATGCCATATTATTGAAGTAAAGTATGGAAGTATTACATTTAAATAAAATTCAAAAAGGCTAATATTTTTTTCAACAAAAGGAATCTGAAACCATCTCAAAATGAACCACCTCTCGTTAAGATGGTTATGTTAAAATTAGAGCGTATTTAGCAAGTGGATAATATAAATTGTTATCCGGAATATACAAGAAAACATCAACCAACACCGATTTCACCCAACACATAAAAATATTACAAACATTATTTCCCAACTACCATTCGATGGAAACAACAAACCATTTCCGGAACAAGCAAAAGAAAATTCTTTCCACGTGACGGCCTTTGATTTGAACGAATTTTCTTTAAGAAAATAGGGTTGAATGTAGGTGCCACGATACGGATGGAGCTGTCTGCACTGAAAACGAAATCTATTTATCAGTTGAATGGAAGGCGGAAGCGGATACGAAGCTACGACGGGAACCACACCTGCTAGGTGCTGTATCACGTAGACCGGGACCCCGGATCCGCTGAAAGTGCCTGACGAAACAAATTTCGGATGTATAGTGGCACCTTTTACAAATAAGATGGCGGTATTTGTAATACAAATTGGATATTCACTATCAATTACTAAGACATTAATTATTCTCCATCCGTCCGGACAGTTCCGCCGAAGATTGTAACGTATGTACATAAGTAAGAATATATATATATATATATATATATATATATATACACATATGTACATATAATTTATAATATAAACATATTTTAACCACGTATAGAGACTAACACTAGAAACAACATAATAAATACGTTAAGTTATGAACAAAACATTGCACGAAAAATCAAGTCTAGAATTTATACCGTAATAACTTTACCTACGGTCTTTAGCCTTTTTTTACTACAGTTTTTATCATAATTTTGGAAATCGTTAGCAAATTTTTCATAGATATTCATTATACTTTTCCATATAACAATTACTTATAAAGAAGTAAATATGTATTTATAAATAAATATTTTTTGTTTTTCTTTTCAGTTTATTTTTATTTACACCCACAAATGTTTATGCCACGAAAAACAAAGTTCATTTATAATCCAAATTATTTCTGAAATACTCGAATATGTTTAAGGAAAATATAAATATCAAAGGTTAATTGTTATGCAATGCGACGCGATCGGTTTACGTCTGAAATCGTGCTCTGAATAGGATCCCTCTGTGATCTGGATTAATTATGAAACAAAATCTCCAGGTTACAAACAGCTGAGTTGCATATTAAAACAGTACTAAACTAATAAACAAATTTGAAATAAAAACTGAATTTAAACTTATTCAGCGCCATTTTCAAAGACAGAAGTCGCTATGTTTAAATATATATTTTAGTAGTTTCTACGAGAATAAATTTAAATTATAAATCGGAATTAGTCTAATTCGGTGCCATTTTCAAATGGAAAAATGTTCTTATACGTAACTTAGATAATTCTGTTGAGAAGGTACTAATACATTTTTTTTAAAAATTAGAAGAATTTTTCGAACGTGAAATAATAATTGTCTTCTTTCTTTAAAACGAATTAATAATCATAAATTACTATTTTGATCATAATTAAATATACCAGTATTTTAAGAGAATTTTGAAAAAAAACATAGTTATGAAAATACTTCGTTATATGTTATTATAGTATAGTGTATTTGCCATCTATAATTAATAATATAATTCTTGAATGTTGTTCACAAGAATGGAGGTATCCGCAACGTACTAAAATCGACATTTTAGTACGATACTCTGTACTCGCTTATTAAATATATAAACTTAAAATTATCTGAATCTACTGTAGCGCCGGTCACTCGAAAAAAAATTTCACGACAAACAGGAAGAAAACAATACACACATATTTCCGCAACCGAAACAGCCTTTTGACATATTACATTTTTCATAATCCGACACATTGTTTCATGTGGCGACCATAATTAAGGAAATTTCCGCATTCGTTCGGTACCGAAATTGACGGTAAGCTCCTTACAACGGTGGACTACAAAAAAGGGGAAAATAAGAGCGTGGAAATGCGGCGCAGCATATGACATTGTACCTTTTTCACTCGGCTAATCCGACACTTGGCACAGTCTGTTTTTCCTCTGCACGCAACTGTTAGTTTGTCCGGCGACCCACTTTACTGGCGAGGGCGTCTCATATTAACCGACAATTAAGAACATGTGTTTACCGCATCTGCCCAATATGTTTACCCTTCCGTAAGTTAATGTATCGAAAATGTTTTTCTTTTTTATGGGCTAAAGCCGGAAATCTACTCGCCTACTACAACACATTATTACTTTTTATCATTTTCTGTGTTCAGCTGATTTTGCTTCAGAATTTTAAATACAATCCTTTTGTTAGATACTTTGAAATCGTACCTACATAAGAAAATAACTTCCCAATACTTTCCATGTTATCTTTCTAGGACTAAAAAAACTTTGAATATAAAAATTCTGCTCATAAAAGTTGTAAAGCTGAGAAATACAAAAATTATTTATCACTGTCTCCTTATCCTATAGCTTGTATTTTCTTATTTTATTTCACATTGATGTTAATTTTACCTCTGATTTTCCTTTATGCCCAATACCTTTATTTTTTACGCAACGTAATTTTCATGTTTCATTATTCGCATCAATCACTATAATCTACCAAGCCACTAGTGTTTCTCTCTTGTTGTATTGCGGTTGGCTGCTGTAGAGATTGCTTTTGTAGTAATAAGTCCGCCATCTGTACATTAACTTTCTTAGCTTTAAACAAAGTGAAATAAAAATATAAGTAAACATAAACTGTTCCGGTTGCTGATATATACCAAAGATAAACAAACGTATTCCTCTAGTTTATATAGTTTAATCCTTATGAATGTAATTTTGCAAGCAGTACTCTACATGGAGGTTATATGTAAAATCATATTTTTAATGCACCCTCCCTGTTCGTGTAAAGGGTTAAGCTTCAAAGTGGCATACAATGTTTCCCCCTTTCTAATTTTTCAACAATGGGTTTGAAAAATCTGAAAAATTCTTAATACTAGAGTTCTAGTCAAACGCCTAAAACTATCAAATAATATTAATCAAATTAACTTGTACAACAACTTTAAGAGATTTAAATAAATATGGCACTAGCCCGACGCACGCTTGACCGGTCTTTACCATTAAGGGAAGCAACTGTAGAAAATTTATGTATGCACGATTTCTTTGTTAAAGACAATACGCTATATATAAAAAACAGTAAATAATAATAATGTTTGTGTGTAAGAAAAGTAATACGTAAAAGAATGGATGTGAAATCTAAGGCAAATTATAAAATTTTAATTTATATCGCTAGTCATGAGTTTTCATACACAGTTATGTAGTGAAGGAAACGTGAAAAATTTATGGTATGAGTTCAGTTTATCACCAATGATATTTTCACAATTCTATTGATGTAGCATTAAAACATTACATACATTAAAAAAAACGTATTAGAAAAAAAAACTTCGCTCGCGATTATTTATTATAAAAGATTGATTTAAAAAAATTTCTGGCGAGAAATGTCCTCAAATTTGTTTGTTCCTAACTTTTTTTCACTAATTTTACAATGCATTTATCATTACGCGATAAACAATACTACACAATACAATTAATTACAATACAATTAAAAATATAAATTTCGAAAGATATATAATTATTTATAATAACCTGTGAGATTTTAAATAATGGTATTTTAAATAACCTGTGAGAAATAATAAATTACACAAAGTTAAAATACTTTACTACTTTATGTCTTCAATTTATGGTACTTTTTTTAAATAATAATTGTCACGGCGCATAAATAAAAAAAAATATCCAACCGGCCCGACACGATTTTTATTAAATACATATATGTCTTAATGTATGTCATTTATTGTATATACGAAAAATAATGAATTCATAATAAAAAAGAAGTTATATTAAAAATGATAATTGAAAATTTACAATGAAAATAGTTTTTTTCTTTTGCTTTCAAAAATATTTTTTTCAATTAAAATAAAAACAATAGATTCCACTATGGACATCAATATTTGTTTCCATTCCAAATAGTTTTCTTTTAGTTTTTGTACGACATACGTTTTAAATTTTCTTTGGGTGGAACTCAAGGTCAGAAGGGAATTCCTAACTCAGAAACATATTGTTTTGTTCATTCCATTGAGCACTATCAAATATGAAAGTCCATACGCAGTCGAATGTTCCATTTACATTTCATAAATCCTTAAAAGTGCTTGTACGTAGTTACCTACATACATACGTACGCGGATACATATATACATACCCGCAGATTCCAATCTGATTCGTGTTTATTCACTAACATTTTGCTTTTGCCTCCGAAAATAATTTTTTCAATTATAATTGAAAACAATAGTATAATTGAAAACACTATGGATATAAATGCCTACAATTTGTTTGTTTCCATTCTAAATAGTTTTCCTTTAGTATTTATGAATTTTCTTTGGATATAACTCAAGGGCAGAAGGGAATTCCTAACTCAAAAACATATTATTTTGTTGAGTACTATAAAATAAAAAAGTCCATACACAGTCGAATGTTCCATTTACATTTCATAAACCCTTCAAAGAGCATATACGTAGTTACCTACATACATACGCACGCGGATACACATATACATACCCGTATATTCCAATGTGATTCGTGTTTATCCACTTAGATTTCCTTTGAAAACACGAGTCAATGAAAGTAAGGGACCCTTACTTTCATTGAACCCCTCCTAGATGCTAACGCAAAACTTGCATCATCTTGATGAAAATATAAATATATTTTGCAACAAATGCACGCACTTAATTTTACAGTATTTTAAAAATTACCACAGTTTTAATGGCATAGCCCGCACCATCAAACACGTAACAGCACTACTATCCAGCAATAAATAATGGTTAAACTCTTACTTGGCTAATTTTATAACATCATTTCCTCCCAACGACACAATCCATTTCCAGGGCACCTTATCTCTGTCACAAATCTTTTCCTTCCGCTGCGGGAAACGGAAACACTCCGCCCACCCATTATGAACGCCGTGACCTTCCCACGCCCACCTCACATGCACGTTCCAATATTAGGCAGTGCAGAAACGAAACACTCGTAATGAGGTCAGGTCAGGACACTTAGTGGCCATTTTGAAAGGATTTTTTCAGGTTTGTGTAGATATATAAAATCATTAGTTTCAGGTACATCAATTAAGATAAATAATTAAATTATTATTTAGAGTCTTCCATAAAATCGGATAAACTTCTATGTTTACTGAACGATTCCAGGATTCCAGGATTTGACTGGGCTTTTATGAAATGATAAAATGTCTTATGAATACATAAACGCGAGAAATAATCCATTTATAATTGTCTACTCCGCCTGGTAAAAATAGCATAAAAATGTATTTTAGTATGAACATTAAAATATTGCCATGTTTACTGGTACAGTAATGTACTGATTAAGGCTTTATAACTACCATGAAAGTAAATAATTGCATAACAAACTTCTCGCTATATCCATTACAGCAAAATTTCAGGAATTACAGAGGTTGATTTAGTTTATAAATTTATGATGCGATTATTAATGGAAATATCTTCAAATCACGGCACAAAAGTGTAACTAAATAGTTTGTGATATACCCGATGACTACTTCATATCTGAAACTTGCAAAAGTTTGAAGCAGACTTAGTAGCACCGACATATTGTATCTGCGAATAAAATCTTCGTTAAATCCCCCCAAACACCAGAGTAGCCATATAATTTTCGTTTATGCATTCTAAATTGTAACTTGATATAAGAAAATACATACAACTTAAAAACCTTGTGCAGAAACGTAAAACATGTCGAAATACATCGTCGTAAATAAACCATTCGCTAGACTTGCAACAACTATTCGGATGAGCGCTAAAGCTCAACTTGAGCTTCGGGGAATCCACTACTGAAAGTTTCACGAGTACAGTTTATTAGCATGAGTGGTGCGGCCGACCTCTAGATATTATTTCATATCTTCGTTGAAAAGTTCGCCTTACTTTAATTTTATCTTATAACGAAGTAAATATTAGCATTTAATTAGAGCATGTATCTAACGTGTTACTCACTAATCCGTGTTTTACTGATTACCGTATAAGTTACAAGTGAGAACAGTTTCAATATTTTTAGAATATATTTTGTGTTAATGCTGTAGCTGATGTTCTAATGATTAGAGGAAACAACGTTTCATCTGTATTATTGAATGGATTCGGTTATTCATACTCATCATTCGGAAGCTTTAGGTCAATCATAATTTTTTTCATAATACCTACAATTTACAACCAAATCATATTGGTCGTAATAATAATATTCATATAAGGATACCGAAGTACGAGTACATACGTATTCGCACGTATGTCAGTACATATTTATATATATTAAAAAAATATATATATTTGCATGTATATATATATATATATATATATATATATATATATATATCTTATATATGTTGAAGTACTACTCTTTGCCACTTAGCGGAATTATGAACGGAATAGCATGGATCTCAATTTCTTAGATTCAGAGTCATGGATTGTTGCATAAGGCACGATATTGTCGAGAGTCACTTTTAAGTAGATTATGAGATGAGCAAGCTTAATGATGTCCAATACTTATTAGTCTAACGTTTATAATTGTAGTATTAATAAGATCCTATATTCATATAAATATATCCTTATTACTAGCAAGAAACTAACGCAGTTACTAGAAAAGCTTGCAACTAGAAAATAAAAGTTTTGCTATCCGTGAATCCATGTTGTGAACAGATTTTAATCAATAGATTTTAATGTTTTTTATCTGCCTCTAGATCTGCCTCTAGGCAGGCCTGGAGCACATTTGAGTGGTAAATTTTTTTTTAATAAATAATTGTTATTCTAAATTTACTTTCGTTTCGTTGTATCTACATTCATTCATTTGAATTAAATATTCGGCCAACTTCATTCTTTATATTTTAATATATTTAATTCTACAAATTATCTATGCGCTTTAAGATTTGATCTCCTCTGGTATTATCCATTTACGAATTATAAGTTCTTCACATTTGCCTTGTATCTGGCTCCCACTGCCACTCTAGCTGCCATATATATTATCCTTATCGTTAATACTGTTAGTCAGTACTAATAGTAAAAAGTACGTTTATTTTGCTCTATAACAAATTGTACTTGTAGATGGCATTTGAGTATTTCGGCATCAGGACTATTTAAACGGGATAGTTTTCACATTACTTTTCAAATTATTTATACGAACAAAAAAAACAAACTTTAGTGTTTACTTGGGAGTGATATCCTTTATCCGACTCAAGTCTGAAATGTTGACTGAAAGCAGTGCGGATATTGCACGCGAGACAAAGAGCCAAACGACACCCGGATGCTGGGTGAGCTTTGATACATTCGACACCTGCTACACCCAACAACCTTCCGCCTCAAGGTAGCTACAAAACTTAGAAAGCTTTCTCTTTTGCTCACGACATAAACGATCGTTATGTAGAATTAAGTGCAACATACTTAATAATGAAATTTAGAAACTTTTCGAGTAGAACTTAAAATTATACGAGTGTCTCATATATTTCTTTTGATTTATATACCCTGATTGCAATTGATTGGAAAGTTTTGAGAAAAAGATTGTATTTTGGATTTTTTTATATTCTATTATTTACAGTAAAAGAAATCTTATATTTATTATTTGATCAGCTAATATAATTTCTCAAGACTATGTCATAATGTTCTGTTTTAAAATATTTCGGTTCCAAACTCAATATTTAGCGTATAACTCATTAGAAGTAACTTAAAGGATGAGTCAGCGAAGCTGAATACGATTGCAATAAGATTAATGACTAAAAATGCTAATGCCAACTCTTGCTTAATAGATTAAAATAAATCAAAATGTCTAAGTTTTCCGAGATTTTCAAGTCTTAATTATGAAATTACTGGCATTCATCCAAAACAAATTATACTGATTTTGACACTTTAATTCTTTAACTCTGACATTACTAAGAAAAATTACAGTATACTACAATGCAAACGAGAACATAACAAAACGCTAAGTAAAGTTTTGTTATACATGTCTAACATAATAGTTTCAATAGGAAAATATTATCCTCCACTAAATAATATCGTATTTCTTGCCAATTGATTTAAAAAATATTTTATAAGTGAAACGAACGTAAATTTAGAATAACAATTATATCAGTAAGTATTTTATGAATCAAAGCGACCAATATATATCTAAAGCTTTAATAACATTTGAAACTTTTCATTCGGCAATATTCTGAAACACGATTATCTTTAGAAACGCACAAACGGAAAATCTAATTAAAAGCCAAGCAAAATCATATTAAACAATTTTAACTCAGTTTTAAACGATTCCATCGAAAGCTCCATCAGATAACTAAGATGCGAAATCCTTTTGATGATAATATGCGCGCTTTTGGTTAACGATATTGAATACGCCTTAGAGGTTCTAACTACGTTATAAATTAAACCTGTAATAAGAGAGAACAGCTAAGCTTTTGTAAGGCTTCAGGACCTTTTCAGTATTAGGGATGTTGGGCGTTAAGTTACGGTTTGTTTTCATCAAGTCCTAAGTAAACGTACCTTGTGTTTGTTAAATCGTTACGTCTCATATACGTAGATACTCGTGGTAAGGCGTGCTTTTGTAACTTATATATTGAGGGGATATTCTTTAGATAAAACTTGGTTGGACATTGATGCAACGTCATAAATACGTGCAATCACTAGAATTACGTTAAGATGAAAATATATAATCTATGTTTCGTTTTTTTTCTCGATTTTTAATACAGGTATATTCGGAAAGAACTCCAAAAATAACTTACATTTTCACACATAGAATTAGATAAGTTATAGAAGTAAAAAATATTAAAGAAATTAGAAAAAACAGAGTTTCCACTGTTGTCTTGTTTGAAATATTATATGGCAAGTGTCAGCTTTCTAACGAAAGTAAATTGGGAAAGATTGGAAAATTGGTTATTATAATTGCAGCAAAATCCTGTATTTTGTATCGTTATAAGTGTTATTTACATTGAAATTTTGTTAAGAGCCTTCGAAAAAAACTTCTACTCCATCCGACTAAAATATCATCACCGTTGTTTAATTTTAGTTTTATGTCCCAATTTATGCTTGAAAAAACAAAATCACTCAACGATTTCATTTACGACTCATCAAATAATTATTGCTTGAAAAATCAATTAACTGAGCGAGATCGCTGACCGCTGAAAGTATACCTATACGTGTATTTTGCTATAATTATTTATTATAATTTTTCTGTTTTTTATTTTTTTAAATTGTTTTTTATTTAATTTTTTTAGGAAAACTAGTTTTGTATGCATAATATACTTATTTGCTACAGCAAACTTCAGTGTGGGTTATTAAAAATGTTGTTCATAATGTCCATACGCTTGGTGAGACTCTCTAGATTCTGTATAGATGATTTTTATACATTATTCATTGAAATATGGTGAATAACTATTACAATAATATTTTACAAATCTACGTAAATATTTAAATACAGACCAGTTATAAACCTTGGACTTCCAAGGTAACAAAAAACACTAACGGTTTTACGATAAACATTTTAACAGTATATAATTATATTATCTCTTCCTTTCAGAGTTATATTTCTCAAGTGATACGATTTAATGATAGGGCCGTTGATACATTTTATTAAGTAAACTATTCAGTACTCTACTTCGGTAAATAAATGATAATTCTGTATATTAAGTTTATTTAACTACCAGTACATAGATTTGTTTTTCAGTAGAGGCAAAAGCAGGAAAATTTGGTTTAGCTTAGTAGCTGGTATTATTTTCTCATTATATACATACATATGTGCATATATTTTATTATTATTATGTGAATTAAGTAAAGAAATTATTTTTTCTTTCATGTTTTCTCTACCTGTATTCGGAAAATCCCAGAGCTGAATTGAGGACATATTTTAATAGAGAAATAAAATAAAAACGAAATCATCATAATAAACTGTACATTGCAAACTAAATTATGTATTCATGAACACATGATACTTTAATCAAAGTAACAAAAAGTAATAAATGTCCAACAATTTCAGTTATTGCAAAGTCTTGTAGATGTTACGTGATTACAAGATCTACTGTCGAAGCAAAATCTGGAAGGAAAGTAAAGACTTGTGAGGTGTTTTGTCTTTCAGATATTTTTATATGCAGAATCCTGAAAATGAGTTTAAGACGCTGACGCAAAATTGCTTTCCTGCAATTGTGATGCATGCGAAAATTTTTGAAAAGTCTATCTTAAATGAACTATGTCAATGGAAGTCCTTCATCTATTACGTTACGATCTTTAAGCATATCAAAAGAAACGAAGAATCGTTAGAGTACTAGTTCAAGATTTGTGTGCTAAACACTTAGTAACTAAATCAAACTGAGAAATAAATGATTGATAATATTAAACGTAAAGTTATAAATCCGTAATCAGGGGGGCCTATAAATTCAGTCTTTAATTTCAAATTTTAAGAACTTTGGGCGGACTTCGCCCTGACTTTATTGGGGATGGACTTTTCTTATCATCGATCACACAACATCACCTGTAATAAACGAACGTAACAAACTTACCATTCAAATTACTAGCACCGCGCAGTGAGGACGTGCGTCTTATATATAGAAAACCGATGCGGTGTGAGGCGGTATTATTAACGCAATGCGGTCTGCAGTATGTATCACGTAAATAGTTGAATAAAGAAAATTTAGGTAAGATGGACTTTCTGAAAACAATAAAACGGACTAAAACGTAATAATACATGGTTATAACAGCAAAGTATGTATTTCCATATACACTTGTACATTTTTGTAAACGCTGTAGATCGGATTTTTTTGTAAAATGAGGATTTTCAATCATTCTTCAGTTGCGCCTCTGTGTAACAGGAATTATAATATTTGCCCATAGGAATCCTACCCATTATATATAAATTCAGATGATAAACATATTTTTATTCGTTTTACCAAGCAACGGAATTATTTTAAAATCCAAATCACTTATCAACATGCTTATTTTTAAACTGATAGAAAACGATAAATATTGTAAGAAAACAAGTTATTATGTTACCTTGATTATTATTGTATACAAATGCCATAGGTAAGTCATGACCCATAGAATGAAAGATTATAAACGTAGATATTAATTAATATAAATATGGACAGTAGGGTATTCCGTTTTTTTATTTGGTATTTTGATATGCTATTATAATTATTCTAGCATCAATTAAACTAGGAATGTTGAGAACAAACCCCTAATATTAATATTATCAAAAACATCAAACACGCACAGTTTACATACATTACATTTTACCCTTGAACCCTCCGTATTTCCACTGCGGATGATTAGTGAGCCGTCAGCTTGATGATTCGAATGATTAATGATTGTCATTTGTTAAAGATGGCTCCTATATATAAGTATATAATACATGTAAACGTAGCCATAAGTTTGTCTATTAGTATTTCATGCCTAACTCGTAATTTTTAAAAAGAAACCGGGCTCCAGAAATACCCGATTTCAACAAAATTGGCTACTCCAAGTCCACTGAACTAATGTCTCACGATCCGATCCGATACTTTCAAGCATCGATACAATATCATATGATACTTCGATATTTTAGGTCAATACAAACAAATGCGATGTATATAGGCTTGGTTCGATACAAACCTACAAGTATCGGATCGAATCATTCAATTCGAATGGATCGCATCAATATAAAATCAAATTGTTCGAAGTAAATTATCAAATGTGTTTATAATAAAGTATTTGATATGGGTACATAGCGATTGGGGCAGACCCGGCAGACTTTGTTTCTATACTTCCATGGGACAACTTAGAACTATAGACGACGGATAGTTATGTTTTGAAATGTGAAGTTGAATAGATTCAAATATGTTTCGATATTCGATGAATGGATTTGATCCGGACTGTTTACCAAGACTATTATTTTTAAAAAGCCTATATTTTATTATAAAAAAATCTATAGTATTTTATTAATGAATCTATAGTATTTTATTAATAAAGCCAAAAATTTGAAGATTGGAATTTAGAGTATTTATTATGATTACAAAAAGCAATTGCCAAAAACTTTTTTATACAAAATAAGTAGTCTATCAACAATAGAGAAAGCAGTTAAATAATTGGTCCAAATATTGTTATATTTCTCTTTACTTATCTACTATATTTACGTCATTTAATTTTTCTAAATATTTAATGAACTTTTGCATAAATTCAAAAAGTCTTTTATATCCTAGCTGATCGATACCATATGATATTTGAAGGGCTGGGTCGCGAGTATTCGGTACGATTCCAGTATCCTGATCGAATCAACATATCAACACAAAGGAAGATGTCGGGCATCTCTCCGCTGAACAGTCAATTATTACGTAATAAATATAATATAACAATTAATCTCGCCTTACACAAATTAAGGCGACATTACCCGAGAGCCTGTATCATAAACAATATCGTAACGCACCTGCATTAAAAAGTACGTAACCGGACGCTGTCGTGCCAACAGCTTATTAGCGGGCCGCAAACGAGGACCGGCGGCGGGCGGCGCCCGGATTATGGCGTATTTGCAAGGGCGTAATGGGGAATAATGTGTTTGTCTCCTCGTAATAATCCTTTTGTTCGTAAGATTGCGCCGCCCTTTATGATACGGAGAGGCGGTCCGCCGCTCCCTGACGAATGACGTGAAATACGATGCGGACACGTGGAGTGACAATAGCACCGCGCGGAAGTACTTGTCTATAGGTATGTTTGCATGATTGGATACGGTTTTTTAAAGCGCTTACCAAGAGTATGAACTGAGAGTTATTCTGGTTAAAATGGTAAAAATGGTTAATTTATATCAGAATACACAAAAATGTGTTTTCATAGTCATTCTCCCAAAAATTAGCAATGTAATAATTTTGAATGACTAAAAAAACAAATAAAAATATTAATTAAGATCCATATCCGGAAAATCTGAATGTAAAATTTGTGGATAAGTTCAAAACCGAAGAAGTAGTGAGATCGGGATAGATGAAACCGGCACTAGACACAGTCGACTTTAATACTATATGCTGGCCAGTCGGTCTGCAGCGCTAATCGTAAATGAAGCCTCTTTGAAAACCTCTTTGAAGACGTCTGCCACTCTGTAAATACGAGTTTAAGTCTAATAAAATTGAAATTTTTCATTTTAATGTCAGCTGGAGAATAGGACTGAATATAACATCGAACATATTCTTTTATTAACTAAATTCTCTTGTTTAAACTTCAAATGTTTACAATCATTTTGAGTGAAAAAACTTTGTTTTATGTGTTTTGTTATATCATGTCTTGCAGTAATGGTTATGATAATATTAGTGTATAAATCACAATATTAATTTGACGATATCTTAAATGTTCCTTTAAGTATTTCCTACCCCAGTGAGATTAGCAATAACAATGAAATACGGTTTTGCACAATTATATAGTAGCTGAATTTTTTTTTTTATTATCTATATCAGTGAGAGAAACAATAATAATGAAATACGGTTTTGCACAATTATAATATATTTTCATGCCTTTTAGGGTTCCGTAATCACACACAAGACCTTTTTTAGAGTTGAATACCTCAAAAGGAAAAACGAATCTCATAGATCTCTCACGTGTTTGTCCTCATATGCTTGACAGCCGCTTTTTTCTCAGGAATCGCTTGATGTAGAAACTTAAAACTTGACATAACAATAAAACATTTTAAATTGTACATATCTCAATATCTAAAACTTAAAATGGTTTTTTGGAAAATTTAGAGGGGGATATTAAGTGTTTGAATTTTTTTATTTCGATTTGTAGGGTGGGATATCGATTGAAAGAGCCAGTTATAAGGGTCCCAAAATATTTTTTTTCATACCTCTGAAGGTATGCTGAAAAATATACAAAAAACTATGTTCACATTCTTATTTCCGAAAGTACTTCGCTAAATTATGAAAAAATATTTATTTTTAGAAGCCCACGATACATAAATAATTCTAAGAGTTGTGAACAACTAAAGAATCCTTTTTTGTTCGTGCTCCAGCCCGCACCCAGCTCTTTTTTCGTTGATGTATATAGTTCTTAATGGATGCTTTTATATTTTTTATATTTCTAATACCTCTTTTACTAATTTGCCGTTGTGCTAATTCCATCATATTTGATAGCTTTATATATTCGTTTGCCTAAAACAATCAACTATTACTACTGGAAAAAATTAAAAAGTTACATTTTTATCTTATATCCATTTCAGGGTTTTGCACTCAAAGGGTCCGAACAGAATCCTATTATTGTGGCAAAGTTGTCTGTCTATCTGTCCCTCTGTGCAAGGCTTCTAATTTCTAAACTAAATAATATAGGGCTTGAAATTCGAAAAGACGCTATTTAAAATTACTTTAAATATATTTTGGGTATGCTCCCAAACATGTAAAATAGGGCTGATCTATTTTCTTTGCATGGAAATGTAGGGTATTGTTGAAAAGAGCTTTTTGAGTTAAGTACAAATCTGTTTTTTTACTGAAAAATAACCTATTTGGCGGTCATTTTCAGACCCATTTATTACCATCTTATCTCAAAAATGTCATTACGAAAAAGTTGTAATTAGGCTCTATATTTTTCATATGCCATATTGAAAAAGTTGTAAGTAGCAAAAACAAAATATTTTTTGACAAATTAATAGTGTCTTTATGGCTATAAAATATATATAACCCAATGGATATGCTGTGGAATACTTATGTATGGTTAAAATAATATTAATATTTGTACAACAGAAATCCTATGTACCAGCCCTTAAATACTTCTATCGGAACGTCAGGTAAGTTTTATTCGTTTATTTGTTACCCCATCATTATTGCTCTTTTTCCTATATTTTTGCAAGCTACAGTGCTATCCAAAGAGAAGAAACTTTAAGAAAGAAATAGAAAGGGTAAGAAACTTTAATTACTCCACTTTATTTACCTATCCATAGAAGTTTTTAACGACACGAATTTTTCAACTAAGTTGATTAACGATCATCTCTGTAGATATGTAAAACATGGTGAATAGGAAATTTTACGCGCATAAAGTTTTGAAAGGAGGGTCATGTGCTTTCTTCTATAAACACTAGTCTATATATAAACAAAGACCCATTGCAAAATATAAGGGGTCATTGGCGCGTTCATTTATTAAATTCATGCCCATCACAGTAAAGTGACATTATCTACTATTTCTTATCTCCAAACTTTTCTAAGACAATTCTAAAATATTTAAAAATAATTACTTGAAATCGTCGATTTTACATTTCACGCCATATCTGTTAAAAGATACGAAATGAAAAATGGCTTGAACTACTTTGATAAGAATTTCATTCAATAGCCGGAAATTGATTTACAGTTCAACAGAAAATAATTGAGACTACGCTATATTTCAATTAACATCAAGATAATTTTGTCAGATAATTAATTGCTTAGGATATATTATACGGTAATAATAAATTTTCTCGAAATTTTCTTAGTGATTTAAGAATTAAATCTTGATTATAACCTAATTATATCATCTGTGTAGATGTACGTGTACATATAATAAAGAGTTCGAACAAAATACAAGTATTCATTTTCACAGCACGTACGACGTGTAATGACCAACGTGTATAAAAGACCATTGAATTCAACACATCTTTTTGTTTCACCTTGTTGGTTTTATATATCAATAATATCAAATAATATATAGAAGTAAACTACTGCCATTTATTACAGGAAAATTTATCTTTTCCTATAAATATTTTACTTGTTAAGTAGACTATGGCCATGGACATAAAAGCCATATAACATACAGTGGTTAATATTACGTGTCAAAGACGCGGCAAGAAAAGCTGCTTTATTAATATAGTCAACATGATCAATCAACTATTACATTGAAATAGTGAAATCCTTGATTTACTAGAAACCAAATAAAAATAGATTTATTGTCTACTGTTGTTTACTACCTATATTATACTATCTTATAATTAAGAGAAATAATTTTTCAAGTGATCTTCAGCTCTGTTAAAAAATTATAAGTTTACAGTAGTGCACCGATTACCGAAGACAGTAAACAATTTAATTAGAAATAAATATATAGAATACAAATGAAGTAGTAAATGAAATAAATATTTAAAAAAGCATTCGTAGCGATGGAAACTTGGTATTTCAACATACGTCATAGGAGCACGGTTCGAATTGCGTCTGAATTAGATATTTTTCATTCAAATTTCTGAAATTTAACATTCAAATTGGAGTACAATTATAAAATTATAAAATGTATGTAATTTAAATGCTTCAGTGATAGCGATGAAGTTAATTGCTCCTAATTTACATGTAAATTATAGTGAAAAATATTTGAAAATATGCGTAGAAAAATTTTAATTATATACTTCAAACGCGAAAAACATTTTTGTTCTCTGGTGGGTTTTAATCTTAATTGACTATGCGCTTTCCCATTTTAGTATATATAGTGTTGGCAAATGTTGTAATAAATAAGTTATACCAGAATGTTAGTCCAAATTTTCTTAGTCATTTGTTTTTGTGGTGCTTAATAATTAACAAATTTACCTACGACCATGTCATAATGAATTCAATTTGCGAATTCAATTCACATATTGAATATATTTGGCGTTAATTTCTAATCTTATCTTTGTTATTATCCTACCTGAAGATGTTATAATACAAAGAAACCTAGGTCGTGGTAAAGAAATTAAAGAAAGTAGAAATAATACTACGTCACGTAGTTTCATTTAATTGTGAAATCAATTCACGTTCACAGACAAATGATCTCACCAACAAACTTTTTTAGAAGAAACGCATCTATAAATTTATTTGAGTAAGCTATTTTCTTTTCCCTTCTTTAGTTTTTTTTCTGCTCACGCAGTATTAAAGCTTATATAACATAGCATAACTTTTAATTTAAAGTCGATTGTGATTAAATTTCACAGGCAAACGTAGTTTATTTGCGCAAGAAATTAGTTCTAGAAATTAAGGAAAACTAAATTTTAATGTTTTGTAGGTTACGTCGAATAGGGATGTAAATATTTATTCCTATAGACCCAATCAAGTCGATTATCATTGAAAAGGTCTTTCAAAATACTATCATAAATGTTTTGTTCCTTTGGTAACGGTATCATTTTGGTGATGCCTATATAGATATTAGTCTCCAGTCTCCAAAATGGTAGGTCTCATAATGCAGGGGGTTTTACAAACACACCCCCTCCTCCAATTTCAAAAGAGTTGGAATTTTTTATGTCAAAAGTCTTTAAAAAATCAAAGTAACGGCATTTTGTACGTACTCCAATTAAAATTATTCTAGTTAACCTGTATCAACAACTTCTTGAGATGTAGAGATCCGACACGATTTCTTAAGTTTGTGAAATGTACTAGACAAAATATTTAGACAATTAACAATATTAGTAACATAGTTTAATAAAAACGTTATAAACCGTTCAACTTATTTATTTATTAACATATAATTACATAAATATTATTCACATACACATAGTATGAAAATGTTTGTATAACATCCAATATGTTAAGTGACACGCGTCGGAAATCAGAATTTGAATTTCCTAATTGACTCGTACTTTTTCTGTAGGTGATAATAAATGAATAAATTTAATGTTAAAAACTGTTTCGATCAATATCAACGATGACCACCTCTATTTTTCACACATAACTAGACACCAATATGTTGGGCCTCTGGCTACCGATCTCACCGTTTCTCCCCTTCAGCCCACTCTGACCAGCCCCACACCCCTGTCCTTGTCAGGCTGATAGTCGAATCCGGGTCAATCGTCCGGGCGCACCCCCACTCAGCGAGCCACTCCCGCCACTGCAGGCGATATGCAAATATCGGCCCGTCTCCTAATTGCAATTTGGCTGACGTGTTTGAGCCGTAGTGTGGCGCCAGCGCGCTCTATGGCCGGATGTTTGCACAGGGTTATGAGTACATACTGATAGTTCAATAGGTTTGATCGAAGAAAAGTAGTGAACTTCTTAAGGATAGGCATCATTTGATTCTTTTCTGTTCAATGATGTTGGAAGAATACTCCAATTTTTTGATAGAATACTGCTTCCATGAAGTACAAAAATTTACTTGCAATATTTCCAATCGTAGTGTAAAAGATACAGTTGCGTCGTGAACAGACTTTTCTTTGTCTTAATTTTATATATTCTCCCCGTTTATAGACTGAACCGCAAGCCAAAAATAATTATTATTAATCATGTTTTATGGATCCATACAAAGAATAATATCACATATTGGCCATTTAGGTAGTACATTTTTATATTTCCCTAAAATTACAATAACAATAATTGAGTAAATGAAGCTGAACCTACTGAAAACAGTAATATCGATAGCTTTAGTCTTCTATTCATACTTCTCATTATTCATACTTTCTGCTTTCAAACCGCTTTTCACCCGTTTTTTTTCCCTTTTATAGTTTTATTTACACCAGATGTATTGTCGTATACTTTGTTCCACAAATTCTGGAAGCATAAAATCTTAACAGAATTTTATTAATATTTATACCCATTTTTGATCCCTAAAAGTGGTCACCTGGATGAATAATATGAACTTCCACGCACATTATTTATTTATTTATTTGCGTACATTTATTGGTATATTACAGGTAACCTATTCTTAACGATACGAATTATTGGTTTAACAATTTAAAACCAAAGAAGGTATATATTAAACGTGAATACAAAGAAGTATAAACATAACGACGACACATTTCGACAAATTTACTTTCTAAATAAATCACACTCTGGTGCGACCGCGATCAAGTGGTTGAGTAGTTGAACACTGCGGGAAACTGGAAAGCTCGGATATAGTTCGATTCTAGAGGGTGGTATAATAAACAGGTGATGATTGCGTGAACGCAGGAAATTGTTAGATACGAAGAATGAAAGTTTGCTCAATAATATAGGGCATAGAATTTTTCCGTTTAATAGTTAGAAAATTTTATAAGTGCAACGTTTTTCTGAGTTGCAAGGAATGGAAACTTAGCATAACCAAGAGAAAATTGATAGAAAATAGAAAGTGGAAGTAGCCATACTGTCTCATATACAGATATCGAAGTAACGTCTTTTACACACGTTTAATCATCAAGCTGTACTTGGCTTAGTATGGACTTCAAATAATGGAGCCGGATTCTAATCGACTTTGCACCAATGACATGTTATAGATTGAAAATGCATCATTCGAATGATATAGATTAAAAATGACACATATCCCTTTCAAAAATTTAAAGGTTACCACTTCAACTGTAAACAAATTATTTTATGTTTATTTTTTAAATTTCCATTGACGTAAGGAGTAAAAGGATTATCACAATAGTCTTAAATCCATATTTTAGTCAGGCCGATTTTATCGTTGCTATAACGTCGCGGCGAGTGGTCGTCAATCCATTTAGTAGTTACTAGCTTATAGTAAAGCTGTTAATTTGTACGAGTATCTAGTAGCATGTAAAACGTCATCGTACAAGCCTCATTTTACGAATCGTTAGAATAATTTCACTTGCGCTGAGATATGTAAAAAATATTTAATTGAAATGCAAAAACTTCGCTAAAAAAAGAAAATTGATTCGCAACTGGATTAGTTGGAGAGAAAATTTCGAAATCCTAAGAAAAAATTAAGAATATTATTTCTTAATTTTTTCCTCAGCTAATGCTCGGAGAGAACATCGAACACTCTTCAATTAAATATGCAAATATTTTTTGTGATTTTCTGCAGATTTTTCTATTTGCACTCATCATTATCAGTATCTCATAGTTCTTCCTAAGCATAAATAATTGTTCGACGCTTTTTTTATGGAAACTGGCTGTATTAAATTAGACTCAACAAACATGAAATTGAAAAACTGTGTTGAGCTGAGTGTAAGCACGTGCATACGCTCGTAGGCTTTCAACGTCTATACAAATCGATTTGCCTGGATGAAATTTAGTATTTGGTAATTTTTTTTTATATATTTTCAAAAACGAATCCAAAAATTTATTTTCGATTTTACTCTTTATTAGTACTTAATATTTTCAATAATATACCAAAATTAATTTTCTCGTAAAAAATAAATCGAAGTTTGTTTATATTTAATCGATTAGGGCTGATATGGATTTGCTATGAGAGAACATATGTGCAAGTCACAGTACCATGTTTATTTTTATGTACCAATATTATTTGAAACTCATCTAACTGCAGACGAACCTGTAATTAATATACCACGATGTGCAAATACACAAATCAGGATTTTTCCAGCTTACAGCAGTTGTACATCATGTGTCAATATTTCTGTATTTCCTAAGTAGAAAATATATTTATCACGTATTATCATATTTCATCTTTTCATTTAATTTGCACTGATAATTAAAAACAGTGAGAAATTCAGAAAAAAACGATAAAAGATGCCGCGTATTCTCTTATCTCGAAAAAGTTATTGTTATGCCCTGAAAACAAAGAGAGCCTATCTTGTTTTTTCTTCGTGAACGGATGTTATGAAAGTATTAAAAAGTTTTACATCTGTTAATGCATATTGTTTCACACTCCATTTTTGCTAAAGGAACGGCGTTGAGAACATAATGAGACATTTTAAAAAAATTTAATTCAGATAAGACTGAAGATTTCATCACTGTTTGCAAGAAGAATTTTATATTTTAGGTGGATCAAAATCTATACCACAATGGAAAAATTATAAATAATTGTAACAATTTAAGTAGAGAATATAGTTTGAAAATCAATTAGATATAAATTTACTAATCACGAAAACAAAAACAAAATGAAAAATAACATCTATTTTGCTATTATTATTTTAATATAGAAAATATAAAATATGTAATTTTCTAAATTAAAATTAAAAAAATATTTTCATATATTTGTATAACTGAACGTAAAAAAAGAATGAATACGACAAAAAATCAAAATACCTTTAAATGGACCGAATTTCCATTTGAAAGATTGGAAATTTTTAAAGGCAAGAAAATTGAAAAATTTCCGTTTTAAAGGCAGATAATAGCTACCACTGAATTCGAGAATCGGCTATAATACACGAAATTAAGTGCTTTGATTTAAAGTTTTCTCATTCTCTCTTGGTATAAATTAAAATTGAAAATACTCAAATGCGTAAAAAACTCAAAAAGCCTAAATTGAAGGCTTTTGAATTTTTCTTCAATGTAAATATTGTCCACAATAAACTAGTTTATATGAACTGTTATCATACATTGTCATTTATAACTTTCATTTGACAGAGAACCGCAAGTTGATCTAAGTAAACAATAATGTAGAAAACTTAAAGGTAACCATTAAAATATTAAGAAAAAACAGAGTTTCATTTTCATTTAAATGTACATATTTTTGGACCTATTTTCTTTCTCGCTTTCATTCCTTATCTGTAGGCCATCATTGTTCTAAAAGCAGCGAATATTTAACATCAAAACGAACGAGCTTCGCAAGTACCCTGTATACAAATAGTCTTTTTACATATTCATAAGTTTTTCAACTCGACCTAGTACTACCTCAGTAATTCATTTTCTGATTTGATAACGATACTGATTTGTTGTTTGTTATTTACTACTTCCTAAATTTATTATTTGAATGAAACTGACATTTACGTCTAAATATATTTGTTTGTAACTTCAATTTGTTGGAAATAGAAATCTATACATAAGAATTTCAAAACTGTTACGTAGTTAAACCAAATTACCGAAAAAAAATAATATTACTGCTTAAAATAACAGTAACGTAACGTAAACTTATCCATTTTTAAAATTAACCAATTTTTTTTTGGGTGTTCCAAATTCAAACAGACAAACAGATAACTAACTATAAGATAGTTTTAAAGTAAAGTTTGGTTTTATTTGCACATGCGTATAACATTTATACGAAAGACAATACTGAAAGATTTTAGATTATCAAAAGTGGAACCAACTAGCAAGGTTGTAATTTAATTATTATGTGTAATAAAAAGTTTATGTAATAGTCTCCACTGTACTCTATACATCGTTTCATTCGATGGAGCCACTGAGAGAAATAGTTGAGTTACTCTTCCCTAGAGATCTCTTCCACGACCTTTTCGAAAGCATTTACAGCTTCTTCGATGTCCGGGAATGGCGTTCTGCCCAGTATATCTTTGTTCTTAAGAATATATAGAAATCACATAGTGGGAGATCGGGGCTGTATGGTGAACAACCCATAATTCATACATCCAACTTAGTTAAATTTTCGGTCATTTATTTGGCTGAACGTATAAAGATATTGTCGTGATTCCAGGGCATTGCTCTGGAACTTATTCCAAACTACAGTCTGCGGTATTTGTTCTTTTATTTTGCGGTATCTGTTTTTTTATTTAGTTTCCGGTGTCTGTCTTTTGTTTTCCGGTATCTCTTCTTTTATTTAGTCTGCGGTATCTATTCCTTGATATAGAATAACCATTGGTTGCATAAGAACCCATCTTCCTGACTAATATTTCTTCCTTCCTTTCTTCACCTTTGTAGGCGACCCTTTAGAACGAAACACTCACTATACAGATACCTCTTAGTTTCAGGTTCATAATAGTACATAAATCTTTTGTAACGATGCAGAACACAGTATTTCAGTGACCTTCTTTGAAGTCTTCTAACGTTTTGTGACACCACAAAACGCGACGATATTTTTGAGCTGCGGTCAAATCATTGGATAAGCACCTGGCACAAACCTTCCTAACGCCTAATGTTTATATAGAATTTTCTATTCTTAACTTACACTAATGTCTCAATTTGCTCGAATCTGCTGATAGGTTACTCTCTTATCAGTCTTTATTATGAACTGCAGAAGGTGATGATATGTTCAGTTATCACTGTTGATGGACCTTCCTCGCGCAAATTATCCCTCAGGTAGCTACGATCACACTTGACCTTATTTAACTAATTACTACTTATAGAAAAAAATTGAAATTTATCATAAAATGTCAATTGAAGACGATTTTAACTGTGTTTTTGATTCAGACAACAACAAATGTGATAAAGAACCATCGAACGAAAATTTTGATGTTAAATTCATCTTGCCACATAATTTTAAAAATACCACGTACTTTCAAAAACAGTGACAAATTCAAGAAAAGTACCTCAATGGATTACGAAAGATTTAGATTTTAGAAATGTTATTTAATTTTTCTTATCATTATGCCTAATAACTTTTAATGTTACCCATAAACATGTGCATCATTATCTCTAAACCATTTACGGAAAATGTTAACAGTATGCTGAAAGTAAGGTTACCGTATCAGAAAAAGAATAACACAAGTTCTTGCTCTTTAATTTAAACTAATGGAATATTATAAGCATCGTTGTGAGTATAGTTGATAAATGGAATTTATTGAATTTGAAAGACAAACTGTGGAGAACATTATCACTTTCATATCATATATTATATTTTCTAAATATTTAAAAACCTAATACAAACATTATAATCTTGTTAAATAAGTTTGGAAAAAAATTTCCTCAAAAAAAAAAGCTTCCCATTAAGTACCATTTTCCGAGCGATTCTCATTTATTATCTTAGAAAATAACTTTGGAAAAAGATTTCCTTAAAAACGATAAAACATGCTTTCCATTAAATATGATTTTCCAAACAATTCCCATTAAGTACTCGTATGGTAGTCCGGTCAAATGTTTTGTTTTCATTTTATTTCTTAACGAAATTGAACAGTAACTCAATTTTCTTTAGAAATTAAATCAAAATATATTCAATTCTTTCACGAGATATTTCTATAAAATTTGACGTTATGAGTATTTCTATAAAATTTAACTATATTATGATATTTTCCATCACCAGTTATCGATTAATATCAGCGTATGACTTTTCCAAAAAGTACCGATTATGTTATTAATTAATTTAATGACACCAGCAGCGTGTCATTGTCGTGTATTTAATTAATTTAACGATACCAGTAGTGTGTTATTAAATTATAATTATAAATGAAGTTTACATGTCTGTAATAAAATAAATAGTGATTTATAATTTGAAATAAAAATTTGTCTTTTGTGTGTTCTACAGACAATTTGACAGATTTATGAATAGCTTTAAACATTTCTAAAATAACAGAAATATACCAAGACTATTTTTGAGTATAATTTCAATTATAGTAATAAAACTAATGATATTTTGATACAGAATCAGAAATGATTAATGATATTAAAACATTCATTATTTTTTTATAGTTTTAGTAAGTTTCAGAGTACTAGCAAATAATACTCGACTAAAAGTTTATTTTTAATCGTCCGAAACGGTAACGTTCATTTCTCCCATCTTTCGGTTAAAATTTAAAATATTCATTTCTTTTAATATCAATAAATGATACTATATACTTGTTTTACATTTTTGAAAATCTTACAACATTGTCGAGCTTTTTAACGAGCTAAACTATAAAAAAATTTGTACTTAATGCAACAAATATAAGAAAAAACCGTGTGGAAGCCTCCGTTTTTTAACCGAAATAAAATATTTCAGTTAAAACCTATAGTGATAATAGAAAAATATTGCGAAATTTTAATCAGAAAATATATAAAAATGTCTTTGAGAATAGAATATAATACGCACTTTCAGGCTCGTAAAATCCGAGTAACGAAAAAAAATCGCAAGCCCGCCGTCGACGGGCATAATCGTAGTCTAATTATTACCAATAGACGTTCATCTGCCCATAATAAGGCAGTAGCGGCGCCGCCATTAAGATTCAACGAACAACGAGGCGGGCGGCGCGAACAGGCCGCGCCGATGAGGTAAATGTAGGGAAAGCAAAAGTTCACACTGCTCAACGATGAAAAATATTCGAGGCCTGGTGGAAATTGAAAACGATATAAGCGATTTAGCGTATGGTTATTGTTATGGCTTTATGCGAAGCTAAATGTTTTCAGCCAAAAGCTTATTCGCCAAAGTGTACCCGCCCTAAATCGGTAATCGAGTTAGTAAAACGAGAATCACATTACATTTGTATTACTAACGTTAAATTATATCGTCGCACTTTAACCCAGCTTATTACAATGCAACGGATCTTCAAAGTGATGTCGGTAAAAAAGTTTTGCCGACTGTCATTATAACCATAATATTGACATTATACTGTATTACCATTGAATTGTACTGTTGCAAATACATCTCATAATAAGTTCATAACATTAAAACCTTTTTAGATAGAGATATTAAAACACTTCGCAAATGTGAATAAATTCGCCAACAATTTGATGACTATTTGCTGACGAAATTTAAACATAATATAATAAGTTCGGATAAATACTGTCTAAAATATATTGAAGTTATATCTATACTTCCCAAATCATATTAAGTTTTATTATCATGTTTAGTTCCATTCTTAGAGCTCCGTAGTAAAGCAAATATTTAGTGACGTAATTTAAACATAATATAGGTAAAAAGTTCGGATAAATACTGTCTACAATAAATTGAAGTTATATTTATACTTCCCGAATCATATTAAGTTTTATTATTATGTTTAGATTTCCATTCTTTGTGCTCCATAGTAAAGCGATTAACCCTGTCATTTTTAATATTTGGTGACGAAATTTAATCATAATCTAGGTAATAAGTTCGGATAAATACTGTCTACAATAAATTGAAGTTATATTTGTACTTCCCAAATCATATTAAGTTTTACTATCATGTTTAGACTTCCATTCTTAGATCTCCATAGTAAAGCGATTAACTTTGTCATTTTTAATATTTGGGGACGAAATTTAAATACAACATAATAAGGTCGGATAAATACTATCTACAATATATTGAAATTATATTTATACTTCCCAAATCATATTAAGTTTCATTATCATGTTTAGACTTCCATTCTTCGATATCCGTAGTAAAGCGATTCATGATGTCATTTTTAATACGAGTATTTGGGGACGAAATTTAAATACAATATAACAAATTCGGATAAATATTATCTGCAATAAATTGAAGTTAAATTTATATTTCCCAAATAATATTGAGTATTTTTATCATGTTTAGGCTTCCATTCTTAGTTAGTTGTTAAATTCGTGGTTTTGTATGTTATCATTTGACACTCTACATAACCTCCTTGCATTTTTCTGCATTTTATTTCCCTTTTCATCCTCTAAAATTAATCCCCTGAATCAAAATGAACTGTTTTACTTCACCTCCATAATTTCTATCTTTCTTTTCTCTTTATCCATATTCTATCGCTGAGATATAGGCATCCTTCATTTTATACCACCGTGAGTATTAAGGTAATTTGAACAGTTAGTCATAATCTCAGTTATATACAAAATCATACGCATGTATGACTGTATACATAACCAAGATGGCCCGTTTTTAATTGATTCTATGAGAAAATCTCAAAACATTAAGTTATCCCCTAGTAATAACATATTGAATTAATAAGCAAATAATACATCGTTCACTAATGTAAATACAAAACCTGTTTATGATTTCATCAGCTTAAAGGCCACTGGTCATACGTTGCAAAACGAAAACTCATAACCAGTAACAACGTGGGAAGGATCATAACGTGAAGTGTTACCTTTTTCGTTTACGATGTCAACCATTCTTACTAAGCAATCTCAGAAGCAACATAGCCTGTGCACACAAGCATACTTCTAATATACGAGTTGGTACATATATAAAAATAAAAGCTGAGCTGCGCGAATTTCAGACGGCAAATATTACGACAAAATTTACGATTCTTGACCTTTTTACGACTTCTTTAATCTAAAGAATCAATTCTGTAAGGTTTGAAAGTAAGCGAGTTCGTTATTGCTCTCTGGGAGAAAAATGCGATGTAAGATTGGAATATTGAGTGGATTGTTTGTAAATATGATGTAAGCCGTATAAAAATAATAATTATTGTCAGAGGTAGATTCCAATAATGCTAGAGCTATTTTAACTATAAATATTTTGGATGTATGCATACACTTACCCTAACAAGAATATGAATTATAAAGCCAAAAGTGAGTTTGTTTATTAATTTGTCTTCCTTTCACGCCTCAACTATTAAAACAATCGCCTTAAAATGTTGTATAAATATAACCTGTATCATAGAGAATGAGCCTGTAAAATACAGGGTCATTTTTATTTGGAATATAAATTACTTTTTTTCTTTCCTCACGCGAGTGAATGCGATATTAGAGTTTCATTTATAATCTGAAAGACAAAAAAAAATTGTAAGCAGTTGCGATAAAATTTCGGTATCAAAATCCAACTACGAATATTAATTTTTCTTAAAACCACTCTTATTTAACTAAAAATAAAATAATGTATGATATATAATGTTAATTATACATTATCATTACATAATGTGTAATGATAATGTATAATTTAAAATGAGATAATGTATCACCAGTAGATGACATTATTGAAGGAATTTCACATTTAAAAAAACAAATTTTCCGATCATACATCCTAACAAGAAATAATATAATGTTCTCGTTGCTTCATCATCATCATCAGCATCATCAGTATTTAATTATTTCTATTAACAACTTTCTAACGTAAGGAATTCATCCACATAATCTATACGTATAATAAAACTATCACTAAGTCATTTCTTTGCAGGTATCGTGTAAAATCCTCTGAAGAGAGAAATTTAATAAAATAGTATAGTTTTATACCTTAGAGGCTTAATCAATATCTGCAATAGAAGTAATCAAATATTACTCCTTAGTCAATTGACAGCAATATCTACTTTTTTTTATAAATATTCAAAAAAATGTCATAGTTTTATAATTTTCTACTAGATGGCGGTATTATTTAGATTTGAAGTAAAATGTTTCAATTTAATAAAGCTTTTATATTAAATATTCACTGACCACTACCAAATTAAACATAGGTATGGCGGGAATTACACACACTAGCGTATTCCCAGACTAAGACCGAAAACAGTAAAATAAAACAACTACCATCATTTTTACCGGAAAATATTAGACACAACATAAGGTGATAAACGCCATACGGATGATGCGGAAATTTTTCATATCAATTTATATAGAATTATTGTTTAAAAGGTCATTCTAGCGTATATGTTTATTATGTACATATTAATTCCTTAATTTTTATATAATATTAAGATATTGTATCACCTCGAAGGGGGATAAATTTTACATAAGTGTTTAATTATTTTACTAGATGTATACCATTCTGGGCGACATGTTTAAAGCAAATATAACGGTAATTTAGAACATTGAAAAGAATCAACAATATTGTTAAAAGATAGTAAAAAGGAAAATTTATAAAATATCAAGTCTATCACGTTTAAACACCTTTCGCACTTGAAACGATCCCCAAAGAAGTAACCTTTAAAACGGCGCAAGGGACAATTGACCCAATTCCCGATGTAATGTGGACAGGCACGCGAACGGAATGAATACTTAAATGATAAGGACCGGTTAATAAATGGCGATGTTAAGATAACACCTGACGTTATGAATTGGCAGGGTTGCAGTGTGACGACGATTTTAGGATAGTAGAATATTGACCACACTTCGAACGGTATACAATAAAGTGAAAATAATATATAGGACTTCATAAGTGTAAAATTATGTCACGTCTGAGACGTGACATAATTTTTCACTTTATTATACAATTTGAAAATGAAGACACTTTTGATAGTTATTTCTTTTCCTAACCAGCGTAATATTTTCGTTCATTCTTCATACTGTATTCTGTAAGTAATAACATCCTTATATGTTTTTAGATTTCTGTATCTCAAAAGATGAAAAAATCAGGCCTTAACTTATATTATCATTCGTTTATACGTCTCTCTTTATCTCTCTTTCAATCTGTCATACGTAAGACTTGCCAAATTTGATATAAATAGGCAGCTTCATGGTCAAATAACTAAAATTAATAAAAAACAAAAGAGAGCAAACATTTATTGCAATAAATATAGATAATATTCTAAATATTATAGTCATACATGTTCCAAAACAATACATAGTTTCTATATTCCTGAAAACTGTAAAATCGCACAACACGCGTGATACTCCCATTTATGGCAAATCTGTACAGTAAACAGTCCGTAATGAATTTTTATTTTTGAATTGTTTCGTTCTAAACTTTAAATGGTAAACTTCACATGAGTATCGCTGATAAAAAACACAATAAAAAATTGTGATAGAACATAAAAAATTGTGTATATGTGTGATGATAATGTATAATGAGATAATGTATAATCAACAAATGACATTAGGAGGAGGAATTTCACATTTAAAAAAACAAACTTTCGAATCAAAAAGTATAGAACCTTCTATACATATGTAATGGTCAATAAGATTAAGTCATGTTATGGGTTTTCTAATCTTTGCGCAATCGTGCATAACTGTTTTTTCCCTATTTCCGTCTTATTAACATCCACGTATGGCAAGGGAACCATCATACGTAACGTATAATTTATATACTTACTTTTGAAAAGTCATAACTTTGTATTATTATCTTTTATGTATCTATTATCGATTTATATACTTTTATCTATTTATGTATAAATTTTTTTGACTTTTATTATATTTTCATATGATTAAAAAACATTTATAATGTGTGAATTTTTGGAATACGCACAAAAGAGTTAAAGAAGATAAATACTTATGCGTTACGTATATATGAGACTACCAGATGATTTTTATCACACTATTTCAAAATTGCATCTATTAATTACTATCAATTTCGAGTTAAAATTTCACCTATTTGAAAAGATAGTATTTTTTTATTGAAATTCTTCATTGTATGACAATAATTGCCTAGCGAAGACAGCCGTTGATTCCAATATACGTAGAAAAATCCATAACAAATTTAAAACTTCTACTGGTACGAAATTAAAAAGGGGGAGCTCATACGCACCGTGCACACGACGTGTCGCGTCCGCCGCCAAACGACGGCATCCCCACAAAGGCCCAAGCAAAATTTCCATCCAAAACGTCGTCGCCTGCGCCCTCGGCGGGGTCACCCTACCTGTGTTTTAGAACCGTTTATTTCACAAAAGCCCCGCCGCGGCGCAGCGGGAAACGAAATCGAAAAGCTTAGCGGTTCCTATTCAATACCAGGTGGATAATTGCTTTGGTACGACCTTACAACAATGCTCCCCATGTTAAGGGTTGCCAATTTTTTCGTTCTGCTCAAAGCCTTCCATCTAATATTGTAAGGTTAAAATACTCTGTAAATACAAGAAGATTTCAGTTCTTAATTTTGCTTCATTTTATTTTTCGTTATGTGCAAAGATACGCAGCTTCCTAGTATCCACGATACACAAGAAAGCTGTTACTTTCAGAAAACAGTTACGCGGTTATGGAATACTGCCATAGTTAAGAGCTCGTTCAAAAACTAAAAAAGTAAACCATACAGTTCTCAACTGGTTAAAATCTATTATGCAGAATAATTCAATCGGAAATAGGGTTCTGTTGTTTTAAGACTATATACTTATTATACTCATACTTATTAGTATATAAAAAGATTTGTCGTTGGATTTTGTAAGGAAAACGAATTATTAGGGCAACAATATAAAATCATTCGTTTTTTAAAATCATTATGTTTATAAATTTAAAATTGAATTAAACAAATATTAGCCAATTTCGATAAATGATATTAAAATATTAAAATCACACATTTAATAATTTCCAAAATCACAGTTTTATTATTATTAGTAAAGATTTTTGTCAATCGACTTTATTTGTTTCGTTGTTACAAGAAGAGAAGTTCGGTAAAATTTATTGACTGTTTTTTTTTCTACACATATATATCATTTCGTATTCTTGGCGTTGCTAAATCCTTTTTTTTATTTAGTAAGTTTTAAAAGATTTTCTGTAATTTTTTTACTACGGTCTTTTGTTAAAACCCGATTATCTCGAAATATTTGTTTGCGCTATGATATACGTGACAACCCTAATTATAATACGCGTCGTACACTCGCGTATTGAGCTTCGTGCTCCGTCGCCTCCTTCCTCCCCGATCTGACGTATTACAGAAATTTGGAATGTCTCGTGTAACCCGGGCTTAAAGCGTGTGTCAGTGACATTTTACCGCGCCAAAGTGATATTGGGAACGCTTACATGCATACGTTCGTCGTCGGTGCGAAATTTCTAAAGTGGAATTGGATATTCGGCGGAGTAATATTTTCGAATTTGACGTCGGTAATAATATGTTGGTTTCTTATCCTACTTTTGATATTTTATACGTTTCCGTATTATACATGTACCGAATTCCTACGTATATCTGGGAAGCGGCGTTGAGGTAGGATCAATTTTTTTTTTCAATTTATCTTCGACATTCTATTTCCATATTGTATTCGTTGGCGAATTATTGACGCGGGTCTGTGTGCGGGGTAGAATTTGGAAAGGAAAGTTCGTATTTGCGGTTTGCGAAGTTATATTTTTACACAATTTAACCTTGAATGATTAAATTGAGAACGTAAAAAAGAAACACGGCGGTTTTCGGACAAAATGTGATCGATTTGATTCAAAAGTTATGAATTCCAAATTTTTTTTAAATGTTTTCACATCATCTCTTACCAAGGTGGAGTAGGCAGCGATAGTAAAGCGTCATTTTGCTCTAACATATCGGCAAACAAGCTATCATCTCAAGTCGTATCTGCATTATAAGTATTTCGCCTCGCTCATATTATTAATACATATATTTTATAGTAATTATGTTTCATCTGTTTAACCATCACTTTCACGACAGCGTGCAAAAAACGTTATCCCCAATTTTGATGCTTGAGAGTGTAAAATGGGGAGGGAAGTGGAAGTGAAGTAAACATCTAATAAAAAGATAAACTAAACAAAATTATGTTATTTGTGGCGTAGATATTTATAAGAAGAAAAAGCAAATTGTATGCGATAAATATTTAAAAATTTTTTAAATAAATTAAATTCAAATGAAATGAAATCACCACACTGTTTTCCTTAATTTGTTTATATTTTAATTAATTTGTTTAATAAATAAAATTGTACTACTGTTGTGTAAAAAAACGATTTAGTTTACGAACTGTAGGACTAAATTAATGAATCCATTAAGGAATCATTAAAGTTTGGGGCTTAGATATGTTACATGAGTAATTTTTCTGACATCCAATATACTATA
Source organism: Druceiella hillmani (assembly GCA_039881145.1). Taxonomy (NCBI): domain Eukaryota; kingdom Metazoa; phylum Arthropoda; class Insecta; order Lepidoptera; family Hepialidae; genus Druceiella; species Druceiella hillmani. The sequence goes on along the minus strand of JAYKKI010000001.1, from coordinate 75,680,226 downwards.
AATTAACCTAGTTACGTGTTATAAAATTAAATATAAATTAATAAAACCATTAACAGAATTAAACAGGAAATCAAATACGGTTAATATTTAAAATGTGAAAATTTGGATATTTGATGCGGCTACATAGATAATAAAATAACATAACTTTAACAAATAAATAACATAAAGGATTAAAATTAAAACCTTTCTAACTCTAGAAACATCATTACACCTCTGGGACGAAACTAGGTATTTTTAATCAATAATAAGTGTATACTATTATATCACATCAATAGATGGCGCATAATAAATATATGTAACGGAAAAGTTAGTTTGTTTATTTGTTTCTTCGCCCTAATCTCTGCAACCACACGTCCGATTTCAAAAAGTGTGAGAAAGCCCATATTTTAGAGAAGATTATAAACTATTTGTAATTTATGCGCTTTAATTTAAATGGTAGAGATATACCGGATTATTTATTGATTTATCACATACCGATATACCCTTGATCTGGACGATAAATATCATTTGGCGTACGGAGGGTTGTGTTAAGTGATTGGGGAGGAGAGGGAGGCAACATAATTAAGATACTTCTACGCGGATGAAACCTTGGGGCTTAGCTAGTAGTTTATAAACAGATCTTGCGAAGATATCAAGCCAGAGATAAACTCCATACAAACAAATGCTCGGGTACGGGCTAAACCTAGTATGATAAAAAGTAATATTCTAATAGGACCTTCATTACAATATTACTGTAGTATTTATAGATAAACTAATATTCTTCTTTATTTTTAATAAAATAATTTTGAAGGCATGAAGGTGAATAAAGGAGCGGAAGGTTATATTTCTAAGTTAATAAATGAAAATTACATAAAAACCATAGAACGGGACAGAAAAAATAATCTTTCTTTAAAACGAGGCACGAAATTTTGTTATAACATACTCTAAAACGCAACACGCACTATTAATTTTTAGTTGTAAAATTGAAAATAGTACAAGTCGCACCAATACTAATACAGGTATTGGTAAAAAAACGTATTAAACAATTATAAAATTTATTTTTTGCATCAAATAGAGTAAAAATGTAAAGGAACTATACGACAATTCTCAACCGTGTCTGAAAAAAACACTATCAAAGTCACTATTCCAATAAAAAAACTCTTTTTTTTACAGAAAGTCGCTTCCAACGTACTCTTTTTGATGCAAGGATCTTTGAGCAAGATCACATGTATCAAGAATAGACTTGATCTGGGTTATTCCTGTGGTCACAAACGGACTTGGCCGTTCAACGTTAAATGAAAACCCACTCAGCGCTAGTTGTCATAAATATTCTAAAATAGTGATTATTTCACTATTGCGCGAAGAATATAAAATATTTAAACAAAAATTAAATCACATTATAATATAAACAAAACGTAAACACCTTTTGCAATGTTTGTTGTGTTACGCTACAACGGCGACGGTGACCACGCGCGGTTATTGTTTTTGTCGGCACCGGTAAAAAAGCAACACAGCGTGTTTGAAATTACATACATCGCGTTTGAAATTACAAACCACTTTAAACTATTTCTATACCTAAATTACTGAATTTTGTCAATTGATTTTCGGTGTACGGTTGGGAAACACCAAATGGTATATGAAGATTCATTTAATGTCGAACAGTCAAATCCACATTATACTCTCATATGAAGCAGCACACTGTCAATCGATTTTTAAATGTGGTGTAGTTGTTTCTGCAAAACTAATGCGCCTAAACAACTGCGAGGCGCCTACTATAACAAACGGATTTGCGTGTACTATCCAATTAGCTAGATAATTGTGAATTATATTACCATAATTTGATAAAAATGGTTGATTTGGATGAAAAATCAATTAACAATATCGAGTATATTTGAAAAAATAGTTCAATCACGTTGTTTTTACATAGCTATTATCATATCATCTTCAAATATTTTGCTATATTTGTCATCAATATTCCATAAAATTGTTGCTTCATATGACTTATATTTATTAACAGATGGAATCATTTCCTTTCACACTTATTTTTTAAAATTTAATTGCAATTGCACAAATATATGTTACTTAAATAAAGTTTTTTTTCATTGAAAAATAGTTCGCCCAATTTTTAGTTTACAGTGCGAACAAAGTAATGTTGAGAATTTTTTTATTGAATATTTAGTGCAAATTTATAACTGTTAATGGTACAATTAAAAATTGATAGTGTGCGCTCTGCCTAAAATGGTTATGTGATTACTTTATCAATTAAATTGCAACCATTATTTATAGTTTAAATATTTTACAGTACCAATTATTGAACATAACATTTTTCTTCACCTTCTGTGACAGATAAACACAAGTCATTTTGCACTAACGCACTAACGGAAAACCAATATCAATTAATGGGATGGGATACCCTACCTTTAACTCTAATGTATTCTTGCATTTTTTTCTGTAAATAAGGAATTTTGTAAATAAATTTCAAATTTTCATAGAATTCGCAAATAAATATATCTTCAAGCTACCAGGTTGTCGTAACCAATATATATATACATATATATACATATATATATATATATATATATATATATATACATATATATATATATATATATATCAATCGTATTAAGTATTCGACATTGCAATTCCACCGATGATTGAGAGGAGGTACGCAGGTACTTGAGAAATTTTTCATAACGTAATCGAAAATTTTAACAGTATTCCACCATGTTAACTTCCGGAAATATTAAAGAGGCTTAATACTGATATGAAAATTGTAAAGAGAAACTGTAGGGAATTAAAATTGAATAACTACTTTCATCACATCCAGAAGCCTGTTTATGTGTTCCCTGGGTTCCATACATGAAAAGAAAAAAAACCGTTATATGATACAGACGATAACAGTATACAGCAAGTTATGAAACTCTATTATTATAGCAAATTTCAAATCTCTATGGATGATTTCTGAGAAAAACGATACGTCAGTAAGTTTTTCTCAGAAATCCTCCAGTAAAACGTACTGTCGTATCGTTTTTCTCAGAAACCGTTTTGCTATAATAATAGGGTTTCACAATTTACCTCATGCCTTCAATCTCAATTAACCTTCATGCTTTCAAAATTATTTTGTTAAAAATAAAATAAGAATATTAGTTTATCGATAAATTTAACAGAAATGCCATAACGAAGGTCCTATTAGAACATTACTTTTCATTAACGTAGCTTCAGCCCGTTGCCTCTCATGCGTGGAGTTTATCTCTGGTTTGATACCATCGCAACATCTCTTTATAAACTTCTAGCTTATCACAATTTAGTATATTTTCCCGGTCGTGTAAAGAATTAATTGAAAGGTCGAGTTAAAATGATTTTGGGGTGAATTTCTTTTCATTTCATGTAATATAGTTTTACAAAGAACGACACCGCACCCTCCATTGCCAAACTACTAAATATAAAATTATGAAAAATAAGATTAATAGACGTTAAGATACAATTAAACGTAAAATTCACAAATATTTGACCTATGAAATATATACTGAACCATATATTTATATGGTGAAAGATTTTGTTATATTTGTAAATAATTTAATAAACATTTCAAGTAAATAACATGTAATTTATATAAAACACTTCTATCGTCCTGAGTATGTACGACAGAATGCAATTATATATGTAAGTGTGTTACGTTTCTTTATTGTACTTTCATCAGAATATACCGTGGCGATAAAATACTTCTAAAATTATCTTATAAAAGATATTTCGACCTAAGCTACGAATAAGGAATATACCTTACTCGTGGAATCTAAAGGCTGAGTTTTAATTTTTTGATTATTAATTTTTTAATTTGATTGACGCCTACCAGGTGCATTTAAATAAGTCTGCATTGGACAGATAACCTATATTCCAAACGCATGCATACTTAGGGTCAAGTTATCACACTGTTTCCTATATAAGTAAAGCCAGCAGCATTGATGGGCCATAATACATCAATATAATAACGAATCTCTTTCGTTAATGTTATCACACATATTTTTATGACTTTATATTACGTTAGCTGTGTTCAGTAGTTTCAGCTACGTAGAATTATCTTAATTATGAATCTGATTACTTTTAATTTATTCTGAAATTCTGTGCAAAATAAGTTCCTTAAATTGTTTAGGAATATACTACTTCCTTGTCTTGAATAAAAGTATAAATTGGTCCACACCAATACTTGACATAGACAAAGAAACATAAAGTTGGCCGTGAGAAAAACATTATTTTCTTAAATCTATTTGAATTATCTAATGGTTACGAAACTTTCGTCATCACATAGTTTAACGTTACAAACAATATTACGTTACAAACAAATATAAGAGTAAAAAATTAACCTGTGAATCCACGTAGGATAAACTCATTATTCAACTAAGTCTGCATTACAAGTACACAGAATGAGGATGTCGTCGCGAGGCTTCCAGAAACTATTCTGTCACCGACCCCTTCTCTCCACACCTCAACCCTTCTCGCATCCTCAATTCACTGGCAGCCCGACTCATTACAAACAATAACAACCAAATTACATTCCAGTCGCGTCCGCCACCGCATTCTCAACCGCCGCGTGAATAAACTATATGAGGGCGGAACTCGGTCGTTAAAATATCTCATTTTAATCACCGAGGGTGACGTAAATTATGCAAAATGCAATGTCTTCTGAGCGCACTGCTCCGTTCGTGTCGTCGCAGCAACGTGACCCTGACGAAGCCAAGTGAGAGACGAAAGTATTGCATTGGTGTAATTGGTGTGATGTTATCTGATGACTGAAGACTAGGTCTAAGTATCATCTCATCTTAGTCGTTCGGCCAAGCTTAATGAGGTATCTGACGTCTTTTCCATTAAGTAAATTTTTTAGAATACAAGTCTCAAAATCAAGATCTCAGAAATCAGATAATTTTATCAATAAAAATAATAGTGACGTAGAAGAAGTACCTTCAATGAATGGAATCCTACTATATATTACACTCACACAAAACATGAACTCATGATTAAACAAGTGGTGCATATCTTACTAATATTAGGTTCTCTGATAAGTTTTAACCAAGATTTGTTGGCAGTTCAACATTTTGAATTAAGATAACAATAAGCTGAAATGCATTCGGTTAATGATAGTTAAGGTCAAACCTTCAAATACATCAAGCACCATCAACGAAAATCGATGTTGGCAGTTCAACATTTTGATATAAGATAACAATAAGCTGAAATGCATTCGGTTAATGATAGTTAAGGTCAAACTTTCAAATACATCAAGCACCATCATCGAAAATGGATGTCAAGTACGGATTCTTTTATTTAATGATTTAGGTACTTAATGATGGTGAAACATCAAAAGGATTCACTGCGAGTTGCCTCGGTGGTGAACCAAGAGATTTACTATCAGCAATTCAGTAGACTAACCAACAAACTGAATACTTACCATAATCGAGTTTATTTTTTAATATTTTAATGCAAGACCACATATCATAAAATATATTGGTGAAAACTAAAATGGTTGGGTTAGATTCTGTTAATATTCGTATATCCTCCTTATTCATCTGACATTGCGCAATCTTATTATAATTGGTTCAAAGCTTTAATCGATTATTTCCAAATTAACAAAATTACTTTAATCGATTATTTCCCAATTAGCAGTATTACAGAACTTGAAAAGTATCATGGTAATTTTTTTAAATCTAAGTCCCCAGATATCTATGTTAAAAAATACACCGTCACTACCTACCACAAGGTGGCTAATCATAGATAATTATAGTGCATATATAGTTTGATATCTTTGTTACTTTTAGATTGTACAATATTTTTTAAGGTCAAGTCAGGCTTAACAATTGAGTAGACAATTCAATAAATATTCTGGTCATTATTTCCTAAATTAAACGTAATTTAAACACTATCTCAACTCAATCTAAAACTCAAGTTTCAGATCATGAAAGGTCTTTCGAATTGATATCATAAACTAATAATAACTATAACAAATAATACGCCCAATCATAACCAAATATCTTGACTAGGTAGAATCGCAATTGATGGTTACAGCCTGAATATTAGTAGTTCGTTCAACTCTATGAATATTGGTGCAATATTAAGTTACACTAGAATATTAATGTGCAATACAGACGATCGACAATAATCGGTGTGACAAAATGGGAAAATATGTAATGTACGATTTTAAATACTTTAACGCACACATCCTACAAAAATCGGTCCAATAAAAAATTGAAACGACTCTGGCCAACTCTTGCCGATCCAAATATTACGAGTGAAAACGTATTGGCGGAGAAAAGGCTAGAACCACACGATTAAATACGAGCTGACGAAGACGAAAAACATTTAATCGGCGGCACGCGCATGTTGACATATGTGCTGAATCGATGGAAAGTCGATTGCGGAATTCCTCCCATAAAAGTCGGCAGTTGTCGGCCGCCGACTAACCACAATTGGGTATTTGACTAAATTTTTTTATTTCATTAATCATAATTTCAAGGTACAAGCTGATGAAGAGTGAGAAAATTTTTTAATAATCTTAAAAATTGACCGAGTTATAAAAGTTTCAATTTAACCTTTAGAGAACGACAGCAATACTGCGTTGTGATGTCATTTTCAATATTACACATTATATTCTACGAGAGGAAAAGAGACAGGGATATATCCAACTCTATCCGTATCTTCAAATTTAGAAGCCTACAACTGGCTTATTTTTCAATCAATTTTTGAATTTTTTTCAAGACTGGTTTTTAATTAACTTATATTTCATAATATTGTACGAAAGATATCAAAGTTTAGAATGAGTCAACTACCGTATTACCACGTGTCCAAAAGTAGATTGTCTACGTTGCGCATAAAAAAGTGTCGCTACCGCTATGAGAAATCGACATTATATTGAAACATATTAATTTTAAAATTTAAATATGGACGGCTCTCTGAATATTACGTTAATTTTTTTACGTAACAATTAAATCGGGTTCTCTTTTCGATGTTCATATTAAAAAATATTATTTCAATTATTTATGACTTAGCACTACCTACAAATATACTAGTCAGATTATATTTTTTATAAGACTTTCACACCTATAGAAGCGACACAAAAAAGAAAAAGTAAATATACAGGTATTACATGAAGACACTTTTTGATCTTTTATTACAAATCTGAAGCATCATCTTTAGCCATATTGCATTACGCGAGTTATCACCATCTATAATAAGAGAAGAAAGTGATTTAAGTGGAGTTCTCAATTTTAGTGTACTTTTATAAGAAATGGGAAGAAATATATTTTATAAGGAACGATTTAAAAAAAATGTAATTTTCTACTTACATACAAAAACAATTTATCTGAATATCGTTCTACATAAAATGCACATTTAAAATATGACAGCACAAGAAAATTGCAAAAATATAATTTATGCAAAAAAAACGATATTGACACCACTCATCTCCGATGATTAATTCGAGTGATTCGATCTTTTCGCAGTCTTGATGCACTTAAATAATCTTTATTATCAAAAATTATGGAATTACAAAATAGCCACCTAAAAACAAATATAATATTAAAAAATAAATAATATTTATTTAAAAAATAACATGAAGTTATTTTTATTATAACGCCCATTCAAACTTATACGCCAAACTTATTAAATATTGAATCGGTCCACCGGCATGCGAGGCAATATTTGCTATAGATTCATAACATACCTCCGAAATCAGCCGTGTTAATTACACGAAGCAAGCCGATTATTTTCATCCCAACTAACAAAGGATTATAATTTGTTTGTTAACCCTTTCCAATTCGAAGGTACATCAAATGACCGATCGTTTAATTTTTTAGCTTCGACGAATTCGACAAAGATTTAAATAAAAATATAGCGTGAAAATTAAAGCAAAGTTCAAATAGGAAAAAGGTATCGCGAAACTAGGGTCATGTTTATGCTACCATGAGCGATGCAGGAGAAATTTCTAAGAATTTTATTAAAATTACATCTTACTAAATGATAGCACAGATATTAAGTATATGGATCTGACTTACATAAAACATTTGATCATATGCTACAAAACTATATAAAGTTATGCTAATAGTTTGTAGAAATCCTTAAATTGTTGAAATTCCACTAAATTTCACCAATTATTGATTAGAAATCAACTAATTTAATTTATTTAAACTATTCTGCATATCGAACACAAAATATTTAATTTCTGTTATTTTCAGTATTATAGAAATAAAAATAAGCAAAAAATGGCTGAATTTCAATGTAATCGAGCACATTCGGAAAGTTATCTAATAGCGGAAATGAAAGAAAAAATAATTTTGAATAAATATACCACGCCTATTCCAAAAAACTACCACGCCTATTCCAAAACATATTATATGCCTAGTTTTAGTATTGGAGATATTTTAAATCATAAGTATCTGGACAAAGAATGTAAAATACTGCCAGAAGGCCGGCCCGCCAACCCACACCACTATAGAACATATCAAAAGTATTGACTTTAATGAAATTTAGTTTATTTTGTTTTTTTTTTAATTCAGTGGAATTAAAAAGAAAATCCAAATTTAAATCTTGGGGATAAGTAAATATTGACGTTGGAAGCTGAGCAATGATATTGGGACTCAATCACAATGTTTATTAGTACAACTTAATTGCATAATATGAGATAATTAATAATAAATAAAAACACGAGTTTTGACAATTATCAGGATCGATTCATGTAACTATCAATGATACTTTGTTTTGTTATCAAATTCTGTCAGAAGTTTCATTTACATAATTTGGAAAAATAAAATATTATTTTTGAGATTTACTTGATGAATGTACAATTTGTACATAACTGACATTCCATTTTTTTATTTTTATTTAAAAATGATTTAAAATAAATAAGAAAACGTAAATAATTGAAAAATAGGTGCTTTATTGACGGGGTTGTGACATAGAGCAATAAATCAAACATTCGATGCAGTTTGCATGAAACTTAAGGGAGATAAACGAAATAGAATTTTATGTGGAGACAAAGTACCGACACGTCCCTTATCGTTTGTTATTCTGGATCGATAAAAAATATCAAGACAATTTATTTTATTTTCCAATTGAATAAAAATAAAAAACTACACTGTATTATTTATGTTTATGATATGTATATTATTTTTAATGATATATTAATCTATTATTTATTAAAGTAATTTTAACCTCTTGTAAGTTCTCCAAAAACAAAAATTCACATTCGTTTATTGCAACTTTATATATTTTAAGGCAATTAAACTATTCTTTATTGATTTGCAAACAAAATTATAAAATAAATAATACTGATTTAATGTAATTTTTTTACAAAGGTCAAATGAAATTATTTTTTGTACCAAAGTAACTGAAAATAACGAGTCAATAAATCTAAAATAGTTCATAGGCTTATAGAATTATATAAACATACATAGCAAAATTATAACAGCAATTTTCATTAATTGTTAAAGTTAAAGCCTTAAAATACAACGAACGGTTTAGCAGTAAATATTTTCAATATCTTACATAATTTTTTTATAAATTGGATTGTTATTTATACATCAATAAACAAATTAGTATATTTATAATTTTAAAAAATGTTTCTTGTGATTAATGATAACTTGCCTTCGCCCAGTGGTCGACATTTGATCGTAATTCAATAAGTTTTGAAATCTGAACTTGATTGAGATGCTTTTGTTAAAAACTATACCTATATAATCATTTAAAACTCCGAACTGAAATTACGAAACACTATTTAACTTAAATAATAAATTGTACTTACCTAAAGTGAGTACACTTTATTGAAAACACTAATAAGTAGGTGAAAGTAAGTCGATTGCTGCTACAAAATTTTCCTTTTGCAACAAATATATATTAAGCAAGCTGTATTTCACTAATATATAAAACACAGATATTATACAAAATATAAAATAAACGATTTTTTGCCTTGATATACACTCGACAGACTATTGTAAAAGGAACATATAAAATCACACAAAATTCAGAGCTCGAAACTCATTCAGTCAATTCCATATTTTAAAATTCTTTGGCGACTATCTCTACTCTGTGCGAATGTTTGACCACAGACTATTAGCTATTTGACATTGACAGTATGAACGTAAATAATGAGTCTTTTAATGTATTTGCAATATGCAATTTAATGTATTTTTAACAAATATTATATATAAATTTTAGCTTTCTGAACTCCTTCTCCATATACATTTTAACTATGCCAAATATCACACTCCTCCGTACGCGCAATATGCTTAAAAAGCGGTACAAAGTTTTCTCTCCACGTAATAATATATGAAACATATTATATATAAATATCAAGATTTATAATTTTTACTATGATTACAGAAGGTAAATGTCTTGTCCTAAAATATATGAAAAACTAAGCAAACCGTAGAAAAGTATTAACCATTACAATCCTCTCTGCCTGCAATTCCATTTAAACATAAATCGGAACAAAAAATTATTTCTTCAAAACCAGTTTAATACATTTCAAAAATAATTTTTATTTTGTTGAAGTTATACTTCTTTAGGCGCGTTATGAGTGAAATTTTAAGATTCGTCACACAAAAGTTACAGTATGAAGTTGCAGCGGTTGCAGTCTCGAAACAAAAACTATTGGCACCATCGTCGCCTCTGTTCACTGTTTTCATATTCATAGTATTTATCCACATGTTTCTAGTGCTACATTCACACACGTGCTTTAGTTTCATATAAGTGCGATTTATATATGTGCTGATAAATTATATTCAGTAGTGATTTAAATTCAATATTTTGGTTTAAGATATTAGTGAAAAAATTGTGTTTATAGACTTTTTCAAGTGCTCCAATATAATTCAGGTTATCTATCCGTATGTATTATTTAATGATGCCAAAGAAGTATAACTTCTCACGCGCGTTCATAAGTACACGCACCCTTTTTTCAATTAGACGTTTTATTTCCCTACATTAATAAAACTTATACCTTGTGAATAGCATATTAATAATTTGCAGCCGTTTTCCAGGATCATTTATTTTTATTTTTCCGCCTTTATATTTCCTTACGTAATCGTATCTCTGTACGCTAAAGGCATACGAACTCAAAGGGTTAACACAGAAATGCCTTTAATTATCTTAATAATGTCCCAGCAGACGATAAATGGGATTAATCGTATAGGTATTCGTGTGTGGGATGCACTCTGACCAACATTTGTAACGAAAGCGATCTAGATAATATGCAATAATAACGTGCTCTGCCTTTAAACTCGGGTCATGTATATGTAATTACTGTTCCATATCCGAGGTTTATTTGTTTATGATATTGTCTTTAATTATATAGGGGTTATATATTATGTAGGCAATGAAAGTGTATAGCCTGCAATTTGCATAATTACTAGAGCAAAGTTTTGATTTGCGTGATGATATTAGTGATAATATTAATAATGGTAATGTAATAATTTTACTCCTCTTCGAAGCATAAACATATTAAATTTGCTTCTTTATTATATATGGCATTTATTATATTATAAAAGACCTGTCAAGTCCATGAAAAATGCGCTATAAGAGTTATCGTACGTATTTATTAATTTTGTACAACCTAAAATTATTGCCAATTATATATTTCACAGGCGTAAAAACATGGCGCATATTTAAAAAAATTATAAGGTCTAGGAAAATCGATAAAGTTTTCCTGCAGATTTTCATGAATTACTTCATAATTTTCGGAAAAAAGGAAGGAGGGAATGCTCATTTTTTCATATTTTTTAGAATATATTATAAATACGCAATTTAAAATCATAAACATATTTTTGCATTCCGCATAACAAAATCTTTCAAACGGGTATCGTTATAAAGATACCTGATTACATGATATACAATGTTAACTTTCATTTAATACTCTCTTTATCCCCTCTTTAATTCTTATTTGAATATTTTAAAAAAGTTAGTGGATAGATAGTGATTAGATAAATAAATGGGCTAATAAGTTGTTATATTATGCTAAATGTCAAGTTTCTACGTCGTATAGTTTCTCAGAAAATTGATTGTGATAGACAGATAGATAAACATGTGATCGACCCTCTGAGATTCGGAACCTTAAAAACACAAAGGCAAATACTCGTACATAATTCAAATACTATATTTATAAAGTCAAAACTACATACTACATTTTAAAATACAGATCCTTAAAAACACAAAGGATAATACTCGTACATAATTCGAATTATATATTTCAAAAGTTAAAACTACGTACTATATTTTAAGATACGGAACTTAAAAAACACAAAGGAAAATACTCATAGATAATTGGAATTATGTATTTCAAAACCTAAAACTACATACTATATTTTGAAATATGGAATCTTAAAAAAAGAAAATACTCCTACATAATTCGAATTCTATATTTCAAAAGTTAAAACTAAATCTATATTTTGAGATACGTAACTTTAAAAACACAAAGGAAAATACTCGTACTTAATTCGATTTCTATATTTTAAAAGTTAAAACTACGTACTATATTTTTAAATACGGTACCTTAAAAACACAAAATACTCGTAAATAATTCGAATTCTATATTTCAAAAGTTAAAGCTACATACTACATTTTGATATACGAAACATTAAAGACACAAAATACGCGTACATAATTCGAATTATATATTTTAAAAGTTAAAACTAAATACCATATTTTGAGATACGTAACCTTAAAAACACAAAGGAAAATACTCGTACTTAATTCGATTTCTATATTTCAAAAGTTAAAACTACGTACTATATTTTTAAATACGGTACTTTAAAAACACAAAATACTCGTAAATAATTCGAATTCTATATTTCAAAAGTTAAAACTACATACTACATTTTGATATACGGAACGTTAAAGCCACAAAATACAATTACATAATTCGAATTATATATTTTAAAAGTTAAAACTAAATACCATATTTTGAAATACGTAACCTTAAAATCACAAAGGAAAATACTCGTACTTAATTCGAATTCTATATTTCAAAAGTCAAAACTAAATATTATATTTTCGATTGCATATAACTAATTTTAGTTTACTTCTACTTACCAAAGTTTTAATTTTGCCTTTACCTTTTTATACCTACTCATTCGACCATATTTTAAATTTAAAATAAGTGTAACACTATTCACACATTAATACCACTTTTCCAGTCCCACTTTATTTTACGTTGTCGTTCTTGTGTTGTATATTAAGCATTGTATAATTTTTTTTCACCATAAACACATCCTGATCAACGGCCATTAAATATTAGGGGCGATCATACCACGTTGTGACGTCGTAATAATTTCTTTTTATTTACTTATTTGATATTTTATTGATATCGCTGAAATATATACAGTTGCTTAGTTGTTTTCAAGTGGATCAATTTGTTTCTGCAAAAACAATCTTTACCGGTTAACTATTAGGGGTATATGTTGGACTGGTAATATGCTTGGACTTGGTTTTATTTACAAACTCGGGAAAAAAATCTTGTGACTAAAAATCTGTAGGCAATATTTAAAATATTAAATAGAATGTTAAAAGTAAAAGCAAGATGGAGAGTCTTACTGTCGCTTTTAACATTCCGGACTTAGGAGTATAAATATCAAAATTAATTTAAAACAAAATGGGTGGAGGATTTAGTATTATAAGGAGTAGAATTCGCGGAGAACCTTTAAATTTTTAATTTTCTACAAATAACTTTCGTTTCAAATTATTTACGCATATTTATTCCTATGCATAATAATAGCACAAAGAATTTGTTTTATTTAATTATACTTGGTCGATATATTATCATTTGAGGAATTGGAATACTTTTATATTATATATAATTTCTTTTGCGACGTAAATAAAATACCAAGAATGACTGGAGCTAATTGCGAAATTTAAATAAAACTTATTATTGTATTTCATTACCAATTGATTGAAACGACATGGGTGATAAAAACGTACTTAATGTAAAGGCAAAAATTAGAGGTCCTGGTTGAATCCCATACAATCGATTACCATAATCGACATGTCATATTTAGTGACATTATTTTCAAAGGCTTTTCGTAGAATCATATTGATATCATGCGTTTGTTTTCATTATTAAAAATAATACTGACATCGCATATTTGTCACCTGAGAATACTTTCGACAATGGCTAATTTACAAACAAAAGAATGTTTATATCGACATTGAACAAAATTTTAACGTTATAAAGATTTTGTTTCATGTCGGCACATACGCAATTCAATAGCTGATACACTAGACGCGCTGAGTTATTTCATGGCTTGTTTAATTTGACGAAACAACAATTTTCAAGGGACTTTCATTCAAATCCTTAGATTACATAGATACGTAAATTACGAACTATGTTCGTAGGTCTAAAGTATTCCAGACAAAGAAAGTTAAAAGCTACATATTAAAATAAATGCACCTACTTCAATGTCTCTTTTTTGAATAAAAATAATTTCAACTTTTTAATTTTATTTATGCAATTTTTTTTCATATTATTGTTTTATTTATGCAATTTTCTCACATTATTGAAATGGCTGATCCATTGTACATACTATAAAAGTAATTAAAAACATAAAAAGGATCTCGGTCTTTACGTCAATCTGTTTTAGGAACTCAATTTGACTAGTTCCTTCAATGTCGTTATATCCAATTACCATTGTATATATTTCCATTGTATGTGTATATGTACATGAGTATATATTTTGCCAATAATATTTTGTCTTCATTAGTAGAAAAATCTTACACACGTTTGTTTTTACATAACTTCGATGTGAATATGTTTTTCTCACTAATGACTAATTAGAGCAGTCTAACAGTAAATCGGCTTAAAATGCCAAAATTGATTAAAATGTATAAGGCACAAGTGAAGTCACGGGTGTGTCGGTAGTTACATTTATAAAATATTAAATATTGCGTACGAAGAGTTTCAATTAAAACAAAATAATAACATTTGTAAATAGTCCTTTTTGTATTTCTCATGTATTTCTGTAATACAGATTTTAAATTATAATTACTATTTCGCTTCATGACTTTGTAGCAAGAATATATTTCACACGATAACAATATCCTTTAACACAATAAAGAAAATTTACAAAACAGTAAAAGTTACTTTATCTTTTCGATAACAATTTATTTGCAATTATTTAATTGTAAATTATTATTTTTTGTATTGACTTATTATTTTATTTTCAAAATTTTAGGAATATAGAATTCATATTATTATATTATCAGATAGTTTAGTAATCGTACCTTAAGATAATACTGAGCTGAAATTAAAATTTAAAAAAACATTCGATTTCAAAAGATATTTACAAACAACAAAGTAACTCAGAACGAATATTTGAATTGGTTATAAAAAACTTGATAAAAGAGGATCAGTACTAATATAAAAGTCCCAAGAAATATTTAAAAGACATTCTCTTCGTAAATAGTAAAGATAAGTTGAAAATCCAATCCTTTATACATTTAAAAGTAAGTGTGGAATTGGCGTGTCTATAAATTGAAGATATTTAAAAAAAATATTTAGGGGGATATAATAAAAGTATTCAGAAATTTTATCTATCTGTTTGTTTATTTATTGGTGCATGACGCAAAAACCACGGAAGGGACTCTGATGAAGTCAATTGATATACTAGAAAATAAGATGTAGCAATATGTAATTTCAATACTAAGCGTACTAGAAAAAAAATTACTTCCATAATTATTAGGGGTTAAGTATTCTTTAACCTTCAACCTTACGGTTAATTTCATAATATTTCCAAAGGTTTGAAAGTGAACGAAATCACGAGAATAAGTGTAAAGATATATAAATGATGAAAGTATACTTTACGAAAAATAATTTCAAGATGACCTGAAAATTTACCAAAATTTTACCAGTCTGGCACTTTGCAAATTCGAATATAAAAAAGTTTCAAGACTAAACATTTTTTCCTTATTTCCATTCGATTTCCCACTCTAAGTATGACACTGAAACATTCCTTCTACTCATTGTTGTTTATTATTCATCACACACAAACAAAATGAGTAAGGTCATACTCATTTTGTTCGTGTACGATTCACATTCATCACAATAAAAAGTCTTAAGAGCGAACGAAACTCATCATTGTCGCTTATTCCTAGACTTTTCATTTCCCATTCAGTTTACAATGCTCGCCATTAGAAGGGCATTATTCCTTAAAAAGGCGTTTACACTGAGTGAGAATCACCAAATAATACAAATAATAATCGTCTTGACAATTACTTCAAACAGTCATCGGCCCATAAAACCGGCGCCGAAGCCGGGTCTCTTTCGACGAGCTTACACCAGCACCCCTAACGACGCTATTCGGAGGCGCCGCGATGGAGCCGCCTTTGCTGTTATCCGAACATGCACAAGTAGATAGCACTCAACAAATCAGATCCTTTGGTTCTTTAAAACATGCCTTAGTACAGAGATTTTCAATAACGCTTTGATGGAAAACCTTCGTTTTACAAAATGTTATAAGTAGTAACCGAGTTAATATCATGTCAGGTGGTTTTATTATGATAAAATACCCAGTTTAAAATTATGTTATTTTTTCATATGCGTTATGAAACACAGCATATTAAGTTTTTTCTGGCTTTCCATCTTGACTAATTTGTCTCTGTTAAAATAAGATGTAAAAGAAAACTAATAAGAAACGAAAATAATATTCTCTCTATGTAATTTAATAATTATAACTAATATAATTATTTTAGACTGACTTTAAAAATAATTATGGAGACTGAGTTATTCCTCAGCATACGCAAAAAAATTTCCATACTCATAACTGTATATGGCATTTTGTTACATGTTTATGGCATTTTTTCTATAAATTTTAATTTCAATCAAAATAAGTGCATCAATTTTGTCGATTCTTAACTGGTTTCCAAATAGTTATGCATAACGATATAACTTAACAATGGCTAACTAAACAATGAAAAATACTTTAGAGTACCTATTAAAACCTAAATGATATATATTATATTTGTAATCTAATAAATTATTTCTCTGTATATTTGCCAATAACGTGTTTTACAATTATTGTTCCTTTTTAATTAACTTTGAAACAAAATAAACGAACCTGATAAAAATGAGATTTGTTTTGTATTATTGTAGACCGTTTTGTGAAAAATGTTATACTAAACCATCGCATCGATTTGTGCTTTGTATAAGTTCGAGGTTTGGGAAAATAAATTTAGTAAAATTTATGAGAAGAGTAGATCCACGGTATCCGGGAATAAGTTCTGGACAAAGAAAGACGTTATTCCTTAATTGAAAAAATATTGATTGTCGTTAAAATGAAATTTAAAAGATGACTTCTTTTCAGAAAATTGAAAATAATATTCATAATTATTCGTACACACAATACTTGCTTACATACAATACTTGCGGACATTGTTCAGCGCCGCTTGGGGGAATAACCCGCGAACAGCTGCGAAGACATCACCGCTGCTGATAAAAACCGCACTCCAGACAAGAATTTGTGTATTAAAAAGAGTTACGTGTAATTGCACTCGATTAGAAAAAGGGCGTGCTTTACGTTTTATTTCAATGGCAATTTATTCCTTTATAGCCAACGAATAGCATATTTCTTTGTCCGACGTCCATTCTTGGACACTATGTATATTTATATTTTTTATAAATCTTTCTGAATAAAAATGTCTGTGTAATTTATATGTAGCCGGAATCCTTTCACTAACTTTAACAGATGCCACATTATTTTCGATAATGTACATTTAGTACATAATTTTTGATAATATACATTTAGCGCATCATTTTCGAGTAAAAATAAAATTTAAAAGCCATACATTCAATTGCGTAGGTAGTTTTAAATATTTCGCCAACTAGAAAAATAAAGTGAAAAATAGAAATGACAGGAAAGACATTGTATAGCACGCTAAGGTTTATAAAGAGAGGTACACTTAATAAATAAAATAGTAGAATATAGTTTTATGCATTATAAAAATTGATATTACTTATACTAGCTTACGTTAGATCCAAAAAAATACTAAACTACTTTACGTCAATATGACACACTTCAAAAGTCCAACGAACCCAATTTGCTAGTCCCAATCCACTCGTGTATAAGGAACCATTACGGGCGCGGGCGCCCCGCGGTTTCGCTCCATATGGATGAAATGACTGTGCTTTTTTATGCTAAGTAATGACACCCAACAGCCGAGCTGGTGCGCGGGAGCTACGTCCTGTGTAATGGAATACTGCTGTTTTGTAATCAGGGCCGCTGGTTATATGTTTTATTACCGAGTTTCGTTGGCAACGTCGTTCGTAAGATAGCCGTCCGTAAAATTAATGGCGAGAAAGAGAGAATTTTAAATTAATTAATAAGGTGCTGGCCACTTGAGAAACTGAATTATGATACCCTTGAAATATGTAACTTACAAATTTATCTTCTTTATAAATAAATTAAGGATAACAGTATATATTTATCAAAATGATTTATATTTCATCCGTCAATGGCTCTGCTTATATTTATTTATGATTTCATTTTTAATTTTCAGAGAATCTCCACTACTAAAAATACTGAATGATGTGGTTTTTCTATGTAGCACTGTAAAACCGAACAAATATTATCCAATATCCGTCATCAAAACTCGATTATAATCGAATGTAACGCACTAATAAAGAAAAAAACGCCAAATAAAAAAAACGTGATAATGGCAATTTTTCAGGTATTGAACATGGACCTCAGTTGAACGTAGTGCTGTTATTAAGAATATGTATGAGCTTTTAATTGTTGATTAAAGAATATATATGAGCTTTTAACATGCTCAATATGATCAACGTAATTAAGTTCAATAACTGAGAGTATGGAGATAAGATGGATTAAAAATGTTGACTGAGGTTGAAGAATGGAAAGCTATTTACCACTATTTTATGCAACCTCCCGGTAACCACCCTATTATCTACACTGCTGAAATGCGACAGTTTTATTAGACTATCAAGTGATTTTTCATTTAAATCTCGTTACTCGTTCCGTATATATCCCTGTAAAAGGGTGTAATTAAATATATTTTATAATTCCTAAAAATTCTGCATCCTGAGAATTCTGCATGAAGTAATAAATCATATTATAGAAAATTTAATGGTTTTTTTTTAACCATCAGTATATATACAAGTTAAAAGACAATATTTAAGTAATTTATTCTTACAATATTATGAATACAATGAATATTAACTTCAAAGGGAATCTACAGTTTTATTGTATTTGTATCGTTATTAATAAATACGTTATACTTTATTTACTGAATTCAAAATTAATGAACGAAATTTTATAAGATTAAAATTTTCTTGATTTATTCATAGAAAATATTAGGGCAAAACAAATTAATTAAAGAATATTACTTATTTGAAAAAGCTGTACTTTGTTTACCTATTTTATGAGCTTTTCAAAGTTCGTTGGGTTTATAAGGACGAGCTATTTACACATTGTTCATCTACTAGTCCGTAAATATCTTAAGTTACTCCGATCGCATTAGCTTATTATATTCAATAAACTTGCCATGTTCTACTTTCGACGAAATTTTGTTTTCATTTGAAAATTATATTAAGTACTTAGAACAAATTTTGAAAGCATTATATTACACTTGAATCGATATTATAGTCTTCAGAGTTATTAGAATAGTCTTAGTAGTAGGAATTTCCTATTGAATGTTACCGATAAAGCCTATGATCAAGAAAATTTTTCCATTAAGGTAATATATAATATTGCCTAAAAAATTATTTGAAATATATTACACATATGCAAATGAAAAAAATTCACATAAATCATGTTACAAATGTGAAGGACGTAGAAAGGTTGCGACATATCAAACAAAAAAGTATATTTCTAACGAGTTCTTCTACATGTTGTTCTCAGGACGAAGGGTGTGCCTTCGTCGGATATGTACTCCGATTGTAGATGCCTCCGAGATGTACTCCGCTAGGATTTTGACCGCCTAAGGCGAACTTAGTACATAAAAGATATGCAGATGGCACGTGCACTGTCCGTCGTTATTCAAAATGAATAAACCACCAGCGCTCGTGTCCTCCGGTGGCGACAAATTCATCATTAATTTGGCGGAAATTGTCCGCACGGAGGCAGCGTCTTTGTGAATGTCGGAAGCCTTGGGTAATTTGTCTGTGGTTAACTTATCCATGTTTGTCTGTCTGGTAAAATCATAATAACGATATTGATTGATTAAAAGGTTTGACACGGTATTATAATAGATATATTATATATGTGGACA